>CM056050.1:484740211-485202711 GCA_029574335.1 Rana kukunoris | reverse complement strand
TGCCCTTCTGTGATTCTGTAGAGTAGATCTGATCCATTACTACTAATATGTTGTATTTAGAATAATAACCCCCACATATCCTCCAATTCAGTTTTGTGTGCTTGCAATCTGTCTGTAATTAACACTTATCTTCCTATTAGGTGTTAGATTTCTATTGAATATTCTCCATATAACACAATAACATAAAAATGTTTTTTTTTTTTTTTTTCGCATTCTCCTGATACATTTTCTTACTTTCTGTCTTTTTGTATTTGGCAAAGTTGTCATAGTGTTCCTATTCAGGGATCTACAAAAGCTAAGCATGAAAAAAGTCTCCCATGAAAGCCTTTGCTTGTCGAGACTAAACACTGCTTTTTCTATATGTTGATTTGTGTGCTTTGGACTGATAAAGACATCTTTTCACCTCATATTCAGTGCTAAGCAGTCTCTCCTGGCATTGCCATCACTCTGTCACTCCTAAGGTAGCGGGTCATTCTCACCTGTGGGGAAATGATGTATGCTGAGGAAGGTCATGCAATCTCTTCTATTTACTCAGTGGTAGCAGATAAATCCCCAAATAAGCCTATGATTTCCACAAGCTAGGAGTTCTATAGAAACAGTAAAACTACTTGCTCATTTTAGGTGGACTAATACAAATCCACATATGCCATAAGCAATCTGGACTTAGAAATACTTTATAAATGTAAATCATTTTCAGCTTAAAAAGTTATTTTAAATTGAAGTTTTAAAAATATTATATTTTGTTCAACTTTGTAAGACAAACATTTTTGCTGTAGGTATAGCTAAACAAAGTGATGCATAGGGGATAGATTTTACTTGCTATAAAGTGGATTTTTTTTTATTGTATATTATTAGCTAAACTTAAAGCAGAGTTCCACCCTAAAATGAATTTTCTATTAACAGCTTGCCTTTAAAGTAGATGTAAACCCGTTTTTTTTTTATGTCACAATATACAGTATAATATTTTCTATCATCTGTGCCCAGTCTTGCCACAAACAGTTAATTCAGCTCTGAACAATCCTCTTTTATTGTTCAGTGAAATAAAACGGACTTACAGAGAAAAATCTTAGTCCGTTCCGCCCCCTTGCTGTGAGTGACAGGTTATTTACATATCTCATGCACTAGCCTGGAGACAGACATTATTTTTTAATTCTCACCCCTACTCCTTTTCTGAAGTCATGTGGTTACTTTTCTGGATTTTGACTGGATGTTAGTGATCATAGTAGAATTTAGTGTAAGGCATACACATGAGAAAATGCATGTTGACAAGGGGAGTGTAGAGGAGGGCGGGGAGTCTACTGACATCACAACTCCACCCAAAGAGCTCCAGACAACAGATCAACCCACAGAATCTGCAGTTTTTCAATTCTTATAACAGACAGAGGGGAGACATTTGGCAGGTAAAGATACATGCAGGAGGCATGTATATCCTTATAGATCAGCACTATGGCAAACGTTTAGAAAGGATGAGAATGGGTTTACATCCACTTTAATGTAAAAAAAAAGAAGAAGATTTCGTAATCTGCCTAGTTCCTGGTCCTAGGTGGTTCAACTTCCTGTCCTAAGACTCCATTGCCTCTTGGGAAATGATGACACTCATTTGCCAGGAGTCTCTGGGCATTACTGTGCCTAAAAATCGCCCAGCATGTACCTCTCCCTGAAAACCAGGAAGAAAAAGGAACTGGGCTTCACATGCCCACACATATGATGAATACGGCCACAACATGAGCTGGAGGATATAAGGCAAGTGTTTGCAATGATTTCTGGAACGATTGGGGAGCTATTAATATGTTTTAAGGACTATTTAATGTGATTAGTTTTAGCTTGCAAAAAACCCCCAAAAAAAACGATATGCCCGGAACCCCGTTTTAAAGGGAGCCTATTGTGAGTGTTAGGCAGAAAAAAAGCAAAGCCGCGCCGCTAATTAAATATACTAGACACCATATAATGACAAAAACAATAAGGAAATAAATCCCATATTATATGGATGTTCAGCACAATGGGATATATCACACCAGTCTGTATTGAAAGTTCAGTGTAATCTATGCATAGAAGCAATACATGCAGAGACGTCCATTAAAACACCACCACAGTGACGGATATTAGCCTAGGAGTGATCCCTTCACCGATAATGCAATGGCTGCTTACCAAAGGCAAGCCCAATAGAGCGGTTGGCTATAGCCCGGCCACAGCCTTGGCGTCCAAAGGGTGTATTGTGAAGAGGATTCCCACAGGTCAGTCTTGTAAGGCAACTCTTAGTCCACCAGAATTCTTATGGGCATAACTCATGAATCATCCGTGGGAACAGTAAAACAAAGGATACACCAAGTTTAAAAACTGCGTATAGAAATGCCGGCCGGCAAGCAATAGGAGTGATACCTTCCCCCTACGTGGTGACGTCACTGCGCGTCCCCCAGACGCGTTTCATCATCAACGGACCTTTTTAATGGGATTTATATACCCATTAGCGCAGTTTTCTGTTTTTTATATTGTGAGTGTTAATTTTAAGGTATTATTAAAGAAGAACCCTGGCCAAAAACAATATTGGGCCATTATCCAGGTACCAGTAAGGCCGCGTACACACGATCGGTCAAAACCAATGAAAACTGACTGAAGGACAGTTTCATCGGTCCAAACCGATCGCATGTGGGCCCCATTGGTCAATTATCCTTCGGTCTAAAAAAGAGAACTTGCTTTAAAATGTGACCGATGGACGCCTGACCGATGGGTCAAAACCGATCGTTAGTATGCAAAAGCATTGGTTAAAAGGCCGCGCATGCTCAGAATCAAGTCAAAGCATTCTTGGAAACATTGAACTTCGTTTTTTTTCAGCACGTCGTTGTGTTAAAATATGTAAACGTCACCGCATTCTAACACAATCGTTTTTTTAACCGATGGTGTGTAGGCACATCATACCATCAGTCAGCTTCATCGGTTAACCTAAGACAACTGTCCTTCAGTCCGTTCTCATCGGATGGACTGATCGTGTGTACAAGGCTTAACTTACCTCTAATGATGTGTGCCCTAATCATGGCTGCTGCTTTGAGATGTGTTGTATTGATGTGAAGGCCTCTGAAACTGACAGTTAAAGCGATTAAAGCAAGTCGCTCGCTATGCATCCCTTTTCATTCATAAACAGTCATGATTTCCCTTGCCCAATCACAGAACACCTTATATTAATTGAAAAGAATACAAGATGTTTTATGAACGGATGGATGGAGTTTTAGGAATGAGTTGAATACACATCGTTGAAGGTACATTATTGGCTAATGCCCCAATATTGTTTTTGCCCAGAGTTAAGCTTTAAAGTTGTTGTAAACCTTAGACATGAACTATGAACAATGCATATTCCTCCATAGTATGTGCTTGTATCAATCCCGAGCACTAATGCCGCGTACACACGGTCGTTTTTTGCGATGAAAAAAAAACGACGTTTTTTAAAACGTCATTTAAATTGATCGTGTGTGGGCAAAACGTCGTTTTTTGTCTTCAAAAAAACGACCAAAAAAAAATTCCAACATGTTTGAATTTTTTGTGTCGTTTTTCAAAACGTCGTTTTTTGTTTCACAAAAAGTCACCGTGTGTAGCAAAAACGTCGTTCAAAACGACGTTTTTCAACCCACGCATGCCCAGAAGCTAGTTATGAAGCGAGCTTTAATGGAAAAGAGTGGTGAACGTAACCTTGCTTTTTGTGAAAAAGACGATGGTGTGTATACAAAATTGTCTTTGAAAAGTGACGTTTCAAAAACGTCGTTTTTTACTTCACAGAAAACGTCGTTTTTTTTCATCGCAAAAAACGACCGTGTGTACGCGGCATAAGGGATTGATTTACTAAAGGCAAATAGACTGTGGACTTTGAAAAGTGCAGTTGCATTCTGCAAGTGCAGTTGCTCCAGAGCTTAGTTAAAGAGATAACGTTTCACTTTACAAAGAAACCCAATCACATGCAAGGAAAAAAAAAAACAGACTTTTTGCCTGCATATGATTGGATGATGGAAGTCAGCAGAACTTCTGCTCATTTTCTAAGCTCTGAAGAAACTGCTCTTGCAGTTAGTTTGCCAGTTAGCAAATCAACCCCTTATGCCGCGTACACACAATCGGAATTTCCGACAACAAATGTTCGATGTGAGCTTTTAGTCGGATAATCCAACCGTGTGTACGCTCCATCGGACATTTGCTGTCGGAATTTCCGGCAACAAATGTTTGAGGGCTGGTTCCCAATTTTTCAGACAACAAAAGCTCTGTATGCAATTCCGACACACAAAAAATCCTACGCATGCTCGGAATCATTGAACTTAATTTTTCTTGGCTTGTTGTAGTGTGGTACGTGACTGCGCTCTTCATGTTCGGAATTTCCCACATTTGTGTGACTGTGTGTATGCAACACAAGTTTGAGCCAACATTCCGTCGGAAAAAATACACAGTTTTGTTGGCGGATTGCGTGTACGCGGCATTAGTGTAATTTCTGACCACTGCCTCATTGCTGTAAGCATGAGTCACTTTTGACAAGTTTTCCTGACACCAAGAGAAAAATGGTGACAGAGGAGGAAGCGCCAGCTGATTGACAGCGTCAGCTTTGTCCATGTTTGCTATCTTAAGAGGTGTGTTCCAATCAGCTCTCAGAACTCTCCTCAATGAAGTAACTTCAGCTTTGGGCCCCATGCTTTTCAGAGCTGAGAGGTCCTGTGTAAATTCTGCACTTTGAATCAATGTAGGGGTAAAGGCACACTATAGGAATATCGGGTGAACGATTTACGTAAAGTATATATACAACTTTCGACTGCCAATTCCGAATTTTTATCCGAAATTTCCCTAAAGCCGCGTACACACAACCATTTTTCATGTCATGGCGAAAACTAAGTTTTTCTCGATGTGATTCTTGTCAAGCCTGCCTTGCATACACACAATCCTAAAAAAAAAATGCTGGAGCAAAGCGCGGTGACGTACAACACGTACAACGCACTATAAAGGGGAAGTTCCATTCGGATGGCGCCACCCTTTGGGCTGCTTTTGCTGATTTCGTGTTAGTAAAAGTTTGGTGAGAGATTATTTGCGTTCTTCAGTCTTTGTGCTTTTCAGTCTGTTACAGCGTGACGAATGTGCCATCTCCATTACAAATGCTAGTTTTACCAGAACGAGTGTTCCCATCTCATAACTTGCTTCTGAGCATGCACGTTTTTTCCCGTCGTTAAAGCCTACCCACGAGCATTGTTGAGAAAAATTAGAGCACGTTCTAAATTTTTAATGGCCATTTTTCACATTGAGAAAAATGCTCTGGATCGTTTTTAATAACCAATTTAAAAAAATTAAATGTTTTCACGTCATGAAAAACTGTCATGTGTACGCGGCATAAGGAACAAACTACCGCTTTCGTACATTTTCCATGAAATGCCTCAAAGTCATTTACAAGAAAAATCTGAAAAGTAAGACTGCGTATGATCATAATAAACAACAAAAAAGTCTTTGCTGTACGAGAATATTGGTAAGAATTTTCTTTCAGCGGGTTCTGACTTGCTGTGAAACAATGAGAAAAAAAAATAGGACAAATGTTCGCCCGATTTTCTTATCGCGTGTACCCCACTTTAGATGGCTGTGGATAAACAGTTACAATTGATGTAGGAGGATTTTTTTATTTATGTGTGTCATCTGAGGCCAGTCACTTCACTGGGTATATGTGAGGATTTATGACCTCACCTCACAGGGGTTGAAATTGTATTTTTTCATAATAAGCATCCTTTACCTGCAGACATTCCTCTTTTCACTTCCCCATTGTTCGTTTTTGCTCAGAAGTTGCTGTATTTCTTCTATGTTCTGTTCACTTCCTGCTTGTCTGATTTTACTGACCACCGTGAAGGGAGGCTTTACTGCGGTGGTCAGTAACGTGCTCGCCCCCTCCTGGGAACTACATCTGTGCGGCAGGACGCTCTCTATGTGTTAGAGACGTCAAGGAGGTGTGAATTACTGGGCGTGGCACAATGCATACCAGGAAATGTAGTTCTTACATGAACGAGCGCTGCAAACCAGGAAGTGAATGAGAGAACAGAAACGAGAAGGTTGTAGGTGATATAGATAAGGAATTTAATAGGTATTTACTCGTTTTTTAACAGACTCATTACACTATTCTGTCTGTCTACCTTGCAGACATAAATTTTAGGCAAATGTTTTTTTTCCTTTACAACTCCTTTTAAGTTTTCTTAAAAAAAATAAAAATATTTCAATATAATAATGCTAGACAATATTGAGCCACATTTTATATTGTTATTTGCTGTGCTACATTTTTAATGCAAAGATTTGAAGGTTCGCCCTCTAGTGGCTATCTGTATTTAACAGTGTAATCAGCATACTTGCTGAATCCGTCTGACATGAAAAACATGAAGTACACAAAAAGACACATTAGCTGTGCATTTTCTTTTATTAGGAGTCCCTTGCCAAAGCACTGTCATAAGTGATGGACTGACATTAAAGATACAGTAAGCCACACTGTGCTACACTACTAATCAGGGAACTTTTGAATGCACATCTAAAACGGAGTAGGTAAAAAAAAAACAACACTTTTCTGCATTGTTCTCTTTTTTAGAAGCTGTTAAAATAAACCATATTTTGCTTTTATATTGGGGATTCTAACTCCTGGCTGTGACCCATTCATTCCTCTATTTAATCTGAATATGTTTGTCCATAGAAGTAACAGGAAGGGGGGTATGAGTGGAGTTACTAACCCATTTAGACCTCAGTCAGAGCGAGATCCATAGTCATTGCCACACGCTTGGCTTTATATAGCTGCCTACCTAATCACACCAAACCATGTCCTTTAACCACTTGAGGCCCGCGCTATCGTCGAATGACGGCAATGGCGCGGACCTCAATTTCCAACATGCCGTCATTTGACGGCAGTTCCTTTCTTGTTCCCCACGTGCGCTCCAGAACGCGCGTCGGGGAAATTCTGTTGCTGGCCGTGTCTCTTAGACACAGCCAATCACAGATCGCCGTGAACGGCCAATCGGAGTGGCTGTTCAGCTGCGATCTGTGGACGAATGAGAGATGATCTCAAATGTAAACAAATGAGATCATCTCTCATCGCCGCTTCTCCCTCCTCACACAGAGACAGCGTGTGAGGAGGGAGAAAGTTCTGTGAGTTGTATACAGCGCCCATACAGTGCCATCACAGTGCCATCTGTGCCCATACAGTGCCACCTGTGCCCATACAGTGCCATCTGTGCCCATACAGTGTCACCTGTGCCCATACAGTGCCCATACAGTTCCCATCTGTGGCAACACAATGCCACCTGTGCTCATACAGTGCCCATACAGTGCCCACCTGTGCCCATACAGTGCCCACCTGTGCCCATACAGTGCCCACCTGTGCCATCAGTGATCTGTGCAGATCTGTGCAGTGCCCACCTGTGCCACCTCATCAGTGCTCACCCGTGCTAATCAGTGCCGCCAATCAGTGCCCACCTGTGTTGTGCCGCCAATCAGTGCTCACCTGTGCCGCCAATCAGTGCTCACCTGTGCCGCCAATCAGTGCCCACCTGTGTTGTGCCGCCAATCAGTGCTCACCTGTGCCGCCAATCAGTGCCCACCTGTGCCGCCTCATCAGTGCCACCTCAGTGCCCACCTGTGCCAATCCGTGCCCATCTGCTCCGCCAATCCGTGCCCATCTGCTCCGCCAATCCATGCCTATCTGCTTCACCTCATCAGTGCCCATCAGTGAAGGCTTAGCACACACCTGTGCAGTCGCACCACCATGTCAAAAAGATACTATTCACTAGAGGAGGCATACCAAATTGTTTCTGTGCCCGATGAGAGCAACATGGACCTCTCAAGTTCAAATTCCACTTCCAATTTTACTTCTGAGTCGGACGTCAACTATGAGCCAGCCCTCAGTAGCGGAACACTGAGTGACTCCGAGGAGGAAGATAACCGGCCCGCTAAACAAAGGCGTTCTGATCAGGAGACAGTGCCATCCACCAGCACTGCAGTGCCATCCACCAGCACTGCCTTCCACCAGCACTGCAGTGCCTTCCACCAGCACCGCAGTGCCTTCCACCAGCACCGCAGTGCCTCGGCAAGAAAGGCCAAAGACCCATGCCGGCCTTCCCTATGCCCTTCAGAACCCTTTGTGGCTTCCTCCAAATTCCGGAGAAGCCAACATTCCCCCTTTCACTGCCCAGCCAGGAGTCCAAGTGGACACAGAGAATTTTTCCCCAATCGATTTTTTCAACCTCATGTTCACAGGGGACATGCTATCTGAAATTGTGGCCCAGTGCAACCTATTTGCACAGCAATTTATTGAAAGAAATCCCACATCCTATCATGCCCGTCCCTTCCAGTGGAGAGACCTTACGGTGGAGGAGTTGAATTTTTTTTTAGGCCTCACACTTTGTATGGGACTCAACCCAAAAAATCTTCACGTGCCTTTTGGTCCAAAAACCCAATCTATCACATGCCAATCTTCTCCAGCGTAATGCCCAGATCCCGATACATTGCCATCATGAGATTCCTACATTTTAACGATAATACCCAGTGCCATCCCCGAAATCATCCAAATCATGACAGGCTTTTCAAAATTCGGCCCTTATTGAATTATTTTTCTGAAAAATTCCCCCAATTGTATACCCCGGACCAACACATCTGTGTGGATGAGTCCCTTGTGAAATTCACTGGCAGGCTTCAAATAAAACAATTCATCCCCAGCAAAAGAGCCCGCTATGGTGTGAAGATATACAAATTGTGTGACCGAGTCACAGGATACTTGTATGCCTTCAGAGTGTACGAAGGCAAGGACACCCAGCTGAATCCCCCTAATTGCCCAGACTACTTGGGATCAAGTGGCAAAATTGTTTGGGACCTCAGCACCCCTCTATTGGAAAAGGGATATCATCTGTACGTGGATAACTTCTATACCTCCCTTCCCCTGTTCCACAACCTGCACCAGAAGCAGACGCCAGCATGTGGCACCATCAGGAATAATCGGAAGGGCTTTCCTCAAAGTCTCGTGAATAAGAAGCTGAGAAGTGGAGAATCGGCAAGTCTGCGAAATAAGGAGGTCCTGGCAGTGAAGTGGAAGGACAGAAGGGATGTTTACATGCTATCCACCATCCACAATGACACCTTCGTTGAAACTCGCAGAAGGCGTGGCACCGTCATCCGAAAACCCACATGCATCCAGGACTATAATTTGTTTATGGGGGGGGGGTCGACTTCAATGACCAGATGCTTGAACCCTATCTTGCCACAAGGCGGACGTACCATTGGTACAAAAAAGTTGCCATTTATTTTTTTCAATTGGCCATATACAACTCATATGTAATTTATCGCAACTCCACCCAAAACCCCAAACGCTTCCTTGGCTACCAAGAGGACCTGATCACTGCCCTTATTTTCCCGAACGGCCCACCCCAAACTATCCGATCTGATGTTTTAAGTCGTCTCGTCGAGCGTCATTTTCCCGGTAGAGTCCCTCCCACAGAAACAGGCCGACGACGTCAAAAAAGATGCAAGGTGTGTACCAGTCAAGGAATCAGACGAGACACATCTTTCCAGTGTGCCGATTGCCCTTCACAGCCTGGCCTCTGTCTAATTGACAGTTTTCGGCTTTACCATACCAAACTAAATTATTAATCCTCCGTTCCTGCCTTCACACACCTTCACACCCCTTATGCCACTGCCTGCTCTGTAACTGACCCCGGCTTGTTTTTTGACCACGATTCTGCCTAATGATTTTGTAATAACTCTGCCTGATCTGGAACTGACCCCGGCTTGTTTTTTGACCATTCTTCTGCCTAACGATTCTGTAATGCCTCTGCCTGATCTGGAACTGACCTCGGACTGTTTGACCATGCCTTTTGCCTGCCTCTTGGACTGATCTTGTACCCTGCTACTGGACTAATGGGATTTAACACAGGGGTCTCACATATGTGAGGGGCTCCAGAAAAGTTTTTCTAGATGAAGAAATTTTCTTTTTGTTTTCTCATCCTAGATTAGGGTCTGGTTGCCCGGAGGCTTCAAAGAGATTTGGGTGGGAGAAGCCTCTACCCCTGTCCCCATTCTGTCCTAAACGAGGCCCTACTTCTGCCTGTTACCTGTAGGACCTATGCCATCATGCCTTTGCCAGTTGCATGAACTGACTATTTGTGTATGCCGTTTTTGACCAAGTCCCAGCCTGCTGCCTGGACCAGTGCTATCCTGCTGTGTAGAACTGCGCTACTATTACCACAGGTAATCTTTTGTTTACACTTTGCTCAGCATAATGTATTTTGGGGTGTAATTCTTGGTATGTGCATGCTATGTGTCTCTGGAACACCTGACGGTGTTCCTTGCATGTTGGATCTCTGTATGTGGTCAGGCTGTGTAGAAGTCTCACACATGTGGTATCGTTGTACTCAGAAGGAGTAGCAGAATGTATTTTGGGGTGTCATCTAAATGCTCTGTGTTGGAAATATCTTAGAAACCGACAACTTTGTGTAAAAAAAATATGCGTTTTCATTTTTTTTCCACGTTCCAAAAACTTCTGGAAACAAATGACCTGTTCAAAAGACTCATTATGCCTCATAGATTATACGTTGGGGTGTTAGCTTTACAAAATGGGGTCACTTTGTGGGTAATTGCATTGTCCTGGTGTTCCAGGGCCTTCAAAATTGTAATAGGTAATCAACTAGTTAGATGTGCAATTTATGCTCCTAAAACCCCTGATGGCGCTTCCTGCATGTTGGGCCTCTGTATGTGGCCAGGCAGTGAAAAAGTCTCACACATGGGGTATCGTTCTACTCAGGAGGAGTAGCAGAATGCATTATGGGGTGTCATTTTTGCTATGTACATGCTATGTGTTGGAAATATCTTAGAAACGGACAACTTTGTGTAAAAAAAATGCGTTTTCATTTTTTTCCACATTTTCCAAAAACTGCTGGAAACAAATAAACCGTTCAAAAGACTAATTATGCCTCATTGATGATACGTTGGGGTGTTAGCTTTCCAAAATGGGGTCATTTTGTGGGTAATTCCATTGTCCTGGTGTTCCAGGGCCTTCAAAAGTGTAATAGGTAGTCAACTAGTTAGATGTGCAATTTATGCTCCTAAAACCCCTGATGGCGCTTCCTGCATGTTAGGCCTCTGTATGTGGCCAGGCAGTGAAAAAGTCTCACACATGGGGTATCGTTCTACTCAGGAGGAGTAGCAGAATGTATTTTGGGGTGTAATTTTTGCTATCTAAATGCTATGTGTTGGAAATATCTTAGAAACTGACAACTTTGTGTAAAAAAAATGCGTTTTCATTTTTTTCCACATTTTCCAAAAACTGCTGGAAACAAATAAACCGTTCAAAAGACTAATTATGCCTCATTGATTATACGTTGGGGTGTTAGCTTTCCAAAATAAGGTCATTTTGTGGGTAATTCCATTGTCCTGGTGTTCCAGGGCCTTTAAAAGTGTAATAGGTAGTCAACTAGTTAGATGTGCAATTTATGCTCCTAAAACCCCTGATGGCGCTTCCTGCATGTTGGGCCTCTGTATGTGGCCAGGCAGTGAAAAAGTCTCACACATGGGGTATCGTTTTACTCAGGAGGAGTAGCAGAATGTATTTTGGGGTGTCATTTGTGGTATGCACATGCCATGTGAGAGAAATAAGCTATTACAATGAAAACGTTTAGAACATTTTTAAATAAAAAATAAAAATCTTAATTTTGCAAAGTATTGTGGGAAAAAATTACAACTTCAAATAACTCACCATGCCCATTAATAAATACCTTGGAATGTCTACTTTCTAAAAAGTGGTTATTTGGGGGGCATTTGTACTTTCCTGGCTTGTTAGGGTCTCAAGAAATGAGATAGGCCTTCAGTACATCAGGTGTGATCAAATGTGATAATTTTTTATGATTTGCACTATAGCTTGTAGACTCTAAAACTTTCACACAGACCAAATAATTTCCAAAAATTTTGAGTTATTTTTATCAAAGACATGTAGCAGTATAAATTGTGGGCAAAATTTATGAAGAAAAATTAATAATTTGCAAAATTTTATCACAGAAACAAAGAAAAAATATTTTTTTTTCCAAATTTTCAGTCTTTTTTCATTAATAGCGCAAAAAATAAAAACCCCAGAGGTGATCAAATACCACCAAAAGAAAGCTCTGTTTGTATGAAAAAAAGGACAAAAAAATCATTTGGGTACAGTGTTGCATGACTGAGTAATTGTCATTCAAAGTGGGAGAGCGCTGAAAGCTGAAAATTGCTCTGGGCAGGGGTGGTGTTTAAGTACCCAATATGGAAGTGGTTAACAACATTCACTTTTTAACTTTGCCCACCGAGAAATGAAGCACCATGGAACACTTTGGCCTAGTACTCACGTCCGAGAATCTCGTCATGAAAAACCTGTCGTTTTCCCTGACGAGATTCTTGGCAAGAAAATCTTGCCCCCGTAGTTTACTGACTGTCATTTCAAAAGAACCACGGTCGTCACATTCAATGCCGTCAGTGCCATCTTGCTTCACCCTACCTATGCCATGGAAGCTTCCACGCATGCCTCAAAGTCATTTCGAGCATGCGTTGGTTTCAACGGCGACAGGTAAGTAGACACACGCTCAGGTTTCTCGTCGGGAAACAGGCCGACAAGAATCTCAACGACAAAAAAGAGAGCAGGTTCTCTTTTTTTCTCGTCAAGATTCTGGCCAGATTTCCTGACAAGAAAACTGAATGCCTCGTACACACGAACGGGAATCTTGGCAAGAATCAGTTTTCTTGCTGGTTTTTCCAGAGAAATCTGGTCGTGTGTACGAGGCCTTTGAATTGTACAGTTTCTTTAGCCCAGACAAATCTATACCATGAAAAGGTCAGTCATGTGTTTTGGTTACCTTGGTCAATGGTTCTGAGTGCTCCCTTGCATTTATCACCCTGAATTGAGCCAGAAAGCAGATTGCCGTGTTTGCCAGTTAAAGCTCCAATCTCCAGAAATACAATTTCCTACAAAACTGTAGTTTAATAGTTTAAAATAGCAATTGTGGTCATTTATGACATGTTTGCTAGATAGGTTTCATGATTTGTCTCAAAATCAGTGAAATGTTGACCCTCCTAGCTCTCCGTCCTTCTTCTGCACAGTATCCCATCAATATGCTTCCCAACATCAATACTATAGCCAGTCTGGTGTTTTTCCTCTGTTTGTAGAATGGTGTCAGTGCTTTCTTTTTTATAAAGATAAAGATATTAACATCGTTCACACTGCAGATTTGAAAACAGATAGCTCTGGTTGCCCATTTTGAAGGTTTGGCTGGAGACATAAAGCTCCAATGGATAGGTTTAAAGAGGAAGTAAACCCTCTCGGTAAAAAATAAATAAATACACCCTGCAAGACAAAGGCATAATGAGCTAGTATGCTTAGCATACTAGCTCATTATGAATTAGTTACCTGAGATCAAAGCCCCCGCAGCGCTCCTCGTTCACCTCCTCCGATATCTCTCCTGGTGTGACTTCCAGGTATCACGGCTCTGGCGTTGTGACTGACCGGAGCCGTGATGACGACACTGCATGCATGGGTGCCATTAGAAACGGCGCGCTCAGCGCCCAATGTTTATGGTATGGTGCATGCGCAGTAGACTTCGGTGCCGCTATTTCTGCAAATATCTCCTAAACCATTTAGGTTTGGAAGATATTTCTTGCACCTACAGGTAAGCCTAGATTAAGGTGGTTGCAATGGGCTTACAACCACCTAAATTAAGAAAATGATTCTGCTTTGGTGCTGCATTTTCAAAATGTAGCAATGGACCAAATTTTTGGTGTGAAATTTGTCAAAGTCATTTCTGTCTCTCTTGACCTTGGAGAATATTTTTTTAAACCCGGATAGTGTTTTTCGTAGATATTTCTGCACCACTAAGGCATGAGCCAAGCAGAAGGAGGTGTCAATTTTGAGCACAGTAATGACATTCTTGCCATTGTCATTGACCGCACAGCTAATCTGGAGATGCCAGGAGAAAATACAGCCAGTACATTACTGGTGGATTGATGCTAGCAACCTGAATGTTCTGAGTACTTCCCATTTTTACATAAATGATAGTGTGAATTAATTGTTAGCCTCTTAATAAAATACACATAAACTTATTACTAATGTAACGAGATGCTAATGCCATCCCCTCCAGCCATCTGTCTGTTCTCGGTGCCAATTGACCCTGCTATTGTGTGAAGATGTCATGTGGTTACACTTATGATAATGTGTATTGTATAGCAGGTGAGCGAGGAGATGTGACGTCTACCCTGAAAGGTCATATCTATGAGTCGCCTAGTCTGGGTAAATGATTCGTTAATTACCTCATGTTGATTTATGTTCTGGTTACCTCCTCTTTAAACTGTATATAAGGTTGTATTCTTGGTTCTATAAGGCCACGTACACACGATGAGACATGTCCGCTCAAACATGTCCGACGGACCGTTTGCAGCGGACGTGTCTGATCGGATTTTGGTCCGATGGCGTGTACACACCATCGTAAGAAAATCCCCTCGGGCTGAGGACGCGGTGACGTGGCGGTGACGTTGACGCCGCCACGTCACCACTCCAGGAAGTAAAATACTTCCACGCATGCGTCGAATCCATTCGACGCATGCGCGGACAGTTCTGTCCGCTGGTTAGTGTACTAACCAGCGGACATATCCAACGGACATGTCTCCGGTGGACAAATTTCAAAGCATGCTTTGAAATTTGTTCGATGGGAAACCATGTCCGCTAGCCCGTACACACGATCTGAGATGTCTGCTGAAACGGACCAGTTTTAGCAGATAAATTTGATCGTGTGTACGCAGCCTTAAACTCTCCATGTTCAGCAGACAAACAAGTCTCGTCTCGTTGTGTGCTTGAGAGCAGCTGGAATATCTGATATCTATATCCAGATATAGATCCGTTCCGTTACAATAAATTTATACTTTTTTATATCTGCTCTTTTTGAGTTTACCTACAGTACTCACCTTATACCATAATAGTCCTACTGCCCTCATTTCTCCCCCTTCTGGTCTTTTGGGGTCCCTTAAGCCCTATGTCATAAATGATAGTGTGATGTACACATATCAATGGTCTGTGCTGCTGTTGGAGACTAGGAGTAGTGCTTTGAGGAGAACATAGAAGAAAAGGAGGAAGATCTATTCCTGGATAAGAAGCTGGCCTTTCAGTGTAATTTTAATGTTGAATATCCTAACTTTGTGGACATTGTGAAGTTGATTTACTAAACCTGGAGAGTGCAAATTCGGTTGCAGCTCTGTACAGAAGCTAATCATCCTCCATTTATTTTGTCAATCTTTATTGAACAAGCTGATGTGCCAGATATTGCACTCTTAGTAAATCAAGCCCCAAACTTCATCACTGCAAGTCACAAAGCTAAAACCATTAGCTGTGAAATAAAGTACTGTGCTTGGTCATAGTTGCTGCTTTAGGTGTCAGTAGTGACATGAACCTGGATGTACAGCGAGCATTCCAGAAACATGCCATCTACTGATGATGTGAGTGTAGCGTGTATAAAAAGCCTTGTTAGAGAATGAATGTCAGCTTGTTATCCTCCAGTGGGGCCGAGTGTGCTCCAAATATAGTTTATATTGACTAAGTGAATTTGTGCTTATTGGACAGGAGAGTAATTAGCGTGGAGAACATTTATATTTGTTTCTTGAGTATGATATGTGTCACTCCTCTACCTTCCACTTCAGATGCTGGTGTTTGATAATTGGCTATTTCTCGTATCGAGAGCTTTCATATGGATTCAGGAGAGAGCCCTGACTTCCTTTGATCTTAGTACCCAAACAGAATGAAAGTTTGCTGAATCTGCTCTTAGAAAGTAGGAGGTGTTGGATAACAAAGGCTTTAGCTGTATCCACTATTCTATTTAAGAGCTCTCCCAATGGGGTTATTAATTTAGTACACAATTGGTTTTCTGGCACTACTGAAAGGAAGAGATGGGAGCCCAGAAAATATGCCTTAGCTCCTGTGATCGAAAGTGGATTGATACAAGAAAATTAAACTTATGACTGGCCAGCTAGCTAAGGTTTATTGTGTTGTTTTGTTATTGTATTTTAGGCCTTTTTTTGTTATTAAACCCAACTACTGCAATGTGGCTGGGTGCCCTGTCATGTTTGCTTTCTACTTTAGCAAGATGGCAAGTCTTTCCAGCTTGAATTAATGGCAGCAAGGAAAAGGAGTTCTATTGTCGATTAGGCACAGCTTCAGGCAATCTGTAATTTCTTTCCACTGGTAAATTTAGCTTTACATTACATTCCATTACAAATTTTAGTATAAATTTAGGGGACTCAGGGATTCCCTACAACCCTGAGACTCCAACAGAAAAGGTGGGCGGGGAGGACTATACCGGTACAGTATGAGTTGGTTGAAACAACCAAAGTATTTCACATAGGGTAGATTATAAAAAGGGTTTATTCACATAAAAACATCAAATAAAGTAAAACATACATAACGTATAAGAACGATACAAACACATTTAACCAAAATCTATACACCGGTCATGCAATCCCTTCTATTAGAAAGGGTGGGATCTCAATGAAGAAATTGGAGTCGTGAGACAGGCAGTCTCTGGTCTCAACTAGTTTCGCGAGTGTTTCGCTTCGTCAGGAGACAATCTAACGGCACATCGTCCATTGACCCAATCATCCAAGGCAGGCAATAGGTAAGTACCTAGGAGCTGGACCAAGTGAATTCTTGGGGTAGACCTATGTGTCCCAATGGGCATCAAGAAGTGGTGGAGGACAGAAAGGGGTCCCAGGACTAAAAAAGTCCCCTTTAAGAGGGTTACTCGGATGACACTGTGGTTAGACCTGCATAGTATATATGTTCAGGTCTATGCGCAGCAAAAAGTAGAGCAGTGACCAAACTCCTGCTGGTAGCAGCGCTGGTTCTTAGACGTGTATGGTAATACACATGTCCTGGGACCCGGTCCGGTGCCAATGTTATGTAGTGTTAGTAGTTATTAAAACATCTTTTCTTCTCCTTTCAGGTATGACTTGCCGAGATTTGAAGAAAAGCCTTTAGCTGCCATCATCGGTGCTGTTTTTGCTTACATCATAAATAGTACAATAAGGAACAATAATATTCCCTTCTAGATTGTAAGCTCTAACGAGCAAGGCCCTCTGATCCCTCTTGTATTGAGACTGTATTGTCTTCCCTGATGTAAAGTGCTGCACAAACTGTTGGCGCTATATAAATCCTGTATAATAATAATAATAAGGAGGAAGTGTGCTGGAAGGGAGGAGCAGGTTTGAGTGCTTTTTCAGGCTCAAATACATAGTATAAGATTCCTCATTGTGTGCAGCTGCAAAGATGAACAAGCTATCCAGCAGTGGTGGCCGCTCTTGAAGGGCACAGGGGTGCCACCCCCCTAATCAATGTGTCTGGCCCCTAATCTACATGCAGGGTGCCGGACGCATTGATTCCAATGTTTTTTTTTTTTTTTTTTTTAGAAGCACATGATTGGAGCAAAAGGTTCTATATGGCTTTAAAAAAGGGTGGTCTTGGGGCACAGAGCCCTGCACCCAGAGCCCACCCAGTTGTGTGATATTAGCAAATAATATTCGCTAATGTCCTCCTGTTTCTCCTTCTGGCCCAGAGTCCTAAGACCTGATTGGCCACGGGTCCTAAGTCCTGATTGGCCAGGAGGAGAAGCGTCTACTGGGAGGAGAGGAGGAGACACAGGGGGGAAGCTGCGACCTGGCTGGGGTAAGTTCAGGGGCCGGCGAGCGATGGGGAAGGGAAGTGGCAAACAAACGATGGGGGGAGCTGCAATCGAGCAAGCTAGTGAGCGCCAGGGGGATGGGGTGTGGGGGTTGTTTGGTTGGCAGGCTGGATGGCCGAGGATGTGTGGCTGGCTGGCTGGGAAGGCCGTGGGCCGTCCCCCCACCCCCAAAGAAAATTGTGCACCAGCCACCACTGCTATCCAGTTGACAATGTAAATTGATAGACAATGATGAATCAGCTCTATGCTACTTTGTTAATTTTTTTGCAGCTGCAGTGCTTATTTGTGCTGCTGCTGCCAATAAAACCATGGTCACTAAGGCAGTAAGGTGTACATTTATTAAAGTGCAATGTTTCTACCTTTACACATTGCGGCCCTTCACTGTGTGTAAAGCTCTCAATTTATATTAAAATTAATAAAACATTTAAGCAAGAGGGACCATACATTAATAATTGCAATTTAATTTATATCCAGACATTTCTGTGACAATTGTAGCCAAGTATATTTAGATCTGTAGCCATCAATATATTTAATGTAAACAGGAGAGGATTGCTGCTTCTCCTGACATTTACATTTGCTAGCCCTCTGGATTGGTATTGGTATCATTATAAGCTTGCACCCCATGCTTTGGGACATAGGCATATAGTTTTATCTCTACTTTTAATGGTGCCAAAAGCAATATAACAGGTCTTTGTGCATAAATACATTTAGTTATAAGTGTCACAGTAATGTCTCGATATGAATGAAAACACGATATATACACTAAATTGTCAAAAGTGCCTTTTGCATATGAACTTTAATGGCATCCCAGACTTAGTATGTAGGGTTCAATATTGAGTTGGCCCAACCTTTGCAGCTATAACAGCTTCAACTCTTCTGGTAAGGCTGTCCACAAGGCTTAGGAGTGTGTCTATGGGAATGTTTGACCATTCTTCCAGAAGTGCAATTGTGAGGTCAGACACTGATGTGTATGAGAAAACCTGTCTCTGCTCTAATTCAAGGGTGTTCTATCGGGTTGAGGTTAGGACCCCAAATTTACACATCCATGTCTTTATGGACCTTGCTTTGTGCACTAGTGTGCAGTCATGTTGGAACAAGAAGGGGCCATCCCCAAAATGTGTTGGTATGCTGTCATCTTAAAGCGGAGCTCCAGCCGCGATTTTTTTTTTTTTTAAAGTTAGCAGCTACTAACAGTGTAGCTGCTGACTTTAAATAAGGACACTTACCTTGTCCTACTTGCCCGCGCTGATGGGCCCCCCGATGTCGGTCCCACGATCGCTCCGGGTCCCGCGCCGCCATTGACACTATGGCCGTATGGCTTCACTGCCCATTTCCTACTGCGCCTGCGTGAGTCTCACGCTGGCTTGTGAATGGGCGCGCTGCTCTCTGAGAACACACACAGTTCCCAGAAAGCAGCGCGCCCCATTCACAAGGAGAAGGACAAGAAGAAAAGGCACCGCGGAGTGGAAGAGGCAGATTACGGACTTCCGCATAGCAACAGGTATTTCGGGTGAGTATTTTTTTTTTTTTTCAGGTTTTTTTTATTTCATTTTTTTTAAACAACATGGGAAAATGTTGTTTTCCTGGGTGGAGCTCTGCTTTAAGGGTTCCCTTCACTGGACCCAGGTGGCCAAGCCCAACTCCTGAAAAACAACCCCACACCATTATCCCCCCTACACCAAATTATTTGGACCAGTGCACTTTTTACCAACATTCATGCACAGCATCTTAATCAGGTCTCTAGGACGATAGCTACACTTGACATAGAAAAGGGATTCGACACTGTTGAATGGTTATACCTTTGGGAGGTGTTGAGGAGGATGAACTTTCCGCTCTGTTTCCGCACTTACCTCATCCTTCGATTTTGCTTTTAAATGTCCTTATTTCTTCTGAGAAATCCTCACTTCCTGTTCTTCTGTCTGTAACTCCACACAGTTATGCAAGGCTTTCTCCCTGGTGTGGAGTGTCATACTCTATCTGCAACGTAGAGAGCGCCCTGACTCTCCTGTAGTCCAAGGGATGGGGCGAGCATGACACTCCACACCAGGGAGAAAGCCTTGCTATTTAGGAAAAAAAAATTCCTTTACAACCCCTTTAACCACTTAAGACCCGGACCAATACGCTGGTAAATGACCCAAGGTGTTTTTGCGATTCGGCACTGCGTCGCTTTAACAGACAATTGCGCGGTCGTGCGACGTGGCTCCCAAACAAAATTTGCGTCCTTTTCTTCCCACAAATAGAGCTTTCTTTTGGTGGTATTTGATCACCTCTGCGATTTTTATTTTTTGCGCTATATACAAAAATAGAGCGACATTTTTGAAAAAAAAACACTATTTTTTACTTTTTGTTAAAAAAAAATCAAATAAACTAAATTTTAGTCAAACATTTAGGCCAAAATTTATTTAGCCACATGTCTTTAGTAAAAAAAAAAAATCGCAATAAAAAAAAATAGCTACCTAGCGGGAACAGCGACACTAATACAGCGATCAGAAAAATGATCGCTTAGTGACGCTGGCAATAGGGAGTGAAAGGGTTAACTAGGGCGGTGATCAGGGGGTTAAAACTTTATTAGGGGGGGTGGGGGGGCTATCCTGAACCTAACACTAACTGTTTTTTACAGTGCCTGTCACACTGACACTAAATGCAGTGATTAAATCACTGCATTCAGTAACACTGTGACAGGGGGGTGGGGGGGGGCGATCACAAGGGGTTAATATGCCTATGTGAGTGTGTGTCAGTGTTGTGTTGGTGCACACTTACTTGTGATGTCTTCTCTCATCAGCAGCGCTGGGAAACAGCGCTGCGATGAGAGAATACATCATTTCCTAAACACAGGAGGAGGAAGTGACAGGCTGGGAGTGCGCTCCCATTGGCTGGGAGCGATCGCGGGGGGGGGCGGAAAACACGGACATCCGCCTGCAGATCCCGGATCGCTCCCAGAGGTAGGGAGACCCCCGCACGCCGCGGAGGGGGTCCCGATGGGACCCCCGAACCGCACTCAGGCGGGGACGTAAATTTACGCCCTTGTGCCTGTACGAGCCATGTTGTGGCCGTATATGTGCGTGCGGGGGTCTTTAAGTGGTTAAGGTGTACTCACTCCCCTGTAGACTTCCTACATATATTTTGGTTGTGCCTGATGATCGTCTCCTACTGGTAAGTGTATTTGCTGTCATTAATGAAGAATACCTAATACTCTGTCTCTTAAATTCTGCCTATCGGGGTTAGTAGAATAATTGGCTCCTACAGTAGCTAGGAAGGCTTTGTTGAGCTTATTGTTGTTTTATGCAAGAAAAGCCATTACGCTTAGTGGGAAAAAACTTTCTCCCCCCTCGATACGTATTTGGATGCAATCAGTTAACTCCAATCTTCCTATGTAAATAGATACTTACCTTAATAGAGGTTGTCCTAATAAGTATTATAAGGTCTGGTCCTGCTGGTTGGATAATTTCTCAACAGCTACTCCATTACATCATTTATTAAAATTTTGTGGGTAATGTTTGGTCCCGGATGGGTATTGCTACTCCTGTCTATCATTTAGATTTCTGTGATTCAGCAATAACACCACTATTCTGACTTTGATTGTTGTGAATCTACTTATCCCTTGTGAGACCTCTATGCCTGGCCTGTATAAGCAGATATAATCACTGAGGACAATCCTTATCAGATACAGTAGCTTGAACTTACCAATACCGATTCTATTCACATAAGTTGCTTTAATCCAAAACATCAGAATACATCAGATGACAGGTTACAGCAGATGAACAGGTTGTAGTATTGTGCGGTCAAAAGATGATACTGTCTGTAGCTTACTTATCCAGAATACATGTGGTCATGTTACATAAGACCTGTTAAGCTGTTCTCCATTAGACAGGAAATACAAACTGAGGAAAAAGGGTGGAGCATTACACAGAAAGGAAGTGTGTCATAGATCAGACAAAAGAAATACAGAAAACTGTGCATTACCACAAAAGGTCACTAGATGGCAGCATGTAAACAAAACATAACATACATAGAAATGGTTAGAGAAACAATATGTATATATAACAAATGATATGCCCATTGGGTGGCACAACCACTATTACTTTTTTATTTTATTGTATTTCCTCTATTTTTTCAATAGGTCAATTAATTTAGACCTCTAGGTGCGCCGTATGGTTTTCTATTGTAACTCATGAATGTAAGGCAGATTCCCTTGCATGGATAAATTGTGTCTGACTCTGAGACCTTCCTAAATACTGCTTATCTAAAACCAGACTTGCAAAATGTTATTGAATATAGCATAGATGATAATGTCACATGCAGCCTTCTGCTTTTACTATCCAAAAGGCCAAAAATTTATGGAGGATGGCTTTTCTTACCAAGCAAAACATACAACAACAAAAATCATATAGAAGAAAATAACTGTTCTCATGTATTACTGGATTTTGTTTTGTGCCTGGAGTTATAGTCCAGGGATTTAAAAAAAAGGCAAACAAAATAGGAAAAACAAAATCACTATAATTCACTGGACAAACCGTATGCATAAAATCAAATCTTTGTATATGTACTGGTCTCACACAAAAGCAGGTTTGCTAAAAAAATAATCTTGAAAATAAATCTGTGTTTTTTTTTTGTTCATGCTTGTAAATTTTTTTTTTTTTTTTTTTTTTTTTTTTTTTTTTTTTTTTTTTTTTTTTAATATGTTTTATTGGTATTTAAGATATATAAGTATACATAAAGCAATAATATAAAGCACAACATCATACAATAGGTATAAGCAAATAACAAGTGGTTCTATACAAGAGTATAAATATAAGAGCACAATAAATCAGTGAATAAGTAGTAATTGAACAAGAAGTACTTAGGGGGAAGGGTAAGAGAGGGGATAAATACATGTGGTTGCGATATTACAAGCGTTTAGAATATACAAAGACAAACCCTAAAAAAGGAAGATGAAAGAATGTTAAAGAATGTTTTCCCTAATCCAAACTTAGTTAAGTATGCATCAACATCTTATAATCATTAGATTTCGTGAACTGTGTCCAACAAGCCCATTTCTCGCTATATTTTCTCGAAGTGTCTCTAGATTGTGAAATCAACTCTTCCATCTTAGCAATATGGTCAACTTTACGTATCCAGTCCAAGACTCTAGGAGGAGATGCTTGGGACCACTTGTTGGGGACGCATAATTTGGCCGCATTAATTAGATGAACGATAATAGAATTTTTATAGACCGAGTTAGATAAAGACGATAGGTGTAGCAAGTACTGTCCGGCTGTAAAATCAGGGGTATAAGAAGTAATTGAAGAGATGAGCTTGTGAATATCAGTCCAGAATGGTGAGATGAGAGGACATTCCCACCATATATGGAGAAGCGAACCGGGGTTAGCTTTACACCTCCAACACATTGGGGAATAGTTCGGATTGTATTTGTTAATGACCAAAGGAGTCTTATACCATCTCGAATATAACTTATAGCTATTCTCCTGAGTCAGGACATTCGTCGAACCTTTGTGTAGGTGGAAAAAAATTGAATCCCACTGGTCATTTGGGATTGAGATTTTCAGATCCTTCTCCCATTTCATATTTGTGTCGTCCATTTGTGGGTCTACATCTTTATTCAAGATGTCATATATGATAGATATTAAATGATTTTGGGGGTCAGTACTTAAACAAATGGATTCGAATCGTGTCCTTTGCCTATGCCAGATACTTGTGGAACCAAACTTGTTCAGAAACAAAGCAATCTTGTCAAAGTCTTGGTGCGTGATGGCAGAATTCGCGAAAAGGGAGGAGAAGGTTTCGAAGGTCAATAGGGTACCCCTCTCAAAGAAAGATTCAGCTCTACAATGTGTAAATGTAAGAAAGTCGGAGGATACAGTAGAGTGAGATCTTTGAAAGATTTCGGGATTATGGTGAATAGGGGTGAGGGGTCCATACATGGTGGATAAGTTGTAAGTTTTGCACAAGTGTCTAAAAATTTTTAGGGAAGTACCTGTAATGGGATGAGAACTAGTTTTCGGTGGGAGTTTAGAAGTGTTAATCCATGGGAGACATTTCAGAGGAATAGGAGTGGAAGATAAACGGTCTTCCAGATCAACCCAATCCTTATAGGGTCCATGAAGGTGCCAGTTCACAATCCTGGTTATATGAGAGGCCCAATAATATTTTTTAATGTCTGGTAGTCCAATACCGCCCAGGTGCTTTGGGGTTGTAAGTTTGTCCCACTTGATTCTGGGTTGCCTAGCGTTCCAAAGGAACTTCAAGCATACTTTTTTAAAGGTTTTGAAGAAAGTGGAAGGGATCCTAATAGGTATTGTTTGGAATAGATATAAAAGTCTAGGTAAAATGTTCATTTTGACAATATTCGCTCTGCCAAACCATGAGAATAGACCTTTCTCCCATCTGACCATATCCGATTTAATCGTATTTAGTAGAGGTATGAAATTTTTAACATATAGAGTATCTAGATTAGATGTTAAGGCAATGCCTAGGTAAGATATTGAATCATCCTCCCATATAAACGGGAAATTAAGTTTACATTGGTCAACCAATGGATCTGGCAAAGAAATATTAAGCGCCTTTGATTTAGAGAAGTTAATTTTGAAATTTGAGATGCGCCTAAATAAAGAAAAATCTTTCAGTAAGTTTGGGATAGTGATTATAGGGTTTGACAGGTACAATAGAATATCGTCCGCAAAGGCCGCTAGTTTATAGATTTTATCGCCTATTTTAATACCCTTAATGTCTACATTCTCTCTCAGTTTTTGCAGGAAAGGTTCCAAAATAAGCACAAATATTATTGGTGACAAAGGGCAACCCTGACGAGTGCCATTTGCCACCGAGAAGGCCTTCGACAGGTCGCCATTGACTTTTATTCTCGCTGTGGGATATGAATATAAGAGTTTGATAAAATTCAACATACGATCGTGCAATCCCAGAGCTTTTAAAGCTTCGTGCATATAATCCCAGGCAATCCTATCGAAGGCCTTCTCAGCGTCCAGGGACAGTAGAAAACCCGGGGATTTGGATTTGACAAGCCATTGTTGGATAAGAAGAGTTTTAATAGTATTATCCTTAGCTTCCCTCCCTGGTGTAAAGCCTGTTTGGTCAAGGGAAACAAGCTGTGGGATCAAAGGCAAAAGGCGGTTTGCAATAATTTTGGCATATAGTTTGATATCAACGTTTAATAAAGAAATGGGCCTATAATTGGACACTAATGTTTTGTCTTTATTTGGCTTTGGGATTACAACAATATGGGCTTCCAAAAGTTCATTTGGAAGTGGAGAAGGAAAGGATCAGAATTAAACGTTTTAATGAACTGAGGGATCAATAAGTCTTGAAAGGTTTTATAATAATTAACAGAAAAACCATCTGGTCCCGGGCTTTTGCCAGTCTTAAGTTGTCGTAGGGCCAGAAGAGCCTCAGACAACTCGAGAGGTCTATCAAGGTCCCGTGAAATGACCACATTCAGAGGTTTTGGGCTAAATGATTTCAAAAAATCCGCTATTAAGTCTATCCGTGAGGTAGAGTCTTTAGGACGGGCTTCAGGCGGTAAATTATACAATTTGGAGTAGAAAACACGGAATTGTTCTGCTATTTCAGAGGTTGAGGTATGTTTAATACCGTGCGGGTCAGTAATAGAATATACATTTCCAAATTTTTTGGGTGTCGAATTTAAAGATTTGGCCAATAGTTTTCCAGTTTTATTCCCAAATTCATAAAAGAATTTTCTAGAGAGAATAAAATTACGTTTGATCTTGTTATCTAAGATATGGGATAGTTCCGATCTAAGGTTTGAGAGTTCCCTAAGAGAATCAAGAGCTAGTGAACGCTTATGTAGAAGCTCCAGAGCAGCTATCCTATTAATCAAGTCATCAGTTTGGGCACGGCACAATTTATTCCTTTTGGCCCTCAAGGATATTAATTCACCCCTAATGACACACTTGTGAGCGAGCCAAACGAACAAGGGATGCGTAATATCGTCAGAATTATATTTGAAGTAGTCAGAGATTTTAGTGTCTAGATGCTGCAAATTGTCAGCGTTGCTTAATAAAGAATCATCAAGTTTCCATGTTTTAGGGATAAACGGTGTATCCTTGAAGGTCAAAGTTAGGGTGATCGGGTTGTGGTCCGACAGAATCATAGGTTCAATTGAAGCATTTACTATAGAAGTTAGATCATTTTGGGATAGAAAAAGATAGTCTATTCTAGAGTAGGTATTGTGAGGAGGAGAGTAAAATGTGAAGTCTTTGGAGGAGGGGTTCAGTATACGCCAAGAGTCGTGAATCGACAAGTCACGTAGTAATCGTTTCACCTCACTTAAGGCCTTATATGAAGATTTGGAAGAGCCAGAAGAAGTGTCAAGCAGTGGATTAAGGGCCAAATTAAAATCACCTCCCAGTATCAACGAACCAATCGTAAAGGAATCTAGATTTTGAATCATAGTCCTGAAAAACTGGGCGTGTAATCTATTCGGGGCATAAATGTTAGCTAAAGTTAACGGTCTATTATGTAGTAACCCTTTGAGGAACAGGTATCTGCCATCACAGTCAAGTTTGGTATCCAATATCTGAAAAGGGCAATGTTTGGATATGAGTATGGAAACTCCTTTGGTTTTAGAGCCCGAGCAAGTTGCATGAAACATATGAGGGAACAATTTGTCAGAGAATGAAGGGAAATTGTCAGTCTTAAAATGGGTCTCTTGTAAAAATATTATATCTGCTTTAGATCTCTTTAATAAAAGCATGAGTTTGGACCTCTTCTCAGGACATTGAGGCCTTTAACATTAAGGGAGTAGACCTTGATGTTATTCTGGGCAGTCTTTGTACTATTACAGTAGGTCGTCATGGTCATAACCGGGGGAGAAATAAAAACAGATAGGGGGATGGAACAGGCACAAGGGGGGAGGAGCTAAGAAGTCTGTAACTATAGATGTGAAAAACAATACCGTATAAATGACAATATCAATGAAAAAAAAAAAAAAAAAGAAAAACAATGGGAAAGGGCTAATCCCTAACGGGAAGAGGTGTACGGTATGAGAGAAAAAAAAAGTAGTATTCTTCAAGGAACAAGTCCAACAAGAACTACTTTGCGGGGGTTGGTGTGAACCAGGTCTAAAGATGAATAGCCCAATTGTCACGTCCACCGCCGCAGACAGACTGGCAAAACAATTAAATTTGGGCGTAAAAGTGTAAATTGAATGACTCAATCAAATTCATACAAGCAGTTGGAAACTTAAAGGTAACATTGAAAAATATGGACATATGTCCAACATGTAACTATTATTTCATTGTTGTTTCTTCAATTGAATGTAAGACATCAACACAGCGTGAGGATAAGCAAAGAACGAGAATCTGTAAGTGATAACACATTAACCATATGAGTCTAAAAACAAAATAGACAGCTACAAATAAACCTAAGAAATGAAAATAAACAAAGGCTTCTCCTCATCTAACTCAGTGTATGTTTCCAAAAGTTAGGAGTAATATACGCAATGAAAACTAGTTAGGTGCAATTCGCTACACTACTCTCAACCCTTTTCCCCCTTCCCCTCCTGACTTGGAAAAAGGAGTGAGAGTATAGGAGAATGCTGACATTACCGTATGACTTTACAAGAAATTATGTCTACATTACATACACACAATCATTTTTCTTGTCTTGGTTTCCTGGAGCGAGGTTGATTCATCGATTGGAGGGATGGCTCCTGTTTGTCTGAAGTTCCTGGTGGGCTGTCGTCGGAAGGCGATCGACGTCTTCTAAATCTAGACGGATTGGTTTCCATAGCAACATCCGGTTTATGGTTCTTAGCCGAGCTAGTAGGCCTAAACTCCGCGTACCAGTTAGGCAAGTCTAAATATGGTATGTCCATAGTTTTGCAAAAAGAATTTAAGTCTTCTGGAACTCTCAAAATAGCTGAGCGACCTTGATTGGATGCTTGTAATCCGAATGGAAATTTCCATCTGTAGGTGATGTTATTATTCCGCAATGCATCAAGCAGAGGTTTTAAATCGCGTCTGTTTTGTAGGGTGATATTTGAGAGGTCTTGAAAAAGCAAAATGGTGAGACCTTCAAAATCGATATGAGAACGCAGTTTCGCATTGCGTAGTATTTCTTCTTTTAGTTTAAAGTCGTTTATGTGGCAAATAACATCCCTTGGGGGATCAGTAGGTTTGCTCTTAGGTTTTAAGGCCCTGTGCATACGATCCATTTTAATTGTAGACATGGGTGGTCGTCCCAATAGGTCATTGAATATGTGCAGTATAGCCGCTGGTAGTCGATCGAAATCGATCGTTTCAGACAAGCCTCTAACCCTAATGTTGTGTCTTCGACTTCTGTTCTCCAAATCTTCGATTTGTCTATTTAATTCTCTCAGGTATAGGGTGTTAGAGTCAACTTTGCGGTTTACATGGCGCAGCGCCGCGTTCTGTTGCGCAGTTGTTTTTTCCACCTCAGATACGCGCGCTGTAACCGCGCGTATGTCAATTTTCAGATCCGCTATGGCTGCTGATAAGACAGTTTTTATGTCTGCTGCCACCATATGCAAGTCGTTCAGACTAGGACTCAATTCTCGCTCTGAAGAGGGGTGAAGAGTCCCGGTGGCTGTTTGGTGGGTTACCCCGTCTTTTCCCCGCTGACCTTGCATAGTGTGTGATGCTCCTTCTTGGATGTCGGCCATTGGCAACCCAGGCCGTTTTTCCACAGGGCTGAAAGTCAGTCAAAAATGCCCGGGGATACGAAAAGATCGTATAAGTAGTATCCTTGGTCTAGCGGGAGTCAGGTCCGATTCGATCCGACAATCGGGGTGTCTTACCGGCGCCCTATTCGACAAATTTCAGTCAGCAGCGGCGGGAGCTCTCCAATTAAGCCTCCATCTCTGATCACGGCTAGACCACGCCCCCCCATGCTTGTAAATTTAAGGAAAGCCAAATTCATCTTCCATGCTGAACTTCTCCCCCTAGTGGCTGTATTAAAAATGGTATGATGTTGTTCATGAGTCTCTAGGGAATATGATCACAGCAAGATGGTGCTATTAATTAAAGGGTTTGGTTGAAGAGGAAAGTACATTATCATGTTTAGTAAAATCACTATTGTAATTTTGCTTTTACTTGTTGACCTTATTTTAAAGTAATGTACAATTCGAATATCAAAAGAGAAATTTAATTTGTCTACCAAAGATATAACAATTAAGAACTGCGTACTGTTTATTAAGCGTTTAGCTTATTGAAAAAGCTAAATGTTTATACAGTTAGAATACATATTACCAGTTAAACTTTCTGTTGACACAATTCAAAATACCGGTAAGTGCCCAATCCAAAAATCATTCCCAATCCCAATTAGGATTTATACAATTATTCCTTAAAGGGCAAATATAATGTTTTTTTTTAAGCAAACACCTATTTTAGGTTTATTACTGTAATGTTTATTTTGAAGTATTTTTTTTTTAAGACATGCACATTCTTATAGGTTTGTACAGTATATCACCTATACTTATATAGTACTATTATTGTTTAATTTACAACTTGATTACCAATCATAGAAATTAATAAATCAATCCATCTGCAGTTACAAAGACCTGTTGGTTTATTAAAAAAATGAATTCATTTAAAAACATTAAATATATTTTTGTATACAGCTAGCACTATTTTCCGAATCCACCTAAATATCTGCCTTTTGTAATATACATTAGAACTGAATGTAATACGCTGCCCGTTAGCACTGAAATTAGGAGAGGGTGGGCTAGTGGTGTGGGACTGTCAAGGATGTATTACATTGCTCGGTGGATTAGACTACAGCATGAACATGTATTCAGTAGGGCATAGCACAGAGATGACTTCATAAAAGCTGGTTCACCTTCATTGTCCAGTCAGCAGTCCTGGTAGGTAAAACAGTTAAAGCGGAGTTTCACCCTAAATATAAGATCTCCCATGCGCTTCAGCATACTGGCGTCAGCGCCAGTATGCTGGGTTTTTTTTTTTTTTATAGCACACTTACTGTTTTATCGTAGAAATCCTTTTCTGTCCCCCGCGTTGGACGGCGCCAGTACAGCGCGTCACATCTTCCTAAGATACCCGATATGGACTCGGGTATTTCCGGCGCTATGCGGCGCCTGCGCACAGACCTAGGAGCTGACTGCGCAGGCGCCGTATTTCTCCGAGTCCTATTTCGGAGAAATACGGCGCCTGCGCAGTCAGCTCCTAGGTCTGTGCGCAGGCGCCGCATAGCGCCGGAAATACCCGAGTCCATATCGGGTATCTTAGGAAGATGTGACGCGCTGTACTGGCGCCGTCCACCACGGGGGACAGAAAAGGATTTCTACGATAAAACAGTAAGTGTGCTATAAAAAAAAAAAAAACCCAGCATACTGGCGCTGACGCCAGTATGCTGAAGCGCATGGGAGATCTTATATTTAGGGTGAAATACCGCTTTAAATATAATTCAGTTCTGCATATACACTATATTGTCAAAAGTATTGGGACACCTGTCTTTACACGCACATGTATGTGTATAAATATTGCGCAAAGCCCTATTCTAGAGAGTAGGCAGCCAACACAACAAAGAAAGTTGTAAATAGTGTAAAAAAAAGCAAGTGTAGAGCCAGAAGTGAAATCACTCCACTTGTAAGGTGGGTGTTGGGGGCAGGGACAAAATGTCAAATTTTCCACTGAAAGTGTCCCTTATTCAAAAAGGAAAAAAATATACAAATACACACACATGAACTTTAATGGCATCTCAGTCTTAGTCCGTAGGGTTCAATTTTGAGTTTGCCCACCCTTTTGCAGCTATAACAGCTTCAACTCTTCTGGAAAGGCTGTCAACAAGGTTTAGGAGTGTGTCTATGGGAATTTATGACCATTCTTTCAGAAGTGCATTTGTAAGGTCAGGTACTGATGTTGGATGAAAAGGCCTGGCTCGCAGTCTCCACTTGAATTCATCCCAAAGGTGTTCTATCAGGTTGAGTTCAGGACTCAGGCCAGTCAAGTTCCTCTACCCCAAACTCGCTCATTCATATCTTTATGGACCATGCTTTGTGCACTGATCCAAATGATGACGTTGGGTTGTTTTTCAGGGGTTGGGCTTGGTCTCATAGTTCCAGTGAAGGAAACTCTTAAGGCGACAGCATACCAAGACATTTCGGACAATTTAATGCTCCCAACTTTGTGGGAGCAGTTTGGGGATGGCCCTTTCCTGTTCCAACAAAGAAGATCATCCCTCCTAAAAATTACTCAATCAGGTGTAGCTAATCACCTTTTTCAACGGCAAACACAAAGCCATTAGACTTTCAACTGTGATCAGCTGTGATCATTTTGATTAGCTCAGCATGAAAAGAGCTTTCCTGGAGCATTTCAGTCTAACTGAAGGGCAACTGAAGCAAAAAAACTATTGGTGGCAAGTAGGGATGAGCCGAACACCCCCGCGTTCGGTTCGCACCAGAACCGTCGAACAGTCCGATCGTTCGCACAAACATTTAGAACCCCATTGAAGTCTATGGGACTCGAACGTTCGAATTCAAAAACGATCATTTTAAAGACCAATATTCAAGTTATTGTTGGAAAACGTCTTTCAGAACCCGGGACAGTAGTATCAATGGATACTTTTTTTCCATGGACAGTAGTATCAATGGAAAAAAAGTTTTAAAAACGGTCATTTCGTTTCACTCGAATTTGCCCCGAACGATCGTTTTTGTTTGAAATTCGACGAACAATCGAACAGACGATGTTCGAGTCGAATATACGTTAGTTTCGAACGCGAAGCTCATACCTAGTGGCAAGGCACTGTCAAAAAAATCTCTGGGATAAAGTTGTGCACAAGCACGAGTCAGGAGATGGATACAAACAAATTTCAAAGGTTGTATATTTGTACTGCCAATGATCGTATATTTGTATTGCCAGTCCTTTGATAGTTATAACCCTTAAATGTGCCAGCAATTCTAAAGGATTTGTTAATAAATATGATCTTTTATTGTTGTATTTGTGTACATACATTGAATGCCTAAAAATTCCTACCTAGATATATTCGTTGTCTTATACCCTGTACACACAAGCGGAATTTCGGGCAGACAAAAGTTGGATGTTTTTTCCGACAGAATTCAGCTCAAGCTTGGCTTGCATACACACGGTCACACAAAAGTTCTCTGAACTTTCCAGCGTTAAGAACGCAGTGAAGTACAACACTACGATGAGGTGAGAAAAAGAAGTTAAATGCTTCTGAGCATGCGTCAATTGTTTCCGTGCATACATGTCGGAAAATTGAGAACCTGCTCTCAAACTTTTGCTGGCGGAAATTCTGCCAGCAAAAGTTTGCTTGAGGATACACACGGTCGGAATTTCCGATGAAAAGCTCACATCAGACTTTTGCTGTCGAAATTTCCGCTCGTGTGTATGGGGCATTAGTCTATATAGGGATGTTGGTATTCACTCATTATGGGCGTGACCACTCTTAAACATGGTTTATATGCTGATAACTAATTATTCTGGTTATCAGGTGATATAACTGACATTTTTACTGCAATATTTTTCCACACATTTAGAGTGCAGTTATACAAGTCTATGTTGCATGAAGTCTCCACTCTAATCCATCCTCACCTTTCCAGTGCGCCTCTGCTATTCCTTTCTCCACCATATTCACCATCAAAATGCTTTGAAACTGGATAACATGTACATGTGTAACATTATCTGTTCAATAAAATACATTATTGTCGTGGAAATCTGGGGGTTTGCAAGGCACACCCCCATCTTGCCTAGTGCTGTAAAGCACATTCCCAATCTTAAATGAAATAATGCCATGTTTAGGCTAACAGATTTACTCACCATACATTCCATGCCCATCCATACCAATCAAGAGACATTACAACAGCTTGCTCTCATGTTACCATCCTTGCAATCATCTCCCCTCACAGGGCTGAGCATGGCTCTTTTATTTACACAAAACAGGAAGTTATCACCAGTAAGTCGCCTCCCCCCATGGGAGGCGACATTACCAGATGTCTCCTATACACAGAACAAAACATTCCTTCTGACAGGAAGTCACATTGAATAGATGAATAGAATATAATACAATGAATACAATACAATGAATAGAAATACATACAATGCTGTCTAAAGTCTTATGGGTGTGTCCGGTCAGGGTGTGCATGTGCCCCCCCTGACCCCAGAAATGCTCACAAGCCCTCAAAATATACGCTGATAGAACCTTTAATCTGCGCCATTCCATAGAATAATGCATATAAAGATTATACCCTTATTGAGGCTATTTACAGACGCACGCTATGAATCCCAAATCCTGCTGATCAGACATGACCCAGATAAGAGCGTACATCTGTCCATAGCCACTAGTGTGCTTGCGAAATGAACGCACCCCCCCTCAACGATCGTCTGTGCTAAATGCACAGAGGGGCCCCTCGCTGGTGGGCATATGCCCATGCCGCAACCATCACACTCCAACCTCAAGACAAGAGTCAACCAGCCTCAGGACTGCCACAGTCAGCTCTATTTAGAGCTGGCTGGGGAAGTGTCAAGACTGGGTGCCAATTATGACAATACATAATAAATACATCTTCAAATTTCCACCACAATTATATAAAAAAGTTTAGCTCTGGTTAAAAATGTCTTTCACCTGTGGATAGAGAGAAGAAGGGGTACACCCTCTGTCAGAGTTTTATTGCTGGCTGAGTCACCTTTGTGATGTGAAATCCAACATTTTTGAGTTTTACCAGAACAGAATGTAAAAGGAAATCATCCAATGCAGATATTTGTAACTGTCGAGGGGAAATCCTTACACTTTGGGAAATTCCCTCTAACTTACTGTTGTGTCTATGGGACAGGAAGTGATGAAAAATTTCCCAAATGGTACTCAGACAGCAAAGAATTTAACTGGCAGCGTTTTAACCTTTCTCTTCATCCAGAACTATAAAAAAAGTTTTTGAGTGTATATACACTTTAATATGGTATCCTCAGATGTCCTGTCAAAGGATCCCACATGATGACAGAACTTTTGGTCATACAAAATCTTTAAGTGATTGTATGGGGTGAATGAGGTCTTTACACAGTCACTGTTATTTTGCCAGTTCAGCATCTTTATAAAGCCCACCCATCCTGAACTGCAACCAAATCAGTCAATCTGGTTATTAGCAACTGATGCGGGTTAGGGGACCCTGGGGTCTAGTTTGGGCATATTCCCACACTAGACCCCTAATGTATTTACCTTATTATGAAGTTATTAAAAGATCCATGTGAGCAGGGGTCATTCACAAATAATCATTTTATTTATATTAAGACATCTCTGTGACATTTGTAAATGTAATTATTGCTATATACAGTAATTATTTGTAAATGGCCCATCTCACATAGATCTTTTATTAACATTATTTATAATTTAATTTTTTAAGCCTTATTTTCAACTTTTATATTTTACTTTTCATTGAGGACTATTGGGGCCCCTGATTTTGTGAGACTATAGGCACAAATCTTACTTACACTACACATTGCGGTCACCTCTCTTCTCAGTCAGAGAAGAAAGGTACAAATGTTAATAAACAGGCTTTCCTCTGACAGAGAACACAGTCAAGAGCCATGATGTGTAATGGCACTCTACATTGCACTTTAAAGTGGTTGCAAACTCTTACATATACCCAGAGAATTGACTTGACTCAGAATTCAGAAAAAAGGGTGTGGAAGTTACACTCTGCAGAGCTCAGCGAGGAGAGCTCTGACAGCTGATTGGAGGGAAGAACCACTCCCCCTTTATGCAGCAAACAGGAACTGAGGTGAGACTATTAGGCCGCGTGCACACGAGCAGACAGGTCCGATGATACAGGTCCGACAGACCGTTTTGTCTGAAGGGATCTTTTGGTCTGATGTGTGTACACACCATCGGACCAAAATCCCCTCGGACCAGAACGCGGTGACGTAGAACACACCGACATGCTGGAAAAAGGAAGTTCAATGCTTCCACGCATGCGTCAAATCAATTTGACGCATGCGTGGGACAGGTTTCCAGCGAACAAGTTTCTAAGCATGTTTAGAAACTTTTGTCTGCTGGAAAACTGTCCGCTAGGTCGTACACACGATCGAACATGTCCGCTGAAACTGGTCTGTGGACCAGTTTCATCGGACATGTTCGATCGTGTGTACGCGGCCTTAAGGACCAGGCCATTTTTTTGCGATATGGCACTGCGTCGCTTTAACTGACAATTGCACGTGCAACTTTGTACCCAAACAAAGTTTATGTTTTTTTTTCTTTCTTTTGTTGGTATTTGATGACCTCTGTGGTTTTTATTTTTTGCTCTATAAACAAAAAAGAGCAAAGATTTAAAAAAAAACATAATTTTTTACTTTTTACTATAATAAATATCCCCCCCCCCCAAAAAAAAGAACATTTTTTTTCCTCAGTTTAAGCCAATATGTATTCTTCTACATATTTTTGGTAAAAAAACAACACAATAAACATATAGGGCCAGATTCAGGTAGAGTTAGGCTGGAGTATCAGTGATACTCCAGCCTAACTCTCACTTTGAGCCGGCGTTTCTGTTTTCAGTAAGCAGAAAACATGAAACGCCGGGTTGGAGTTACTATACGAGCGGCGTAATTGTATTTCGCCGTCGTATCGTAACTTCAAGTTTAAAAATGGCGCGCGGGGCGATCCCGCTGATTAACGCCGAGAATATGTTAATCAGCGGGAATCGGAAATTCACGATCGTATTCGGGCCCGACACAGTGACTTTCCGACGTTTCCATAAGAGATACGCGGCGCAAAGATAAAGCAGCCCCCTAGTGGAGTATCCTATGTTAAGTATGGCCGTCGTCATCGCGTCGAAAAAAAAAAATTTGCGTCGTTTGCGTAAAACGTCCGTGAATGGGGATTGACGTCATTGACGTTCCCTGAAAGAATTTGGAGCATGCGCACTGACAGTCGACGCATGCGCAGTACGTTCGCCGCGGGATCGCGCATAGTTAACATAATACACGCCCCCTACCCGCCCAATTTGAATTCCGCCGGCTCATTTTCGCTATGCCGCCGCAACTTTAGGAGCAAGTGCTTTGTGAATAACAGTACTTGCTCCTAAAGTTACGGCGGAGTAACGTAAATGAGAAACGTTACTCCAGATTAAAGATTCGCCCATCTACCTGAATCTGGCCCATATAGGGAATAGATTTATGGCATTTTTATTATTATTTTTTTTTTACTAGTAGTGATCTGTGATTTTTAGCAAGACTGTGACAGACAGATAGGACATAACTGACATTTTTGGGAACCAGTGACATTGTTACAGTAATCAGTACTGAAAATGTACACTGTTATTGTACTAATGACACTGGCAAGAAAGGTGTTAACATCAGGGATGATTAAGGGATTAAATGTGTTCCCTCCAAAATGGAGGTTTGCACAGGCAGATCCCCATTCTGTCACTGTGGGGAACGATCGCGGGTGGTTGGCGGACATCGAGTCTGCCCCACCCGCTGATTGGCTCCCCCCACTGGCCAGTGGGTGTGCATGCAAAAATAGTTCCCAAGCTGACGTACAATGACGGTGATTCGCAGGAATGAGCCGACCTGCTGCCGTACAATGACAGTGGGTGGTCGGTAAGTGGTAACAAAGGTGGCTCTAGGCTTTGTGAGGACTTAGCCAAAATGTAGACATGAGGCCCCACTCACGCTCATAATGGATAAAAAAAATTCAAGCAAGTAAAAGTGTCTGCAGAAAGATGTGTGGATCTAGCACACAGGCGATTAGCATCACTTCCAGGGCACCCTCCTCACCCATCAGACATTTGCAGCCAATACAACATCTGGGACCCAGCAAGGTGACAACCCCTCTAGGATTTTCCTCTGTGCCTTGGGAGAATGGAAAGGGGGTGTCACTAAATCATTCCACATCCACAGAAGAAGGAGAGAGGAAGAGAGAGGGAATGAGGGAGGGAGAGATAGAGGGGGAGATGGAGAGAGAGGGAGGGGGAGAGGGAGAGAGAGAGGGAGAGAGGGATGGAGGGAGAGAGAGAGAGAGAGGGAGGGGAGAGAGAGTGAGGGAGGGTGAGGAAGGGATAGAGAGGGAGGGAGGGGGAGAGAGGGAGGGGGAGAGAGGGAGGGGGAGAGAGATATCTCTAGCCCCGTTCCTGTCAGCAGCCCCTCCTGTGTACCATGTCCCAGTCTGCAGTGCCTGTCTGTGGGAAGCTGTGTGTGATGCTTGGTATGGTACCTTTCATGCCAGCAGGATGTTCATGACGGCTAGCAGCAGACAGGGTCCGTTCTCATTTTGGGTGGGGACAGTCTCCCGCTCCTTCCAGAGGATCTGTTTGCTGTAAGATGAAGTGGTCCCTGGTCGCCTTTACCTTCCACCCAATTCGCTGCTGAATTTGCCCACCAAGCCCAGACTGGGATAAAAATATAGACTGAGCAGCCCATGATAGTTGTCCCTTCCCCGCTCCCCAGCCTGAGAGACCCCCGCAGCAGGAGAATTAAGAATGTTATGTTCGGCTAGGAAGAAGGAAATCATATGGATTTCTTGTATTTTTTTCATACATATTGTCCAGTGTATACTGGAAATGTTTATCACTAAAAGAAATAATGAGGAGCAGACCATTTTTAGTATGTTTTTTTTTTTGCATAATGATAATTATTTTCAATATGCTAAGTATTTTCTGTATTATGAGAAAAAGAAAATATTTACTGCTTCTTATACTTTATGATCACATTTTGAGAACATCTTGGTACTTCACCCGAATCTCAGAGCATTACGTGAATGTTAATGTATCTTGTAATCTCTGTTCAATTTTGTCATTTTCAGATGTGACAAGTGGCTAAAATGGTAATTAGGTAACTTATACAGCCAATGACTCATGAGATCTCATAACGTAGGGAATGGAAATAACACACAAAGTAGTATAATTGCAAAGTATTAAAAAGATATAAAAACATAATTTTTTTTATTTTTATTTAAATGTGTGACTTTGAAGACTCAGATGACTGCTTCAATTTAGTCATATTTGTGGTTTAGATGAGTATAAGTATTGTATGGGTATAATCCACTAGTGGAGAGGAGTTTATGTAATCTATACCTCATACAGCCTAATGGGTACATTTAAAAAAAAGTAAAATATGCTTAGCACTGAAAGCTTTCTGGCCCATTACCTAATGAGTAGTTTTTATCCTAGCACCTAGCATGTTTGATTCAAATGCCCATTTTCAAAGAATATAAAATAATTGGAGGTAAAAATAGCTAAAGGCTCAAAATTAAAGTAGATTTAAACCCAAAACAACAATGTGATATATTGCAGCTTTCCGGTCCTTATATATGGCTGCATTCGTTTTCTCTTTCAGGTTAAGTATATTTTCTGCAAGTAGAGAGAAATACCTGTTGATCTTGTCAGAAATCCAGTTGCAGTTCAGTTGCTGTTCACTGAATTGAATTTCAAAACAATGGCCCAGATTCACGTACATCGGCGCATTATTGGACCGGCGTAGCGCACCGCCTTTACGTTAGACTTGCGCCATCTAGCCGCGTAATCCCCCGATTCACGTAGCTTTTGCGCAGGAAATTGCGCAAGCGTAAGGTTTTTTCCAGAGGCGTAAGGAGGAGTAATACAAATTGGGAGGGACGTGGGCGTGTTACATTGAAATGAGCCGTGACCCCATGCAAATGAAGGGCCGGCCGGCTCGCGCATGCGCGCGTGAAGGAGACCATGTCAGCTCCGCTGTGCGCATGCTCACAACTCGGAAGCGGCGCAATCAGTGAAATTGGAAATGGACTAGGGCAACGTTGTGAACTACGCAGACAGCATAAATAGACACACACAAACGCACTTGCATTGCAAAAGTACATCCCTTTGTGTCCCTTCCCATTGAACCTAGTGCTTTTGTTCCTGTTGTTCGTTGCAGTGTGTCTTGTAGTTGTCAGATTAGTGTTCTGTGTGATCAAGTGCTTGTTGGTATATTTGTGAAAGTGTTTTTGATAAGTGTTTGAGAGACTGTTTGTTTGATTGATATATTTTTGTTCGTTTGTTTTCTTGCTTTATTTTTTTTTTTTTGTGACTGTTTCTTGCTGAGTGCTAGTGTGATTTTTGGGTGTTCGTTTTCTCTTTGTGTGTGTTCTTGCCTGATTGGTTGTGCTTGTATTTGTGACTGATTTTTGGAGACTGGTAGTGAGTTTGTTTGGAAGTATGACTGAGAGAAAAAGAAAGCTTAATTTTACTGTGGGGGAAAAAAGAATTCTTGCCCGGGCCATTAGCGAGTATGGGCGTTTTCTCCACGGCCCGCAGAGTGCCACCACCACCCCGGTCAGGAGGAGGGAGATATTGGATAGGATCACGGAGCAGGTGAATTCATCGGGGGAGGGGGAGACACGGACCCGGTCTGGGATCGAAAAAAAAATAAATGATCTCCGGCGTCTGGTGAAAAAAAAACTGGCCGCAATGCATGCCCATGCCAGGGGCACAGGAGGGGGCCCACCATGCCGTATTAGGCTTACAGCGACGGAGCATGTGTGGTGGCCCTGACCTTTCACCGGCATGAAGTGGAGGGCCTGCCAGGCTTTGACACAAGTCCGGTCCCCGCGGTGCCAGGTAAGGTTTTTTGTTCTATCAGGTGTGTAGCATGTGTGGGGGAGGGGGTGAAAGGGAATATGTGCCAAGTGTGTGGATCCTCCAACCTGTGAATGGTTTGTGTCATCCACAGATGTGCAGGAGGGTGCAGGGCCATCTGGCCTGACCGCTCCAACACCAGGACAGCAGCCTAATGAGGCCCCCCAACAAGGCCACAGTCCGCGGAGGAGGTTTGAGAGGAGGAGGACGATCATGAGGAGGAGGACGATCATGAGGAGGAGGACGATCATGAGGAGGAGGAGTCAGGCACTGGACGAGTGGTTTGTGCGGACTCTTCCCCTCTGGCTGGCAGAAGCCTGCCCTCCCTAAGGGGGAGCCCCCCCCCTCCTCCCCCAACATGGCTCCCCTCACAAGGGCCTCCCCTTCTCCCCGCCCACAACCATCAGCTGGAGGCAGGATGTCATCCCAGAGCACCAGGGGGGCGCCCAATCTCCTGCCCGCCAGTCTGCGAAGGGACCAGGCCCTCCAGACCCGCCATCTGGGACAGCTCTGTCAGACTTTTGGGCGGGTGGAGGAGAGCCTGTCCTCCATGAAGGATACGCTGGGTAACCTGGACTCCCACTCCGGGGCTTTCACAACCTGCCTAAATGAACTGCAGACTACAGCAGCAGTCGTTGGGCAGGATGTGAGGGCCCTTACCCAGGCTATCCAGGCCAACACGGCAACACTTGGTGCTTCCCTGGACAGAATTGCCGTGGCCTTGGAGGGCAGGCCGCCAGGTGGGCAGATATCAGGGGCTGCTCCTCCTTCCCCGGCTTTGCCCCTCCCCCATGAGTCTCCCCTGAGGGGCCGGGGCCGTGGCCGGGGGCGCCCCAGGCATGGCTCACGCAGAGGGCAATAATTTTTTTTTCCCCCTTTTTTTTTTTGCTGACATTTTTTGCATTTTTGTTTATTTTTTTGCTGACATTTTTTGCAATTTTTTTTTTTTTTTGCTGACATTTTTATTAAATTTTGGGTTGTGCATGCTGTTTGAATGTGGGGGTGACATTCCTGCTGGAAAAGGGGTGTCATCCTCAATTTTGGTGGAGAAGGGTTCCCCAGGACCAGGGAGAAGTGATCTTTAGGTCCGTGTGATTGGTGTATGAATGTTCAGTGACATAATTGGAGCCTTGACGTGGCGTTACTGCTCACCAGTCCTGCATGGTGGACTGGTGCCAATCCAATTTGATGAGGATGTGGGGTGTGTGTGCTAGGGACCACAGTGGTGTGCATGCATGCATTCTCATTGTGCCATGATTAATGTGTGTGTTTAACGTGCAAAGATGCCCAATATGAGCTGCCTCCTGACTGCTCTTCCCTCAGAAGACGGGGTATCCTCGGTTAGGGGTTGATTGTCTGGTTGGGGGGTCAGGTCATCACGTAGCTCAACCTGCAGGCCCTTCCTCACTGCGAGATTGTGCAGCATGCAACATGCAACGATGATATGGCACACGAAGTTTGGGGAATACAACAGTGTACCCCCAGACTTATCCAGGCATCGGAAACGTGACTTCAGGAGGCCAAAGGTGCGCTCCACCACTGCACGGGTTTTGATGTGTGCTTGATTGTATCTTTCCTCCCCTGGGGTTTGGGGGTTCCGGATAGGAGTCATGAGATGGGGTCCCAGTGCATATGCAGAGTCACCTGGAAGGGAAAAGACAGGAGAATGTTAGTCATGCATGTGCCACTTGTGAGGTGTGCATCACGGGAGGGGATAGTCATGCCTGACTCCCATGTCACTCACCAACCAGCCAGGTGTTCCCATACACGTTCTGATCGAATTCCATTCGGATGTGGCATTGATTGTAGATGTAGCTGTCATGGGTGGATCCGGGGTGTTTGGCACGGACGTGCCATATGAGGCCTTGGGCATCAACTATCACCTGTACGTTGATGGAGTGCCAATTCTTCCGATTGCGGTACATGTGCTCTGTCTCATGGGGGGGCTGGAGTGCCACATGTGTGCAATCAATGGCCCCGATGGTGCGTGGGAATCTGGCAATTCTGTAGAAATCTGTCATTGCCTTCAGCCGCAGGTCCTCAGTGGTGGGTTTGATGATTTGGTTGGCCAAGCGTGTGAGGATTGCAGGGACAACCTGGTGCACACATCTGCTCACGGAGGATTGTGACATCCCAGCCACCACTCCACTTGTACGCTGAAAAGAGCCACTGGCAAGGACATGGAGTGTTGCCAGGACCTTCACCAGTGGCTGCACTGGATGTGAGCGGTGTGTTGGGCTGGTGATGTCCTCCTGCAGGGTTGTGGTTAATTCCAGGATGGCATGAGGGGGGAATCTGAAGATGCGATACACCTCACAATCACTCATGCCAAACAGGTCTATGCGTGTGCGGTATACCCTCTCCCGTGCCATCCTCTGTGCCCTCCTCCTTCTTTGGTCATCTAAATTCACTAGTGCAGCTATGAGCGACGATGCCCCTGGCATGTTGGCAGTCAAATTGTAGTGCAACACGTGTGTGTGGTCTGCTCCTCAGTAACGGTGTTGCTTTCTGTGAGATGTAGACGTTTTTTCAAAATTTAGACCAGCTTTTAGGTGCTCTAACTTTAGACAGGACATTTTGCTGTTGCGCACATCGCATAGCCTGCGCAGCAACTGCGTTTTTTTGTGGATCCCCGCAACTCCCTCATTAGCATATTTGACTAGCAAATCAATGGTGTGTCTAGCGCATTTTTGCGCGGACGGATGCGTCTGTCTAACGAAATTACGCCGGACAAAAAAAAGATTTCTGGCGTAATTCGTTTTCTGAATCGCGCGCATCTAAACGCACGCGCACATTTAGACTTACGCACGCGCAACACCAGTTGCGCAGGCGTAATCGCTCTGTGAATCTGGGCCAATGTCATCAGCTTTCCTAGCTATCTTATGCAAACTGCAAAACAATTCCCCTCATTGTAATTGTAGCGCCCCCTTACTTTCAGTATGGGCACTACGCCAAAGTTAGTGGGGGAGCGGGAGAATTATGTTGCTTCCACTCCTAATTTTGCAAAATTTGGGCTGCTGTCATCCCTGAATTATCCTGTGGATCATTCTGTGCTCCAGAGATGTAGTTCCATCTCTGGGTGGCAGGGGGCGCCAGAGGGATTCAGGCAGAGTCACTTTTCCCCAGCAGCCAATTGGAGGAGTTTTCCCTCGTGGAGCATGCTGGGGGAGAGTATATCTGTGGCAGACGCCATTTTTCAGGGTTCTTCGCAGGTTCCTGGTTCCAGGTGTGGAACCCACCTTTAGGGTGTGCGCATCCAACAGACCCCGGAGATATGGCCTACCAGGCCGGGGTCGCAAGTTACGCGGAGTTCCTTGCAGATGCTGCCGAGGGGCCCCAGTGACTTTCTGGGTCCCCCACTTCTACAAAAGAGATCCTAAGCTGCAAGCTGTACGGTGGGGAATCGGCTCAAGGAGAACCCGGAGGCAGGTTATCTGAGTGACTTCAACGAACCATCTGGGATCTGGTGGCCGATACACTGACAGGTACATTTCTACTGTCAACCGGTGAACCAAATGTAATTGACTGGAGAGATTCGCTCTGCTATTCACATTGTCATCATTGGGCCTGTGGCAAAGGCCTCATCTGGCATCTTAAACCAAATCAGAGCCAGGTCCATGGCGAGCACCTGTTCCTTCCAGCAACCCTAAAGTGGCACTCCGGCTGCCAGGCTTGTGGCAGAAGTCTGTCCGGGGGGGGGCACTTCATCCACTCTGACTAGAGTGGCGACACAACATACAGTTACTGAAAGCAGGCTTGCTTTCCTGTTCATCCAAGCCTGATACTGCAAGGTTTTCCTTATTTCATCAACCTGTCCTATCTACCTCCTGTTGATGTTGGTCGTGTTGGACCCAAGAAATAAAGCATTTGGAAAATCTTAACTACTGATTGGACATTCGCTTACTGCTCTACTCACTAACTTCAACCCTGGACAACACTTAGAGGTAACTTAATACGCTGATCCCAAATTAACCAGTGGCCCTTGAGGGGGTATTGCTACATAATATAGATGAGCAGGTGTAGAAGTTTCGTAGCTCTACCGCATTTCTTGTCCTTGGCTGACAATGCTGCTTCTGCCTAGATACAGTACAGTGAGTGAGGCTACCAGATTAAAACATAGGAATAAACCTGAATAAAGGAAACTAATGCAGCTACTTTATCTAAGGATTAGAATGCTACAATGATGTCAGGAACAATATTGTCAGCATTCCAACACTACAAGGAATGCAACAAGAAGTATAAGAATGCAATCAGGGCGGCCAAAAAAGATTACGAGAGAAACATAGCGGACAGAGTAAAAAAATACCAAGATTTTTTTTTAGATACATTACCAGTAAAAAGGCAAGATCAGAGCTTATTGCCCACATAAAAGACAATGATGGGAGGATGGTTACAGGTGACACAGAATGGGCAACTGTACTAAATGGGGTACACCGACCACGACAGTACTGTTAGTGACACATCACATGGCATACCCTTGTGGCTAACATAAACTTAATACAAATAAATCACCAGGACCAGATGGCTTACACCCAAGAGACTTCAGAGAACTCAGCCAGGTTATAGCCAGACCATTGTTCCTAATCCTTGTGGACAACATACTGACAGGATTTGTACCAGCTGATTGGAGAAAAGCCAATGTGGTAAAATATTCAAAATAGGACAAAGACAAATCCCTGGAAACTACAGGCTAGTCAGCATAACATCAATCATTGGTAAATTATTGGAGGGGATGATAAGAGACTATTTCCAAAAATGTACTGAAGAAAAAAATATCATAAATAGTTATTAGCATGGGTTTATGAAGGATCGTTCTTGGCAGACCAATCTGTTAGCATTCTGCAAGAAAGTCAGCTTCCATCTAGACAGGGGAATGCCAGTGGATTTAGTGTACCTGGATTTTGCAAAGGCATTCAATACAGTCCCCTATAAGCGCTTAATCTAAAAGCTGAGGTCTGTAGGCATGGACCATAAGGTTTGTTCTTGGGTAAAAACTGGTTATAGGGGTGTGTACAAAGTAAATAATGTGCACTCAGACTGGTCTGGAGTGGTAAAGGGGATACCCAAGGTTCTATCTTGGGATCAATTCTATTCAATTTATTCATAAATTATATAGAGGATAGGATAAATAGCTCAATCTCAGTTTTTGCGGGGCAATAACTTCACATCAGGATATAGACATTTTATAGAAAGACCTGAACAAAAAAATGGACCGGGAAAATACATGGAAAATTAGGTTTAATGTGGAGAAATGTAAGGTAATGCACTTGGGGGTAACCTGCCTAGCGGTATTCCTGAGTCAGACTCGGGGTGAATTTTACATACCAAAAGCGGTAACCCCAAAGCCAGACTCAGGATCGCATTGCAGGATACAGGGGAAGTTACTTACCTTGTCCCTGGATCCTGCGATGTTTTCCCACTGTGTGTGCGAGCCGTCATCTCGCTCGATTCACACACTGGTGAATGCCGAGTGCTGCCGGGCTCCGTTCCCGAGCGGCGCGACGCACGGGGGCGGAGTTCGTCACCAAATTCAAAAAAGTAAAAACATAGTATTGGCACAGTATACTGTAATCTTACAGATTACAGTACTGTATCAAATAATTACACATCCCCTTTGTCCCTAGTGGTCTGTCCAGTGTCCTGCATGCATGTCCTGCATGCAATAATACAATTTTTAATTGTAATTGTATTATAGGGAAAAATAACAATACCATAATTGCACCTGTAAACACGCCCTCGTAGATTATCTCATGGAATGACAATGTTTTATGCAGAATCAAGTTACAAAATTAAATATTACCAACAACAACTTTAACAAAATGGGACAGGGCACTGGGGGCAGACCAGAGGGACATGGCACTAGAACTGGGTCTCTTCCCCATTGCTGTCTCCTCTGCAACTCCCATCCATCCTCTCTCTCTCTCTGCCATTCATCTCATCATCAGGAGCCTGTGTGTGCAGCTCCACGCTTGCATATCCCCACTTCCCCCTTTTATTCAGGCTGGCAGAGAGGAGAGGAGCTGCAGCACAGTGGGAGGGAGTACAATCCAGCGCTGAGATCCACACAACTGCACAACCATTGACACCATAGCACAGCGCACATTAAGACCAGTCTGTTCACAGTGCTCAGGCTGAACTGTTGGACACTTACTGTACATAGAGCACAAGGAGAAGAAAACTGCACAAACTTGAAGGCTGCCGCTCTCATGTCAGGGCAACTTTCAGTGAGCACTGCACCGGAGTGGTAATTTTCACAATCCTCCACCTCACTCATTACTTTCTGCTCTCCAGCTACATTGGTCGGAGCCCGGGGGGCAGGCTCAGAGAGGTCATACTGTTAGGTCCCATAGCTTAATGAGAATTGTAAGGAGAGGACCTGTGTGCTGCTCTGCCTGTGCGCGGCTCACCAGACTACTTTTCCCGAGCATGCACCTTTCCTCTTCGGCCGCCAATCTCATTGGGACTCTAAGTGTAGGCAAAGATTGCAGGGAGATTGGTCATGCAGCCCTGTCATCACTCGCCCCCAGCTTAAATCCACTCGCCAAATGCTAGTAGGCGAGTGGAAATTTTGAGGGCTGTATATATATGTATATATATTTATACAGCGGATGTAGTATGGATAATAAATAGGGATGAGCTTAATGTTCAGGTCGAACATAAGTTCGACTCGAACATTGGCTGTTCTCCCGTTTGCCGAATAGCGAACAATTTTGGGTGTTCGCAGCAAATTCAAAAAGCCGCAGGACACCCTTTAAAAGTCTATGGGACCCGGGTCCGGCCCAAAGGGATATGTATTAATGCAAAAAAATTTTTTGGGAGCAGCGATTTTAATAATGCTTAAAGTGAAACAATAAAAGTGAAATATTCCTTTAAATTTAAGTCTATAGTTTCCAGTGTTTATAACAGTCCCTGCACAAAATGACATTTCTAAAGGAAAAAAAGGAATTTAAAACTACTCGCGGCTATAATGAATTGTCGGGTCTCGGCAATACAGATAAAAGTCATTGAAAGAAAACTACATGGGTTTACCCCCCAGTCCATTACCAGGCCCTTTGGGTCTGGTATGAATATTAAGGGGAACACCGAACCAAAAAAAAAATGCTTGGGGGTCCCCCAAAATTCCATTACCAGGCCTTTCAGGTCTGGTATGGATATTAAGGGGAATCCTGCGCCAAAATGTAAAAATAAATTGTGTAGGGTTCCCCCAAATTCCATTACCAGGGACGAGAAACCCCTGTTGCATCAGAGGGGGCGGGGTCAGCGTCCACATCACGGGTGGCCCAGCCCTCGGTTATAAAACAGCTGTCAGGCGGGTCGCGCATCATTCGGCCGGTATCATTCGTAGCTCCGGGTCAGACTCATAGAAGGATTACGGTGCTGGAATTTTAACAAAAACTTTATATGGGGGGCCGCTCTCTCGTGTGACCTGGTACGGTTCAGGAGGGGGGCCAATCTCTCCTCCCCCCTCTTTTCCTGCGGCCTGCCAGGTTATGTGCTCGGATAATGGTCTGGTATGGAAATTGGGGGCACCCCACGCCATTTTTTTGTATTTTGGTGTGGGGTTCCCTTAAAATCCATACCAGACCTGAAGGATCTGGTATGGATTTTTGGGGGGAACCCCACGTCATATTTTTTTTTTATTTGGGGCAGGCTTACCCTTAATATCCATATCAGACCTGTAAGGGCCTGGTAATGGACTGAGGGGGACCCATGTTTTTTTTCAATGACTTTTATCTGTATTGCAGGGACCCAACAATTCATTATAGCCGCAAGTAGTTTTAAATTACGTTTTTTCCTTTAGAAATTTCATTTTGTGCAGGGACTGTTATAAACACCCGAAACATGCGCTACTTTACAGGCATACTATAGACACCCCCCAGGTACGAAATTTAAAGGAATATTTCACTTTTATTGTTTCACTTTAGGCATTATTAAAATCACTGCTCCCAAAAAAAGTCTTGTTTTTAAAACTTTTTTTAAAACTTTTTTTTGCATTGATACATGTCCCCTGGGGCAGGACCTAGGTCCCCAAACACCTTTTATGACAATAACTTGCATATTAGCCTTTAAAATTAGCACTTTTTATTTTTCCATGTTCGTGTCCGATAGACTTTAACTGTGTTCGCGTGTTCGAACAAATTTTTTGCCTGTTCGTAAGGTTCTGCTGCGAACCTAACCGGGGGGGTGTACGGCTAAATAAACTAAACACATCCACCAAAAATAGAAAATTTCCTCAAGGGGCATGTAGAAAGCAGATAAAGTGACAAAGTTAAGTGAAATGATACATGATATATTTTATCAAAAAACAGGGGAGGAAAGACGACAGAACAATATTTATTACAGAGGTATAATAGCACACAATAATCTCTGTATAGACAAAGCACTAATGAAAAAGTTGCATGAATATATTAATATATTATTATACACAAAAAAAACTAAAATGCATTTAATCAAATATAAATATAAACGTAGATATGTGAAAAATTATATATATATATATATATATATATGCAGACATGACTAGAAAAAAAATGAGAGATTTCATCCAAAATAATCCAAATTAATCAAAATAGTGAGCTACATCCCATTCATAATTTAATCCATTAGTTATTCTACTTTGTAATTTAAAAATACTAAAAACATATCTTTTACAAAGGCGGTGAAAAATATCTCCTCCCCTTAATGCAGTGCTTCTCAATTATTTTCTGTCATGCCCCCCCTAGGAAGAAGAAAACATTTCGCGCCCCCCCCCCCCGCGCGACTGTAAATAGTATTATTTGTCTATAAAATTGTTATAAGTACACCTCTGCATAACACTGTATCCACATATCCCCCCACACAGTATTGCCCTTCTTCACATATCCCCCCACACACAGTATTGCCCCTTTACATGACCCCCATCACATATCCCCCCCCACACAGTATTGCCGCATCACATACCCCACCACACAGTATTGCCCCATAACATACCCCCACCACACACTATTGCCCCATCACATACCCCCGCCACACTATTGCCCCCTTTACATGACCCCATAACATATCCTGCACACAGTTTTGCCCCATCACACAACCCCCCCTTTCCCCCCACAGCACAGCCCTCACTCCTCGTCCTTAACATTTCCATATATTTTTCCTCCCTTCCCTCTCCACACCTACCTGTAACTTTTCAGCGTGGAGAGCAGGAGGCGGGACATTCGTCAAGTGAAGCCGCAGCAGCACTGGGCGGGGCGGGGAGACTTTTGGGCGAACTGGTGATTGGCTGCTAGGACTGCCTCCTAGCAGCCATTCACCTGCCGTCCAACATGACAGGCTGCTACCTCTCTGGTCCCATCCCCCAGTTCAAAAATGTCCCGCCTCCCGCCGTCCGCTCCTCTAACTAGCGGAGGAGGCTGGGGACAGCAGATACTAAATGGCGCGATTGCCACGGTCCGGAACGAGCCCCCCTTTATGGAGCCTCGTGGCCCCCCTGGGGGGCGCACCCCACTATTTGAGAAGCACTGAATTAGGCGCAGGGCAGTGTATGAATTAGGTGGGGCAACTGATGGCGAGTAACTCTTGAGGCCTGGCTAGTAGCTCAGGACTTAAAACTTTGAGCCCTGTATATATATATATATATATATATATATATATATATATATAATCTCATATTTATCAGCGTCTAACACGCACCCTAACTTAAAGAGGGTAGTTTTAGGAGAAAAATGTTCTACAGCCTCCTGCGTATAACACGCAGGCACAGTTTACCCCCTATTTTAGGGTAAAAAAAGTGAGTGTTATGCGCCAATAAATATTATATATATATATATATATATATATATATATATATATATATATATATATATTTCTACAGCGGATGTAGTATGGATAATAAATGAACTAAACACATCCACCAAAAATAGATAATGAAATGATACATGATATATTTTGTCAAAAAGCAGGGCAAGAAAGACAGCGGAATGATATCTATTACAGAGGTATATAATAGCACACAATAATCTGTATAGACAAAGCACCAATGAAAAAGTTGCAGGTATATATCATTCACAAAAAAAATGAAAACAAAAATGTGCTTAACCACTTAAGGACCGCCTCCTGCACATATACGTCGGCAGAATGGCACGGCTGGGCACATCCACGTACAGGTACGTCCTGTGCTAGTACCCAGCCGTGGGTCGTGGGCGCACGCCCGCGGCGCGCTCCCGTAACCCGGTCCGAAGTAAACACGGCTTCCCCATTCTTCAACAGCCACACCCCCCTACAGTTGTAAAAACACATTAGGGAACACATAACCCCTTCAGCGACCCCTTGTGGTTAACTCCCAAACTGCAAATGTCATTGTCATTCACAATAAACAATGCAATTTAAATGCATTTTTTGCTGTGAAAATGACAAAAATTACAAAAATGTGTCAAAATTGTCCGAAGTGTCCGCCCTAATGTCGCAGTCATAAAAAAAAAAAAAACGCTTATTGCCACCATTTAGTAGTAAAAAAAAATATTTTTTATAAAAAAGCAATAAAACGATCCCCTATTTTGTAAACGCTATAAATTTTGCGCAAACCAACCGATAAACGCTTATTGCGTTTTTTTTTTACCAAAAATAGGTAGAAGAATACGTATCGGTCTAAAATGAGGAAAAAAAATGTCTTTATATATTTTTGGGGGATATTTTTTATAGCAAAAAGTAAAAAATATTGCATTTTTTTCAAAATTGTTTATAGCGCAAAAAATAAAAACCGCAGAGGTAATCAAATACCACCAAAAGAAAGCGCTATTTGTGTGAAAAAAAGGACGCCAATTTTGTTCGGGAGCCACGTCACACGACCGCGCAATTGTATGTTATAGCAAAGCACTGCCGAACTGTGAAACCTGGCCGGGAACTTTTAGCTGACTAAGGCCTCTTACACACAGATCAGTTTTTCTTCAGGTTTTTCTTTTCAGTTTACCAAAACTATGTAGTACAAGGGCCTGCCTGATTGCATACAAATTGAGACTCTTGAGGTTTGACCTCATATTAGATGGATTTGGTAAACTGAAAAGAAAAACCTGAAGAAAAACTGATCTGTGTGTAAGAGGCCTATAGGTCCGGGTCCTAAGTGGTCAATTGGCTCTGCCTCAAACACACATCACAGAAAAAAAACACAACACAAATAAAATCAAAAAAAGTGAACAAATGTTTGTGTGTGTATATCTATATATATATATATATATATATATATATATATATATATAGACATACACACACACACACACACATTTGTTCACTTTTTTTTATTTAATTTGTGTTGTATTTTTTCTGTGATGTGTGTATGGAGCAGAGCAAATTAAGCACTTACATGTCATTCAACTGTTATTACTATTTAACCACTTGTCATCTGCCCACCGTCAAATGACGGCGGGCAGACGACTCCATTGTTCTGACATCACGTCATATGACGTGATGTCCCTTTAAAGCCGCGGGCGGGCGCGCGCGCACCCGCCGCTCTGCGGGGATCCCGTGCGAGTGCCCGGCGGCAACGATCGCCGGGCACACGCGATTGCTCAGTAACTGAGCGGGGACGTGCAGCTCTGTATGTAAACACAGAGCTGCACGTCCTGTCAGGGAGAGAGGAGAGCGGTTGTGTCCCTTGTACATAGGGACACAATCGGTCACCTCCCCCAGTCACCCCCCCTCCCCCTACAGTTAGAACACTCATAGGACACACATTTAACCCCTTCCCCGCCCCCTAGTGGTTAACCCCTTCACTGCCAGTCACATTTATACAGTAATCAATGCATATTTATAGCATTTTTCACTGTATAAATGTAAATGGTCCCAAAAATGTCAGAAAAGTGTCCGAAATGTCCGCCATAACGTCGCAGTCCCAATAAAAAAATCGCAGATCGCCGCCGTTAATAGTAAAAAAAAAAAAAAAAAAATGCCATAAACTATCCCCTATTTTGTAAACGCTATAAATTTTGCGCAAACCAATCGATAAACGCTTATTGCATTTTTTTTTAACCAAAAATATGTAGAAGAATACGTATCGGCCTAAACTGAGGGAAAAAATATTTTTTTAATATTTTTTTGGGGTTATTTATTATAGCAAAAAGGAAAAAATATTGCATTTTTTTAAAAAATTGACGCTCTATTTTTGTTTATAGTGCAAAAAATAAAAACCGCAGAGGTGATCAAATACCACCAAAAGAAAGCTCTATTTGTGGGAAAAAAAGGACGCCAATTTTGTTTGGGAGCCACGTCGCACGACCGCGCAATTGTCAGTTAAAGCGACGCAGTGCCGGAAGCTTATATTTTGTCTGGGCAGGAAGGGGGTGTAGGTGCACAGTAGGTAAGTGGTTAAACATGTGACTATTAGTGCTTATGGGTTATAACTAAGCAAATAAATCAACCATGCTCCCCTCTGTGCTGTCATGATGCTGTAACCTCAATGGTTTTTCATTTTGGATGTTTTTATACCAATAAAGCAATTTTCCTTATCCTTGGAGTGCAGTCAATCGTTTTGTCTCCTGCATCAGTTACCCAAATCACGGACTGGACCTGCGTATTACCATCACCTGGAGCGGTGTTATCTCGTCTGTTGTTTTTCCCATTTGGGGAGATGGATAAGGGAGCTGCGATAAAAATGTGTGTGAAAAAGCGTGGAAATGTTTAGGCCAATCTTCTAAGCCCAGACTCAGCAAGTAGTTACTTTTGCTGTGACAACTTGTACATCTTTCCAGAAAGTTGATAGTATCAGACAGGTATTCGATATTTGAAGAGATGACCAAGGAAAGCCACATTGCCTCTGTCATGAGTGATTATTTCTGCAATAAATATTTTATTGTATTTATATTTGTCAATTTCATCGGCCAATTGTGCACACCTCATATAAAGTCCCAAGGGTGATTTCCATGTTTCTACTATGGTATGTTCAGCTGCGTGTTATCCACCCAGAATTGAAAACCTGAAGTTTTTCCCCTAGTCTAAATTACAATTCAGCTGTGTGCCATCCTGCCAAAAACTGAAACATTGCTGACATGTTATTTTTGCTTAACCCTATGTAGGCCTGTCCACTTGACTTACCCCAACTTTTGGTCCATTAATTTTATTGCCCTCTTGCTGATCTGTTTCTGAAGTAAGAATTTTGCCCTGTTGACCAGCAAACCTTTATTACCTCCTGATTAGATAATTGACAGATAGATAAATATCTATTTCATCAGTATAAATGTATGCATCTCTTTGGGGGAAGCCATAGCAGGGGGCTCATTGCATCTGGGGCTCTTTCTTCAAGTGGGGCTTTTTCTATAAGTGGGCGCACTTCTGACCCTGCACTTCAGCGCTTGCACACAGCGGCGAAAGCCAATATGCCAAACTCTTTATAATATAGGTATACTTCTATTTTTTTTATATATTTTTTTCTTTTCGTTGCCTTTCTAAAATGCTGTGTCTACCACTCCTTCTGATAGCTGTGTCTTCTATCCATAAACTGTCTTCCCTTCACCCCTCTTCTCCACCCCTCCCCCTATATATATCGCCCTCACTTCTGTCCTCTTCCTATTACTGCACTCACCAACTCATGCAAATTCTAAAGGCAAACGACCAATACTCCAAATCATTGGGGAATGTCACCTCATATAAATCACATTCCCACATTACCTCCCTTATCCTTCGGTTTCTCCTATCCTCTGGTGATGTATCCCCAAACCCTGGCCCTCCTTCATCTAACTGTGCTCAACGCACCCATTACTCTACACCCTCTGGCAGTAGCCACAATGCACACAATCTAGTTCCCAATTCTCTTCTTCCCAAGACCAGACTCCCTTTCTCTTGCAGCCTTTGGAATGCTCGCTCAGTCTGTAACAAACTCACCTCCCTCCACAATCTCTTTATCACTAATTCATTTAATCTACTTGCTATTACCGAAACCTGGCTTCACGAATCCGACACTGCGTCTTCTGCTGCTCTATCCCATGGTGGTCTTTTTTGGATTCACTCCCCCAGAGCCAGTGGACGCAAAGGAGGGGGTGTTGGAATCCTATTAGCCCCACATAGCACCTTTCAGGTACTTCACCCACCTCCCTCTCTGTCACTCTCCTCATTTGAGGCACACTGCATTCGTCTCTTCTGCCCAGTTTCTCTAAGGATAGCTGTGATCTGGTCCAGTATCCTCCTTTCTTGATGACTTCTCTGCCTGGCTACCCTACTTTCTCTCTTCTGAAATCCCCACAATCATTCTTGGTGACTTCAACATCCCTATTAATGCTAACACTCCTGCAACTTCCAAACTTCTCAGTCTAACCTCCTCCTTTGACCTGAAACAATGGATACAGGCTCCTACTCACTCTGAAGGCAATACCCTTGACCTTGTCTTTTCCCACCTATGCACCCAATGCAACCTCTCCAACTATCCTTACCCCCTCTCTGATCACTATCTTATTCACTTCACTCTCTCCCTCTCCTCCACCTCCTCTCCCTCCAAATGCCTAACAGTTACTCGTAGAAACCTTCACCATATCAACCCTTCTCTTCTATACTCTGCAACTGACCACCTCTATGACACAATCACACCTCTGTCCTGCACTGACCTAGCCACTTCTGTCTACAACACTTCTAGCATCACTGGACAGATTGGCCCCCTTCACTACACGCAGAATAAGGCCGCGTCCCCTTCAACCCTGGCAAACAGATGATACTAGAAAAGTCTGAAAGAGTCTGAAAAAACAGAGCCGTGCACTCGAGCGCCAATGGCGCAAGACTAAGTCCCAGGAAGACTTTGTCCAGTATAAATCTGCCTTTTAAAAAATACAATTCCAACCTCCTCACTGCCAAGCAGACCTATTTCATCACCCTCGTTAAAAACGTATCATCCCGTCCCCGTCAACTCTTCTCTACCTTCAACTCTCTCCTTCATCCTCCATTGCCACCAACCACAAACTCACTCACCGCCCAGGAGATTGCCAATCACTTCAAACAGAAGATTGATACAATTCGCGAGGAGACCTCTACTGTTCAGATACCCTCTACACTTCACACCTCATGCCCACAGGCACAGTCATTACTTCCCTCTTTCAACCCCACCACCATAGACAAAGTCACTAAATTACTTGCTAACGTCCATCTTACCACCTGCGCCCTGGATCCTGTTCCCTCACAAATGCTACGGTTACCCTCTAACTCTATTCTACACTCTCTAACCCACATCTTCAATCTCTCCCTCTCTTCTGGAATCTTCCCTAACTCTTTGAAGCATGCACTTGCCATCTCCTTGCTCCCTTCTTTATCCAAACTCCTTGAATGTCTAGTCTACAACCGACTGAGTGTCCACCTTGCTGATAATAACCTTCTTGATCCCCTTCAGTCTGGATTTTGTCCTCAACATTCCACAGAACCTGCTCTCCTCAAACTAACCAACGATATACTAATGGCCAAAACTAAGGGACACTATTCTGTGCTCCTACTCTTGGACCTCTCTGCTGCCTTTGGTACAGTTGACCACCCCCTCCTCCTCAAAAAACTCCACACCTTTGGTCTCCGTGACTGTACTCTTCGCTGGTTCTCTACTTACTTACCCAACCGTACCTTTAGCGTTACTTACAACTCTACTTACTCCTCTCCTCTTCCATTGTCCGTTGGGGTCCCCCAAGGTTCTGTTCTTGGACCTCTCCTGTTTTCAATCTACACCTCCTTCCTGGGTCAGCTGATAGCCTCCCATGGCTTCCAATATCATCTCTACGCTGACGATACTCAAATCTATTTCTCTACCCTTCAACTCACTCGTTCATTTTCCTCATGTATTACTAATTTACTATCAGATATATCACTTTGGATGTCGCACCACTTCCTCAAACTCAATCTATCCAAAACTGAACTTATTATTTTCCTTCCCTCACGTGTCTCTTCCCCTGATCTCTGTCAAAATTAATGGCACAACTATCAGCCCATCCCCACATGCCAAGGTCCTAGGTGTAGTCCTGGACTCTGAACTCTCCTTTAAACCTCACGTTCAATCACTGTCCAAATCTTGCCGCCTCAACCTTTGCAACATCTCCAAAATACGCCCCTTTCTAACCAATGACACCACAAAACTATTAATTCACTCTCTGGTCATCTCTCGCCTCGATTACTGCAACTCCCTTCTCACTGGCTTACCGCTGCATACTCTATCCCCCCTCCAGTCCATCATGAATGCTGCTGCCAGACTCATCCACCTTACCAACCACTCTGTCTCTGCTGCTCCTCTCTGCCAATCCCTCCACTGGCTTCCGCTCACCCAACAAATTAAATTCAAACTACTAACAATTACCTACAAAGCCATCAACAACTCTGCCCCCAGCTACATCAATGATCTAGTCTCTAAATACCAACCTAATCGTTCTCTTCGTTCTTCTCAAGACCTCCTACTCTCTAGCTCTATCATCACCTGCTCCCATGCTCGTCTCCAGGACTTTTCCAGATCCTCTCCAAGCCTATGGAACTCCTTACCCCAATCTATCCATCTATCTCCCTCTATATTAGCTTTTAGAGGATCCCTGAAAACCCTCCTCTTCAGAGAAGTCTACCCTTCCCACACCTAGCGACTGCATTTTTTATTTGAGTCCATCTGATCATCCCCCACAGCTACTACCCTTTGTTCCACTTGACCCTCCCTTCTAGATTGTAAGCTCTTACGAGCAGGGCCCTCTGATCCCTCCTGTTTTGATTTGTATTGTGAATGTACTGTCTTCCCTGATGTAAAGCGCTGCGCAAACTGTTGGTGCTATATAAATCCTGTATAATTATAATAATAATACTGTTAGGCCGCATACACACGACCAAATAAATCTGATCAAATCGGTCTGTCAGACCAATTTGATCGGATTTGTCTGCTGGGAGAAATTGGTTTGATCGTGTACACACGATCAAACCAAAATCCCCGCCGGCAGATAGCGCGGTGACGTGGCGGTGATGTTGACGCTGCTACCTCACCGCACCAGGAAGTAAAACACTTCCACGCATGCGTCAAATCCATTCGACGCATGTGTGGGCAGATATGTCTGCTGGTTAGCGTACTAACCAGCAGACATGTCGGACGGACGGGTTCCCAGCAGACAGATTTTAAAATCTGTCTGCTGGCAAAATCTGTCTGTCCGCCCATACACACGATCGAATTTGTCTGCTGAAACGGTCCGTCGGACCGTTTCCAGCAGATGAATTCGATCGTGTGTACGCGGCCTTAGGGATTGAGGTGTGTCACTGGTGACTAAAGACCTTTCTTCTATTAATTAGACGATAGGGAGTAAGACTAGCGTTCTAAAATGCCTGAGGATTGAGGCCTATCAGGCCAGTCTAGATTTGGAAGAGGTTCAGTTGCAGGATTCATTGGATGGCGATGGAGATGCCAATTATGGAGCTATGGCTGCTCCTTCATGGAGGTGATGGCAACCTGCTGATTTTGGTGGGTAACCAGGAGTTTAGTGGGGAAGCCCCAGCGGTAGAAGATGTTATGATCCTGCAAGCGGTGATGGATGTAAATTCCTTTCTTCTCTTGGATGTAACCGAAGAGAGGTCTTGGAAAAGGGCTACTCCCGCATAGAGTGCTGGTAGTGAACAGGTGGACCTAGCAGCGTCGGCTTTGATGTGAAAGAAATGAATTCTCACTTGGACATTTAAAGCTACAGTGTCAGGGAGATAGGCCGGCTTGGGAATTCTGTGAGCTCTATCCATAAGAAGGTCACAAGGAATGAGCTTTAGGATAGCTGTTGCAGATAGGGGATCAAGTCGCTCTGTTTGAGAGCCCTTTTCCTACAATTATTTATATATTTTTATAGTTGATAAAGTCTGACTCACAGTGATTCACTAATGTGGAAGCTTTAGTGACCCTGACCTTTCTGGCAGGGAAAATTACAAAAAAATCAAGCAAACCATATTTTTTAAGGTGAATTTTACATTAACAGTTTCTCTTTAAAGCAAGTGTTACATCTATGTTTTCTTTATTTATTGTGTTTCCAACTAAAGAAAATGTCTTAAAATATATATATTTTTTAAATGTCTTTTAATTCAGATAACTATGATACTACTATGAATATTTCCTATGTACCAATTGCAGCCAGCAGACGGTGAGTGCATATAATTAAGTACTTTGGTTTTTTTGAAGACTCACTACTTTAGTCTGAGTAGCTTGTATTTTGAGAAGACTTAAAGTGGATGTAAACCCGATTTGGACCCTTAAAGAAGGTAACCACTTAAGGACCAGAAGGATTTGCCCCTGAATGACCAGGCCATTTTTTGCTATATGGCACTGTGTAGCTTTAACTGACAATTGCGCGGTCGTGCGATGTTGTACCAAAACAAAATTAATGTCCTTTTGTTCTCACAGTATGAGCTTATTTATGTTTTTTATGTGCTTTTTTATGTGCTCAGGATATGAGTTATATGATATGAGTTATTTTATTTTAGATATGCTCAGATCATGAGTCTTTTATTTGTTTTATGACTGCACACGGTAGTGCAGACTACAGTGTGACTGGTGTGTGAATGTGGGGGTGACACTCCTGCCAGTAAGGGGTGTCACCCTGGGTTCGTTGGGGAGAAGTTATCCCCACGACCGTGTGAATGTGGTATGAATGGACAGCAACATAATTGGGGCCTTGACGCGGCGTTGCTGCTCCCTAGTCCTGCATGGTGGACTTGGGCTAATCCAATGTGAGGTGGATGTGGTGTGTGTGAGCTAGGGACCACAGTGGTGTGCATGCGTGCATTGTCCGTGTGCCATGATGAATGTGTGTGTTTAACGTCCAAAGATGCCTACCGCGAGGCATCTCCTGACTGCTCTTCCCTTGGGCAGGGGGGGACTGTGTGGTTCGGGGGTCAGGTCGTCACATATGTCAATCTATAGGCCCTTTCTCATGGCTTAGTTGTGTAGCATGCAACTCCCTCATTTGCATATTTGAATAGGAAATCAATGGGAGCGCCAGATGCGTCCAGCGTAAATATGCGCCCACGATATGCCGGCGTAGGAAGCCTACTTTCAGGTGTATCTTGTTCTGTGGGTACGGCGCATAGATACGACGGCGCATATTTACACTTACGCGGCGTATCTGTGGATACATCAGAGAAAGTCTTTCTGAATCTGGCTAATAGTGTCTACAAAATAAGGGATAGATTTTTGGCATTTTTATTATTTATTTTGTTTTTACTAGTAATGGTGGTGTTCTGCGATTTTTAGCAGGACTGCAACATTGCAGCGGACAGATTGGACACTTTTGACACTTCTTTGGGACCAGACAAATTTATACAGCGATCAGAGCTAAAAATAGCCACTGATTACTGTAAAAATGTCACTGGCAGGAAAGGGGTTAATACTAGGGGCCTATCATGGGGTTAAGTGTTCCCTGGGAGGTGTTTATAAATGTGGGGGCAGTGTAGTGACTGGAAGAGGAGAGAGATCGCTGTTAATTGTTGTATTTATCCAGCGAGGGATCCAAAACTAAATTTGAGTCCCCTGCGAGAAAGAGGGTATGCCAGCAGCGTGCAGACGTGACTCAAGAAGGGTCCCGGGTTAGAGTTTGGAGCATAATAAGTCATAATAGTGACCTCTTTTCCTTGGATGGTACCTTGTAGCAATAAGTATCTGCCATCAGGGTCTGCAATCTGTTCAGTGCAACTAAATGGGAACTATTTGATAGTAGATCTAACAATAAGCAGAAGACCATTCCCCAAGACACACACCCCGTGGACCCAGTGGAGGAAAGAGGGGACAAAAAGACCAGAAAGGTAACAAAAAAGAAAGTTAAAGGTGTCAGATCAAGAAAAACATTAAAAAACAAGTAAAACCCAGAGTAAAAACAGTCCTGTCATCAAGGTTGCAATTGGTAGTGGGACTAAAAGCCCACTGGAGGGTCGGAAGTTTTTCCCTCTGTTTTCACCTGGTGATCTGGCCAGTAACAAACCTTCTGTCTTAAAGTATCCCCACTCTGGACAAAGGAGCTTAGAAGCACCTTTGGACAGCAGCATTGTCAGTCTGGGGGATGGGAGTGTTATATGTACTAGCAGATTTAAATACACTAACAAGTTGAAGCCAAACTCCAGCTAATACTTTATAGCAAACAGTTGTTTTCCCTTTTAGATACAAGTTTTACATAAATAAACAAAAGCTGATAATTTAAAGGGGAGGTTCCCCTAAAAAGAAACTTTTACCATTGCATGTCTCTTATTAATTACACGTAGAATCGGCTGGTAGTTTAAAAAAAAAACGTCCGTACATACCATTTTCGGCATGTAGTCTCACCGCCACTTCCGGGTATGATGTTTGGGGACAGGCATCCGATCGACGCATACAGCGCGTCACGAGATGCCGAAAGAAGCCGAACGTTGGTGCGGCTCTATGCGGCGCATGCGCACCAACGTTCGGCTTCTTTCGGCATCTCGTGACGCGCTGTATGCGTCGATCGGATGCCTGTCAATCAAGTAGGCACGCCCTACCCCGACCGCCAGACCCGGAAGCGACGGTGAGACTACATGCCGAAAATGGTATGTACGGACGTTTTTTTTTTTAAACTACCAGCCGATTCTACATGTAATTAAGAAGAGACATGCAATGTTAAAAGTTTCTTTTTAGGGGAACCTCCCCTTTAAGCACTCCTGCCAGTGTAACATTTTTTGTCCCATCCCTGTAACTGAGAGAGGTGCAGGACAGCTTGTTCTTTTGAAACATAACAGACTTACTGGCTGGATCACCAGATGAAAATAGAAGAAATAATGCCGAAAAGGAAACAAATGCAGCCATCGTATCTAAGATTACTGCTTTAAGAATTTTAACAAAGAATGACAAAATAAATAAAATATCAGTTTATAAATTTGTAAATGTTACAATGATTAAATAAAATTGATTAAAAGAATGATAACTTCTCTAAAACATAGTGAGAATGCTGGCTTGTCTGCATGCATGAATTGGTTTCTTTCCTGGATCTTTTATTGGAGGTGATAAAAGACGATTGACCAAGAGAGAACTGTTTTATCAGTTTTTACAAGATTATGTACTGCATTTTGAGCACTAATTGGATCAGTTAGTGCTAATTAGCTCTATAGGCACTAAAGAATATTGCTCTGATACTATACAAGCATAAGATTTGTATTGTTTTTGCCGAAGTGGAAAAAAAGGAAAGTTGTGTGTTTTGGTCCCCAGTCATTACAATTTGTATCATAGCTATTATTATTTTATGTGTCCATGAAGCTGATTTGTATAGTAAGGATGCAGTATGGTTGCAGGAAATAAATTTCATCTCTACACACAGCCTGCACTCGGGTCCACAACGGTCATAGGATGCCTTGGAGAAGCTAATACACTGGCGCTTATTACAATCCAATGCCTGTCACACGCCACCATTTTGTGAGTTGCCAATCTGTTTTAAATGATTAAAATGTACCTTTAATACTGCACTTAGTCTGGTGCCCCTTTGTGTTCATTGAAAAGTGCCACCATCACTGGGCTTTTCAATTCTGCAACTGCAGCTCAAGCAAAACCAGGGATGTATTTAGGTTTTGTGCTGCCCTAGGCCTGACTAAACTTGTGCACCCCTAATTTAAATATGACCCACCCCTTCCTGTCAAGGCCACACCCCTTACTGTTAAAGACCTGCCCTTCCCTTACCTTACCCTTACTATCCAAAATTAAATAGAAAAGTGTTCCTAAATTCCTACTTTAGGCCCAAAATTCTGATAATTTTATGGAGAGGACTAAAAAAATATAACCATGCCAATGGTACAGCAGAAAACATATAGCACAGTGAGGAAGGTTTGTGGTCCAGGATGATAGAAAAGTCAAAATTAGAAGCTCCGCCCCCCTACAGTTGCGGAATGCTTGCCTCTCTGCCCAGTCCGCCCCATAAGACTGGCGCTACACTAACAGTGCTACACTACTAGTGCAAGCCGGCGGAGACTCTTTCCGTGCTGCCCCCCTGCAACCTGCTGCCCTAGGCCTGGGCCTTGTTGGCCTAGGCCAGGATACAGCTCTGAGCAGAACTACTACTGTTGCTGCAGATACTCTGGTCCTTGAAAGATAGTGCTAGTATGTAATTCACCTTGCCGACAAGAACTTTTTACATTTTGACAGACTCCTTTCTTTTAGTTTAGTTTTAAGTTTAGTGTTTTTTTATCAAAGTTTTATTTAGCATAAAAGGCAGTTGCCAAAACAATCAAAGTACTGTAATCAAGAAAAAGAAGCACCATGAGTACAAGCAGGGCAGGACTTAGGGTGGTGGGGGCACCTAGGCTTGAGTCACTTTCGGGCCCTACCTTCTATTTCCTTAAACTACGGCCCTCCAGCTGTTGTAGAACTACACATCCAATGAGGCATTGTAACATTCACAGACATGACTAGGCATGATGGGAATTGTAGTTCCTGAACAACTGTAGGGCCGTAGTTTGAAGACCCATGTTCTATACATTACTTTAACTAGATGCCGACCGCCCGCCGTCATATTCCTGCGGGACGGTGGCACTGCTGGGCGAGAGCCCGTAGCTATACATCCGCTCTTTAGCGGCCGCTAGGGCACGCGTGCTCGTTCGTTACAGAGCGGGGACCGGGAGCTATGTGTGTAAACACAAAGCTCTTGTTCCTATCAGCGGGGGAAACGCTGATCTTCTGTTCATACAATGTATGAACGGAAGATCAGTGATTTCCCCTAGTGAGGCCACCCCCCCATACAGTCAGAACACACCCAGGAACACACTTAACCCCTTCCCCGCCCCCTAGTGTTAACCCCTTCACTGCCAATGGCATTTTTATAGTAATACAATGCATTTTTATAGCATTGATCGCTATAAAAATGCCAATGGCCCCAAAAATGTGTAAAAAGTGTCCGAAGTGCCTGCCATAATGTTGCAGTACTGATAAAAAATGCTGATCGCCGCCATTACTAGTAAAAAAAAATTATTAATAAAAATGCCATAAAACGACCCCCTATTTTGTAAACGCTATAACTTTTGTGCAAACCAATCAATAAACGCTTATTGCGATTTTTTTTAACGAAAAATATGTAGAAAAATACGTATCGGCCTAAACTGAGGAAAAAAAACGTTTTTTTATATATTTTTGGGGGATATTTATTATAGCAAAAGGTAAAAAATATTGAATTTTTTTCAAAATTATCTCTCTATTTTTGTTTATAGCGCAAAAAAATAAAAAACCGCAGAGATGATCAAATACCACCAAAAGAAAGCTCTATTTGTGGGAAAAAAAGGACGACAATTTTGTTTGGGAGCCACGTCGCACGACCGCGCGCAATTGTCAGTTAAAGCGACGCAGTGCCAAATCACAAAAAGTGCTCTGGTCATTGGACAGCAATATGGTCCGGGGCTAAAGGGGTTAAATAGAACAAAATGATACATACACAAGCTATGTATTAAAGCTACACAATTCTGGATAAACTTAGAAAAAAAATAGATATCAGGATTCTGAAGTAAACCCCGGCGGATTTTTAGCAGTTTTTCAATTATTAAGTTATAACAGCTCATTGCAATGCAATACATATATATATATATATATATATATATATATATCCCCCAAAAATGAGGCCTGCAAATACCATTTTTAGGATGGTTTTGTTCTCTGTATTTCCGGATATCTCAAGCGCCATTCGTACTGCTGTTATGTGATTCAAATTATGGCGTCGCTTCCGCCCTTACTGTGTCCCTGTCGGTAATCTTATGAATGCACCCTTGCGCCGTAACCATTCGTTGCTGTGTCTGCAGCTGCTGTTTTCTTTCACTTTCTTTTGTGACGTCTTCTTTAGTCACACAGGGGAGTATCAGGAAGAGTGGAAGGAGCTAAACACTGCAAGACTTCTCCTCTGTGCCGGACAGAGGGGAAGTTTTCACAGACTGCATTCTGGCAAGCTTTAAATGCCGGTTTAGAGGGGCTAATGTGCACAAGCGCGGTGACATCATGCAAAAAAATCAGCTGCCTGTATTATGGGCTAGTTTTTAAGACAATGTTGTGTCCGAGGGTTTACATTACAACCACTTTAAATGACTGGCATATTATTGAAAAAACTTAAATGTAAGGGGCCCCCTACTGAGCCAAGTCAAGCCCAATGGTAAGTCCCGCCCTGAGTACAAGGTACATCTTCCAGTATGTGATAGGCATAACGTAAATACAATCAACAGCTTGAAGAAGGCAATGATTCTGCGAATATATATAGCAGGTAATCAAAAAATGTATAGTACCTCATATTACAAGCCCAAGAATGGGAGAGAGGGCATAGAAAAGAGAAGCAGAAAAAGAAAAGAACAGAAGAAAGGGGGAAAGAGAAAAAAAAAAACAGGAGAGGGTGGGCAATAGTGAGTTGTGGAAGGTATGGGAAAGAGGATGGGAATTCATGTTGGTATTACCCAGGGGAGGCACCTCTAAGATCCAGTAGGACTCACATTTTAGTTTTTACCATGATTGGTTACAGGTGAAAGGTTTGATCAGTAAATCTGTATTTTCCATTAGAGAACTAAATGGATGGAGCAATTAGGCAATAAAGTTATGTGCTGCAATAAAACCATTAATAACATTTACTACATGATTGCTCCTATTAGTGGTATTAAATACAAGCTGTTATAACAGTAATACATGTTATTCTTTCTAATAAGGTAAAGTGAACCTACCACCTGCACAAAACGATGTCACACTTACCGCTAAATAGGCACAGCAATTAAAGTAAACATTTGTTATGTTGATTTTGAGTTGCTATGTATATTTCAAAGCTGTATTAAGAAGCCATTATCTAGCTCGTTCTGAATGATATAGCTGAAGACAACAAGAAAAACATAAAATGCACCAATTAATGTAGTTATGTATTTGCTGAAATGCATTTTAAAAGTAGCTAGTGTAGGTTCCCAATCCTTTAGTAGGTAAAGTAGCTCTCAAATATTAATATCAGTTAGGTATTTTGCTGTTTTCCTCCAATTCGGCTTTAATGAGTAGTAATGATATTGTGAGCAACTTTTTATTTTCTCTGTCATTGGAAATATTTATATTCAGCATTCACCTCAAAACTCTTAACTAGCTCTGAATAGTGACATGTACTTTAGTGTAATAGCTTTAACTATGGCATTACAGTTGATCTACAGTTGATTTTTTTTCTTATAACTAGACTATGCTAATAAAAGAAAACTTAAAGCCTAATTCCAGCCAAATGTTTTTTTTTTCAGTTTAAGAAAAAGAAAAACAGTTTTTCAAAATTGTTTTGTGATTTTGTACATGACCCCATTGGGGAGATTTGCCCCCCACTTCCTGCACCCATGATGCCAAAACATAAAATGTGTGGTTATCAGCAAGGCAGAAAGCACAAATAATAGCAACAAAATATTGTCAGTTTTATCCTGTCCTCACTCAACTAAAAATTAGTTTTATTTGAGTTGCCTGTTTCTCCATTAAACAAAGTCTTTCAATCCAGAGTGATTGAAAAATGAAGGGGGCTAAAGGAACACCAAAAATTCTGGTAATGTATCAAAAAGTATAATACTTTATTGTATGATATACACGGTGGGTAGATAGATATATGGAGACCAAAAGAGTGTGGTATGATCTGAATGGAGATGCCAGGCAGGTCATAGTAACTCACACATAACAAGGACATACATGACAAAAAGCATGTAACAATAAACAATAAAGTCTGGACGCCAGGTAATTTGGGGAGGGTCCACTCACAACAGGAAATCCCATAAAGGCACAGCAATGCTGTAAGAAGTGTAAGACCCACACCCAAATCCACCTGGAGGCTCGAGCCACAGAAGCAGAAGGAGGAAAAGGGACAGAGCTGGAAAACTGGATGGGGTGACTAGCTGTATGTGGTGGAAATTTAAAGATGATGGGGAGTTGCGGGGAACACAGTCCATCAAATAGTCTCCGCCAACGATCCACTATATGTTCAGACCAGCAGGGTAAAGATGCCCAATACTGCAGATGTATACATCCTGATAGTTCTCATCAAGCATGTGTGTGCTGTCATCAAAACATCGTATCACAACAATATGGTTCAATACATTACTACTCCTATGGTATCTGGAAACTCTGATAGGGTTGACTGGTATCTCCTGGTTGAGTGTGACAAGGGAGATCCACAACACAGCTGTTTCTAGAGAGGTGCTGTAGCTGAATTATTACCAAGAGTGGTGTAAAGATGACATGGCACACCGCCAAAGTGGGGACATAGGATGGATCCCAAGTGAGGACACCTGATGGGCAAACTTTTAAAGTCCATTTCCGTCACTGGGTCTGCGATGGTACCGCTTCCTCCTTCATGCGCTCGCCATCACTGTGGGGGAGTAAAGCCATGCCGTAGCGTGGCGGCCAGATGGAAATTACGTCAACTAATTTCGTATTGGAGGTGCGTAGCTTCGCCTGGACATGATGACGCAGTGCGAGGGTTCCTTTTTATGATGTCCTTCCCTGGTCCTTTCCTGGTCACGATCCGACCTTTTGCAGTGTAATTAGAGAAAAGGAAAACACTGTATGTGTGGTTGCGTAGACGTTCATACATTGGGAAAATCTTCTATTAACATAAAAAGAGTTCAAGTAATGATATAATCAATTTAAACTAATGGAGTATCAAGGGGGGGACAGTGTATTCACTGTTTCTCCATTGGAGAGATTTCCCATCTCATCCCATCCAGACAGAAAGTGAGTGTGAATCTAACCAATAGGTAAACGGGCAGCAATTAAAACCTTACATGAGCACTACCCTCCCCTGCAGTATTCAAAACAAAATTAAAGACAGATTTTTCCACTTTACATATAAAACATGATAGCAATATAATTTATTCTAGTTTTATGATAATCATATATTTAAACTATATTTACATTGTTTTTTTTTTTGGATTGAAAAAGGGCATATATCCATCGAGTGCATCGAAATCCAAAACTTTAAAACCCCCCCAAAACAATGTCATCAACAAACCTTTGTGCGTTGTCTAACTAAGCCATTCTTTTTGGTTTGTTCGTTTTTTGGATTTATATGGACCTAAATGAAATTCACACGCTAAATATGAAATCGAAAATAAGACAAGTAGTTTAACTACATAATTAAGATGACTTCAAACACATTCGACAAATTAAGCAGAGGGAAGAATCTTATTTGTGAAAAAGACTAGCCAAATTAGGTTTGTTTATACAAATGTCTTGGCACCCAAGAGGGGATAAGTATACTTCATACAAATACATCCAAGACCAGAACAAAGCATTCTCAAGTGCATTTCTAAATCCGATGACTGTACACAAGATCTTCCACTGGGATTTAAAAAAAAAAAAAAAGAGGTTTTCGCCAGTTGTGGACAATTAGGAATAGCCTAGATTAGAGGCAATGTTCTCTTTGAGTTTCTCATGTTTTTGGGAATGCCATATGGACGTATATATTTTTTTAAAACAAGTGAAATTAATGAGGGAATTCATTAATTCATGTGGGACCTGTTCTGTGGGTGGAGAGCAGAGCTGAAGCCATCTTACATTATCTGATTTCGTTTTGGTCACAGTGACTTGGCGCCTTTTGTGCGACATTTTTCTGTAGCTTATTGCAGACGCACAAGCTGTTTTATATGATCTGCACCAGTTCTGTTTGCTAGGTAAATTCCTGTTTTTGCTTGTATTTTCAAAATGAATATAAAACCTTAGAAAATGCAGGGCCAATTGTGTTTGTTAATTCAAGTACATGATTCTATCTCTGAACCAAGTACAGTCCTGCCCATTCACATTAGTGCATGAGATTTAAATAAACGTATTTTGGCCCGGGTTCACAAACGTTTTATGCCGGCTTATCTATAGATACGCCGCCGTAACTACAAATGTGCACTGTCGTATTTTTACACTGGTTCACAAAGCTAGATACGCCGTAAAAGAAGGCTTCAGCCGCCCGACGTAACTTGCCTATGCCGGCGTATCGTGGGCACATAGTTACGCTGGACGCATTCGGCGTTCCCATTTTAAATATGCAAATGAGTAAGATACGCCGATTCACGAACGTAGATGCGCCCGGCTGCTTCATATATGCGATTTGCGCAGGGCTTAGGTCCGGCGTAAAGTTACCCCTCATATAGCGGGCAGAGGTAATACAAAGATATGGGCCAGGGAACGTCGCCGTCTAATTTTACGTCGCATACGCCGTTTACATAGTACTACGTGAATAGGGCTGTGCGTAGGTTATGTTCACGTCGTAGGCAGTGTTCGACATATCTTAGGCAGCTATTTCGACGTAACTGTGAGCATGCGCACTGGGATGCGTCCAAGAGATGACGCATGCGCAGTTCGTTTTTTGAAGCTGTGGCCATCATTTGCATGGGGTCAAGCTTCATTTAAATATATCTCGCCCACTTCCAGCCCACTTCCACCTACTTTGACTTACGTCGGCTTACGCCGACAACTATACGCTATGCCGGCACAACGTGGAGCGCATATTCTTTGTGAATAGCATGCTTGCTTCTCTACGTTGTGCCGGCGCAGCGTAAAGACGATACACTACGCCGGCATAAATTTATGGCGCTCTACGTAAATCCGGGCCTTTGACTTTAATTCAATGTAGTCTTACTGTGTCTTTTTAACAAATTACTTAAGTTACTCTTTAAATTTGTTATGGCCATAGACATGAGATGGTACATTGGTTTGATCAGTTCATGGAGAGGAGCTCCTGTTGGCTCTTCCTTTCTCTCTTCTCCATAGACAAAAATAGGAATACTTGATTAAGTTAATTTAAAGACTTGAAGACAGTGGCACCCCCCCTCCATTAGCGGCCCACAGGCGCCGACCCTTTTCTCCAGCCACCCCCCTATATTTATCATGGATAGATTCATGCATAGCATGAATCTTTCCATTGCCACCGCTTCCAACCCCTATTCACACACCCCTTTTCAGATGCCGGGCGCCTGAATTAAAGCAGTGGGGGTGCCATAGGCTCTAATAGGCTTCAAAAATGGTGGACTCGTGGCGCAGAACATTGTGCTCGGAGTCCACCCAGATGTGTTAGAAAAGCGAATGAATATTTGCTTTCCTAACACTGAACCGCCTCTCAGCCAATCAGGAGGCGTGGGCCTAATACTCATCACCTGATTTGCTAAGGGCACAGGCGATTCCATTGGCCGCTTGGCAGAAGGCAAGAAGATATGCATGGAGGACACAGGAGCCACTGCCTGACCCACACTGTCTCACAGTTGCCGTCGTCACCCGCTGCCTGACCCACCACCACGATGGGGTAAGTGCCGGACAGACAGCGAGTGAGCGGGCTGGCAAGTGTCACAGTTGCTGCATATGATGGACAGAGTGGCTGCATATGATGGGCACAGTGGCTGTATATAATGGGCACAGTTGGCTGCACGTGATGGGGCACAGTGGCTGCATATTATGGGCACAGTGGCTGTATATGATGGGCACAGTTGGCTGCATTTTCTGGGCACAGTTGGCTGCATATGATGGGCACAGTTGGCTGCATATGATGGGGCACAGTGGCTGTATTTACTGGGCACAATTGGCTGCATATGATGGGCACAGTTGGCTGTATTTTATGGGGCACAGTGGCTGCATGTGCTGGGAACAGTTGGCTGCATATGATGGACACAGTTAGCTGCATTTGCTGGGTGCAGTTGACTGCGTATGATGGGCACAGTTGGCTGCATATGATGCGCACAGTGGCTGCATATGATGGCACAGTGACGTAAGGCTGCATTTGATGTTTTTGTTTCAGTTTGTTTGCACCCCCCAAAAAAACAATTATGAGCACCAGCCGCCACTGCTCGAAGACTGATTGAGGGTAGTTTGACAGTTTCATGCATTACAAAGATTTTTGTAAACCTGCTGCTCTTTTCCTATTTCCTGCGTCCAATTCTCACTGTACAGTATGCTAAATTGGGTGGTCTATATGCTATGGATCAGTCCAAGTGTTGTAATAGGCAAAAAACTGCAAGACACGGCAATGAACCTATCACATGCATGAGCAGAAAATTACCCTTTTAGAGGTTCTAAAAATTACGCTCTTCCTGTACCCACTGTTAAAATTTAAAAAAAGCAAGGCTGTGTGGATCTCATCTCGCAAACTCTGTCATTCATTTACACATATCAGTATTACTGTGATCCCCAAAACAAATTTATTAGATAACCAACTCCATTTCTCAATTTCTTCATTATCATTTTGCACTCAGCTTATCTCTTTTTAAAAGAATACGCAAAAGAAATTAGCTTGATATAAATAATCATTTTACCATAAGCTAATGTTTAACCACTTAAGACCTGGACCATTATGCAGGTTAAGGACCTTGCCCCTATTTGCGATTCGACACTGCATCGCTTTAACTAACAATTGCGCGGCCGTGCGCGATGTGGCTCTCAAACAAAATTGGTTTCTTTTTTTTCCCACAAATAGAGCTTTCTTTTGGTGGTATTCGATCACCTCTGCGTTTTTTATATTTTTGCGCTATAAACAAAGATAGAGCGACAATTTTGAAAAAAAAAACAATATTTTTTACTTTTTGCTATAATAATTAGCCCCAAAAAAGATATATAAAAAAAGTTTTTTCTTCCTCAGTTTCGGCCGATATGTATTTTTTCTACCTATTTTTGGTAAAAAAAATCGCAATAAGCGTTTATCGATTGGTTTGCGCAAAATTTATAGCGTTTACAAAATAGGGGATTGTTTTATGGCATTTTTATTATTATTATTTTTTTACTACTAATGGCGGCGATCAGCGATTTTTTTCATGACTGCGACATTATGGCGGACACATCGGACAATTTTGACACATTTTTGGGACCATTGTCATTTTCACAGCAAAAAGTGCTATAAAAATGCACTTATTACTGTGAAATGACAATTGCAGTTTAGGAGTTAACCACTAGGGGGCGCTGTAGGGGTTAAGTGTGACCGCATATGTGTTTCTAACTGTAGGGGGGTGGGGCTGGACATGTGACATCAGTGATCGTCTTTTCCTATATCAGGGAACAGACAATCACTGACATTGCTACAATGAAGAACGGGGAAGGTGAGTTTACACACACATATCCCCGTTCTTCAGCTCCTATGATCGATTGCGGCACACTGGTGGCGATCGGGTCCGCAGGTCTCGCGGGCACGGTCACTGAGCTTCGGCCCGGGTCGCGAGCGTGCCGCCGGCGGAACGCTTGCAACCCCACGGCTGGGCTCTTAAAGAGGACATACAGGTACGTGCTTGTGCCCAGACGTGGCCTTCTGCTGACGTATATCGGCGTGAAGGGGCCCTTAAGTGGTTAAAGAAAGAAAGTAAAAGGAACCTTGCGCTATGAAATAATAATAATACATTAAGTGATAATTTGCATAGTATATTAAAGCTGGTCCCCTTAAAAGTGCAAAGTGCTACCTGGAACTGATTAAGGGTATGTGGTTGTAGGGGGCGCTATAAATATGATCACACTCTAGCTGCAACAATGTTAAAGTGCAAAATGCTAATCAATACAGAAAAAAATCATGATATAAGTGCAAATAGAGACAATATAGTGAATATTTCATCAAAACAAAAGTCCATATATTTGATTGTGAATTGATACGACTTCAAGCTTTACACTGTCAAAAATGGAAAAAATTCACTGGGTGATTTATGTGAAGTGTTTTCCATTGGTGACGGTGTAAAGATTGAAGTCATATCACAATCAAATATATCTGGACGCTTGTTTTGATTAAATATTCACTATATTGTCTGCTTGCACTTATGTCATGAATTTTATATGTATTGATTAGCATTTTGCACTTTAATATTGTTGCATCTAGAGCGGGATCAGATTTATAGCGCCCCCTACAACCACAAACTTTATTTCTATGTAAAATTATTTAAAACCTGTATATGTCCATGGAGGTACTCTAACTCATGTATTACATATGCAATCTGTGCTTCTTGCTTTGGAGTACTACACAATTGTTGTGCCTTATTGAAGCTTTTTATATAGCAGGTCTATAGGGTTGATTTGCTAAAGGCAAATAGACTGTTCACTTGTGGGGAAAGTTACACTTTGCAAAGGAATTACCCCCAGAGCTTAGGAAATTAGGGGAATCTCTGGTGACTTTCATTATGTACAAACAAATATACATTTTAACTTTAAATGTTCCTTGCATATGATTGGGTATTCTCTATGCAAAGTGAAATTTAAGCACATTCACTAAGTTCTGGAGAAAATCCCCTTGAAAAGTGCTACTTCCTTTGCAAAGTACCCCTTCCCTTTTGCTTTGCTTTGGTAAATCAAACCCTCATTTATTGCAAACAATACATGCTCTGTGTGACTGGTATGATAAGGCTGATTTACCAAAGGATTTGTGAATCTTTACTTTAATTATTCAATTACGTGAAAAGAAAATTCCTGTTTGGTTTGAATATCCAATCATGTGCTGATAATATAAGTAAACAGAAAGTTGCTTTTCACATGATTGTCAACTCTCTGTACAATAACAAAATATGCATACAGCAAGCTTATCAAAAAGGGAAAGGAAATATAGTTAACAGCGTATATACTCGAGTACAAGCCGAGGCACCTAATTTTACTACAAAAAACTGGGAAAACATATTGACTCGAGTATAAGCCTAGGGTATTCATCTGCATGCCTTACTGTGTGTCACTTTGCCTCACTGTGTCCATGTGCATGCCTCACTGTGTCCATGCCTCTGTGCCCATGCCTCATTGTGTCCATGCCTCACTGTCAGGGATGGACTGGGACAAAAAGTTGGCGCTGGACTTCATCCAGACTGGCCCACTTTGACAGGTCTCTCTCAAATCCCCCACCCCCCAGGCCACCCAAATCCCCCATCCCCCAGGCCACCCAACTCCCCTCACCCCCTTCACTAGCCACTAGCTATTCTTCTACTTTATTAGAGTAGAACGGCTGGTACTGGTAGTACCAGTGGGGAAGCTAGACATTATTTCACCCGGGGCAAAGAATCAGTTCGGTGCCCCCCTTATGGTACAAGGTTAGGCAGAAGTGAGAAACTCCCAGGCCATAGGTGTTGAGTCAGCTGTTTGTCCCCTCCCTCGTGCTCCTCTATCATTGTCCCTGCTCCTCTCCCTGCTCCTCTGTCGTCCCCCCCTCCTCTGGTTATCACCCTGCTTCTCTGTTCCCGCCAGGTGAGCGCTGCGGGAAGGGAGAAACAGAGGAGCGGAGGGTATTTCCCGAGTCTGACTCGGGGTTAGATTACTGTGCTGCGATCGGTAACCCCGAGTCAGACTCGTGCTCGCCTTGCTGAATCCACAGGCATGGTTTACTTACCTTGTTCCTGGATCCAGCGATGCATCCACGCTGTGTGAGCGAGCGGGTGCTCGCTCGATCGATTCACCAGTGTCCCCGTGTGTCGCCGAGCTCCGTTCCCTGCGACGTTACGACGCATGGGCGGGGGAGAACGGCGCCATATTCAAAAATGTAAACAAACACATTACATACAGTATAATGTAATCTTATAGATTACAATACTGTATGTAAGAAAAATACACACCCCCTTTGTCCCTAGTGGTCTGCCCATGTCCTGCATGCTCTTTTACATAATAAAAACTGTTATTGTTCCCTGCAAACTGTATATTGCCCATAGCAACCAAAAGTGTCCCTTTATGTCAAAAATTGTTTTAGAGCAGCTAAAAAACAGCGATAATAAATTATAATCACTTGCAGAATTGAGCGATAGCGATTTGTGGGGAAATTTCATAAAAAAATAAAAAATAATGACAGCGACAATTCTGCAACTGATCAAATTTCAGTGATTTTGATTTGATTACATTATTGAATAATTTTTATTATAATTATATTATTATTTGTTATAATTATTTATTATATTATAATTTATAATTTTGTTTTAAAAAAAAAGTCATACCCGGGATGCCTATTAGACTCTTGTTTTGGTCAGATTTAAGTGAGTTATTCCTAAGAATTATAGGCCTATAATGTAAAACGCCAAATTTCCTTGCAAATAATGGTACTGCTTTCAGCACCTAAAATCTGAAAGAATCATACCGCCAGGGAGGTTAACATGGGAGTCTATGGAAGGGGTGCCTGGCTTTGAAAAATCGGTGCTCCTCCCCGGCCATATGCCCCCTAGACAACAAACTTTGCACACTTGTAGAGGAAGAGTGTGGCTACATGTGTGCCAAGCTGGGGACCTATGGAAACCCTGTTTTGGGTCCCCAAATTCCGGGAGATCAGACTCAAAAAGGTGACTCGAGTATAAGCCGAGGGGGTATTTTTCAGCACAAAACAATGTGCTGAAAAACTTGGCTTATACTTGAGTATATAAGGTATAAAGCAAAGGCTGCAATAAATATTTCTTCACTGAAAACACAAAGTACAGTACTTTCACTTTAACATTTATCTCGTTCAATAACAACCTCTAACGAATAAGAGCTGTGTACCTTTCTCTCTCAATCTGTTGTCGTTTGAAACATTTTGTAAAATCTGTATACATTTTGTACTTTGTAATTTATTGCCATTTTAGAAAAACAAGGTAGCAATAATATAAGTGATACCAAATTCTAACTTCAATTATACTCCAATTGCTACCATGCTATGACACTATGTGGCCAGTTTCTGGTTACATTTAGTTGATGAGGGACTAAAAAGTACAAAAGCATGCTAGAAAATTCTTATAATAATAATATGAGTTTGTAGCTAAAGAAAAAAAATAAAAAGGAACAAAACCCAAGAACGAAAAAATGAATTGCGTTTTGTTTTGAAATGATGCCCCTCTTCCTACAAATTATATTAGCACTTGCCAGTATGTATATTTGCAATGCTTATCAGCATAGAACATAAATCATTATAGCATTCCACAAATTCACATTCCATTTAACACAATGCACATTATACATTACAGTGTTTAAAGCACTCAAATCAAAAGCCTCAAAATGTTGGTTTGCCGCAACACAACAATAACAGACTTGTTTGAGAAGTGGAAAATATATATTTTTTTATGCTAACCAAGTTTACAGATGGAGGCAATTTAGTAAATGGCACCCATGTGTTTCCTGTTAATGGGAGCTTAAAATGTTCTTCTATTTTAACCTAAAAAGCTTTTAAGCTAACAGTAGGGTCCACTCCAAGACCATGACAAGAGTGTGAGGATTTCAGCAGCCACTTTATAGAAACACAGGTTGTTAGCAGATTAGGATTCTTTGTGGCGCTTAATCCCTGCATGTGCAAATAAACCAATATTAAAACCACTGGAATGTGTGAACAGCACTAATACCCATAACAACCTATGCTCCTTGACATGGCTAACTGTAGTTGCAAGCAGCTGACACACAGCGCCAGTTGAGGACTGAAAGATGCCATTTGGGTTGCAGCAACTATGTAGCTTTATATCTAGAGGACAACATTGTGGTAAGCTAATTTATAGTGTTTTTTGTTTTTTTCTTTTTTTTTTTTTTGCATGGCTCAGACTAAAAGAATGAACATTTAAAAATACTTTTCCATTTCAGTTAGGTAATTATGCAATTTTGCAAAATAATTTTTTGTGCTCTATTTTAACCACTTAGGACCCGGACAATTATGCAGGTTAAGGACCTTGCCCCTTTTTGCGATTCCGCACTGCGTCGCTTTAAACTGACAATTGCACGGGTCGTGCGATGATTACCAAACAAAATTGGCGTCCTTTTTTGCCCATAAATATAAATTTCTTTTGGTGGTATTTGATCACCTCTGCGTTTTTTATTTTTTGCGCTATAAACAAAGATAGAGAGCGACAATTTTGAAAAATATTTTTTACTTTTTGCTATAATAAATATCACAAAAAATATATTTTTTCCTCAGTTTAGGCCGATACGTATTCTTCTACTTATTTTTGGTAAAAAAAACCCGCAATAAGCGTTTATTAATTGGTTTGCGCAAAATTTATAGCGTTTACAAAATAGGGGATAGTTTTATGGAATTTTTATATTAATATTTTTTTTTTACTAGCAATAGCGGCGATCAGCGATTTTTTTTCATGACTGCGACATTATGGTGGACACATCGCACTTTTGACAAATTTTTGGGACCATTGTCATTTTCACAGCGAAAAGTTCTATAAAAATGCACTGTAACTGTGAAAATTACAATGGCAGTGAAGGGGTTAACCACCAGGGGGCACTAAGGGGTTAAGTGTGCCCTGAGGGAACAGATGATCAATGACACTGCCACACAGAAAAATGGGGAAGATGTTTTTACACTCACCTCTCCCCCGTTCTTCAGCTCCTGTAACCCGATCGTGGGATACCGGCGGTGATCGGGTCCACAGGTCCCGTGGGCACGGTCTTGGAAGCTTCAGACCGGGTCGCGAGCTGGGCACAGGCACGTACCTGTATGTATGTCGCCTTTAAGAGCCCAGCCGTGCCATTCTGCCAATGTATATCGGCGTTAGGCGGCCCTTAAGTGGTTAACTGGTTCTTGGTCTGTTTTTAAATATCTCCATCTTCATCCTTTTTTTATTAGAGCCAATTGTTTACAGAGTTCAGTAGCTCAACCTGAAATATACACACACGAGAGAATATGTCAGTTGAGGGATTTTTATTTAAACAAACCTAGCTTAATAACAGGAAGCCTATTCCATGCTTTTTTCATTTTGAATAGAGTAAGGAAAAGTTATAACCAATGTCAGATTTTTTGTTTTCATCATCATCTGTGTCCCATTGCAGAGATTTTCCTTCGCTCCCTGTCCCATAATCAAACAGGAAGTGAGAGGAAATCCCTGAAAATTAAGGGAATTCCTTGGGGACCCCCAGGTCACCTAAACTAGTGTCCCCCATTGGAAGATTTGCCCTCTATTACTTTTCTAGGGGACAACCTGAAATTCAGGATTTTCTTTTACATTCACTTTCAATGATAATGGTAAACATTACAAATCGAGAGGGTGAATCTCACTAATGGGGTCACAGACAGCAATAAACACTGACAAACATTCTAATCCCTCTGCTCGATCTATCAAAAATGTAAAAAACTGTTTTGCCTTTAGCTATACTTTAATCAGAGAGTTAAAAACTGATTAAAAAATTGTAGTAAATAAAAAAAAATAAAAAAAAATTGATATGCAAAACCAGTAAATATTGCTATATCATGCTGCCGTGCAGAACAGTTTACACCAGGAGAAGGAAAATACTTTAGCATAATGGATGCTGATTTTGATTTCTGATCCTTATTCTGGCTTGCTTAGCTATTTCATACTAAAAAGATACAATTAAAGTGGATATAAACCCACTCTCATCCTTTCTAAACTACTGCCATAGTGCTGATCTATAAGGGTATACATGCCTCCTGCATGTATCCTTACCTGCCAAATGTTTCTCCTCTGTCTGTTATGAGACCTAAAAAACTGCAGATTCTGTGGGTGGATCTGTTGTCTGGAGCTCTGTGGGTGGAGTTGTGTCAGTAGACTCCCTGCCCTCCTACACTCCCCTTACACTAAATTCTGCTATGATCGCTAACATCCAGTCAAAATTCATAAAAGTAACCACATGACTTTTAGAAAAGTAGTAGGAGTGGGAATTAAAAAATAATGCCTGTCTCCAGGCTAGTGCATGAGATATGTAAATAACCTGTCACTCACAGCAAGAGGGCGGAACGTACTAAGGTTTTTCTCTGTAAGTCCGTTTTAATTCACTGAACAATAAAAGAGGATTTCTCAGAGCTGGATTAACTCTGTGTGGCAAGATTGGGCACAGATGATTGGAAATCTTATACTGTACATTGTGAGATCAAAAAATAAATACAAATTTTCGGGTTTACATCCACTTAATGCACAGGTTATGTATTTTTTTTTCTTCTTCTTCATGCCTTTTCATGTGAAAAATGAAAGGCATAGGGATTCCACATGCTTCAAGTGTATTTTTTTTTCTTCTTCTGAAATTTTACCCTGAGCATATACTCTACACTACCCCAGGAAATATAAAGGACAGGATGCTTAGAGGAAGCATTAGAGTATTTTTTCTGTCCCATTTGAATGCAGTATAAATAACAAAAAAATAAAGTAACTGTAAAGGCTGAAGGTTTTTTACTCCCTCCATATGCCCAATCCCGATCCAACAATGTGCACAAGAGCAGCTGCCTCCTCATTGGCTCTCAACCAATGGCTCCTGCTGCTGTCAATCACAGCTAGTGAGGACGGGGGGTGGGACTAAGCCCTGCTGTATGTCTCTTATAGACACATAGAGCAGGGTTCGGGAGTGAGAGTAGGCACAAGTGTCCCCATAGCAAGCGGCTTGCTATGGGGGCGTTTAGCTGGGGGAAGGAGCCACAAACACATATAGGGGACCCGAGAGGTGGAGGATCGGGGCTGCTCTGTGCAAAATTTGCACAGAGCAGGTAAGTATAAAATGTTTGTTATTTTTTTAATCTGAGCCTTTATTATCACTTTAATAAAAAATACCTATAGCAATTTCTGGGACCCTTGTCTTGGAGTGTCTTTGTATAAATACACTTGAGTACCAGTATTACAGAAATGTCTTGATATAAATTTACAAAGCCCAATAATATAGAGTGATCCCTCGCCAATAGGTATTGTATTATCTTTACTTTATTTTTAATTCTTATTTTTTCATCCAATAGTATTTCTTGTAAGATCATGGACACAAATCACTCTGCTCTACGGCTTACACTGCACACCGTGGCCATTCAAGGCATATTCCATTAACCTACCTTCTTAGTCAAAGAAGTTATTGTTTATTAGACATTCGTGCATTCGTTTTCGTTAGAAAAGAAAATCCGTGTTTTTTTCGTTATCGTTTTAACAAAACGATAACGAAAGCACAAGTAACAAAAACGAATGATCCGACATAAAAAATGCTTTATTTTTGTTTTCATTGCAGTAAAAATTCGATATAGAGAGGTTCGACATTATAGGGAAAAGATTCGACATCATAGAGAAAAGATTCGACATTATAGAGAAAAGATTCGACACTATAGAAATAATAGATTCGACATTACAGAGAATAGATTTCAATTTATGAGAAAATAGATTCGACATTATAGAGAATAGATTCGACATTATTACTAGTCATACAACATTAGAATTCTTGTAGGCGGAATATTCGAAAGGAAATGTACGATTCGACGTAAAGATTCGACGTTCTGTCGAATATTCTTTTGACCATTCGACAGAAACCAAGTATTATTGGATTTTCGGAAGAAAGCTATACGAAAAACAAAGTAAATAAATTTATTTTCCAAACGAAAATGAAAAAACTAAACAACATTTTCCAGTCTGCACATGTCTATTGTTTTAAACATGCTCTCTTTAGAGCTTTTTACACTGCTTTATAAATGGACACCAGAAAGGAAGCTGATCATTGACCACTGGGAGAAGAGCTAGATCGATAGTTGATCAGGGAACATTATGGAAAAAAAAGGGAGTGCAGAATGTTGTCTGAACATGGGCTTGTGGGAGATAGAAGAGGCAGAATGGCAACTGGCTGAAGACCAGGGGACAAAGAAGGAGGCCCAGTAGAAGCTGATTACTGTGAGGGGTTTAAGAATGAAATGAGCAGGTAGAAAATAGGAGAGGCAGAGCATAGGAACACAGTGGGGGTTATTTACAAAAGGCAAATCCACTTTGCACTACAAGTGAATACTACAAGTGCAAAGTGCACTTGAAATTGCAGTCGCTGTAAATCTGAGGGGTAGATATGAAATAAAGGGAAGCTCTGCTGATTTTATTATCCAATCAAGTGCAAGCTAAAATGCTGTTTTTTATTTTCCTTGCATGTCCCCTTCTGATCTACAACGACTGCACTTCCACGTGCACTTTCAGTGCAATTGCAATTGTAGTTTTGACTTGTAGTGCAAAGGGGATTGGCCTTTTATAAATAATCCTCTGTGTTCACAACTAGAGAATCACTGTCAGAAGATGTAGAGTTGCCAGTGTGCATAAGGAAGAGAAGATACTGAAGACCACTTTTATTTGAATTGTCATCATTTTTTTGTGATGTAAATAAAGCATAGTATCAATTATCCAAAGTTTTTTAAATGTGCCCCCGTTGGAGCAGCTTTGAGATAGCAAAAAGGCAGTCAATTTTCCTTTACCTGAAAATACAGAAATGGAATTCACACAGATCAGCCTGTATGGGACACATACATTGCTACTCCAGAGAAGGTGAGGATGCATGGGCTTTATTAAAAAAGAATACATGCACACAAATATAGGACAGATATCTACCCTTCAGCATCTAACTCGCAATACTTGTGGACATTACAGCTTTTTCATGCTTCATTTACTATTTTACTGCATTGCATTAAAGCAGGGGTATAAAACGAAATAATTATAGAAAACAATAATATAATAATAATAATAAAATAAATTTCCCCACAAATCACTATCTCTCAATCCTGCAAGTGATTATGATTTATTATGGCTGTTTTCTAGCTGGTCTAAAACCACTTTTGACATAAAGGGACACTTTTTGGTTGGTATGGACAATCTACAGTTTCCAGGCAGAAACAGTATATATAATAAAAAAGTGCATGCAGGGCACTGTACAAAGCATTAGGGTCAAAAGGTATGTTAAATGATTTAATACAGTAATATCATCTGTAAGATTACAGTGTACTGTTTGTGTTATGAATTTTCCACTTTTTGAGTTTGTAGCCTGGCTCGGCCGCCATGCATCACGACACTCGCAGGGAACAGAGTCCGGTGCACAGAGGCATCAGGTGGAGGACACAGCCCACAGACACAACGGGTGGACAAGGTAAGTAACCTGGTCCAGGATCCTGAGATGTGATACTGAGTGTGGCTCAGGGTTACAATTTAACCCTGAGCCACACTCGGGATAACTGCCAGGAAGGTCAAGACTTAAGCTGTGAAGGGCAGGTGCAGACCGGCATGGAGCTCTCGCACATTCCTGTAACAGATGATGAAAGTCTGAAAAAGAGGGTCGCACACCGATAGTATCGTCCACAAGAAACTTTATTGGAGACTGCTCAGACATCATGTTCATTCTGATCAGTCTCTAATAAAGTTACTTGTGGATGATACCAGAGGTGTGTGACCCTTCTTTTCATAGAATAGAATTGTAATATTCTCATAATTAAAAGGTCTCTAACATCCACCAGCTCCATGCTGTCATCATGGAGAAGTGGAAGAGGTTTCCAGTGGCAACCTGTGACTCTCTGGTGAACTCCATGCCCAAGAGGGTTAAGGCAGTGCTGGAAAATAATGGTGGCCACACAAAATATTGATACTTTGGACCCGATTTGAACATTTTCACTTAGGGGTGTACTCACTTTTGTTGCCAGCGGTTTAGACATTAACCTCCCTGGCGGTATGATTCTTTCTGGTTTTAGGTGCTGAAAGCGGTACCATTATTTTGCAAGGAAATTTGGCATTTTATATTGTAGGCCTGTAATTCTTAGGAATAACTCACTTAAATCTGTCCAACAAGAGTCTAGTATCCCGGGTATGATTTTTTTTTAAAACAAAATTATAAATGATAATATTACAAATAATTAGAAATAATTATAACAAATAATAATATAATTATACTCGAGTCACCTTTTTGAGCCTGATCTCCCGGAATTTGGGGACCCAATACCGGCTGGCTATAGGTCCCCAGCTTGGCACACATGTAGCCACACTCTTCCTCTACAAGTGTGCAAAGTTTGTTGTCTAGGGGGCATACGGCCTGGGAGCACCAATTTTTCAAAGCCAGGCACCCCTTCCATAGACTCCCATGTTAACCTCCCTGGCGGTATGATTCTTTCAGATTTTAGGTGCTGAAAGCGGTACCATATTATTGCAAGGAAATTTGTTTTTACGTTTTGACATAGGCCTATAATTCTTAAGGAATAACTCACTTACTTAAATCTGACCAAACAAGAGTCTAATAGGCATCCCGGGTATGACATTTTTTTAAAACAAAATTATAAATTATAATATAATAAATAATTATAAATAATTATAACAAATATAATAATTATAATAAAAATTATTCAATAATGTAATCAACTCAAAATCACTGAAATTTGCTAAGTTGCAGAATTTTCGTTGTCATTACTTTTATTTTTTTATGACGAACTTCCCCACAAATCGCTATCGCTCCATTCCGCAAGTGATTATAATTTATTATCGCTGTTTTCTAGCTGCTCTAAAACCACTTTTGACATAAAGGGACACTTTTGGTTGCTATGGACAATCTACAGTTTGCAGGCAGAAAGAACAGTTTTTATTATACAAAAGAACATGTAGGGCACTGGGCAGACCACTAGGGACAAAGGGTGTGTGTATTTTTTACATACAGTACTGTAATCTATAAGATTACAGTATACTGTATGTAATGTGTTTGTTTACTTTTTTGAATTTGGCACCGTTCTCCGCCCCGTGCGTCGTAACGTCGCAGAGAACGGAGATCGGCGGCACACGGGGACACTGTGTGAATCGAGCGAGGACCCGCTCGCTCACACAGTGGAGAGGCAATGCTGGATCCAGGGACAAGGTAAGTAAACCCTGCCTATGGATGCTGCAAGGCGAGCCCGAGTCATGCTCGGGGTTACTGATCGCAGCACAAAAATGTAACCCAGAGTCAGACTCGGGAATACTGCCAGGGAGCTTAATGGCTGTGTGTTTAGTTATTTGGAGGGGACAGCAAATTTACACTGTTATACAAGCTGTACACTCACTACATTTCATTGTAGCAAAGTGTCATTTCTTCAGTGTTGTCACATGAAAATATATAATAAAATATTTACAAAAGTGTGAGGGGGTGTACTCACTTTTGTGAGATACCGTATAGAGATAGTGAATCTCCCTAACGGCACAGGTGGCAATACAAACCTGACAGGTTTTCTACTAAATCCATCTGTACTCAATATTAAACAGCAACAACATTTTTGCTTTTAGTCATAATTTGAGGCTTGCAGCATTGAACCTAAATTACCCATTTATTACACGCCACATTACAATCTGCCATTTCCCTTTCAAAAGTCAATACAGTGACGATTAATGAAACATACTTTTATTAATGACCATATCAATAACTTTAGCTAGGTATAAGGATTTTTTTTTTGTTTTAGGTTTCTTTATCTAATTCCTAAATTTTGCCTATTTTTGCTGAAAAAGGAAAAATGTTCCCCACATTCTTACATAACTGCCCTTCCCCAGAACGTATACTTTGCTTTGCTTTACTTTACTTTACCTGTCTGGAGCTAAAATGCTTCAGACAGCTAATGTGAAGTGGTATATAATGGGGGTTATTTACTAAAGGCAAATCCACTTTGCACTACAAGTGCAAAGTGCACTTGAAATTGCACTGAAAGTGCGTGCACTTGGAAGTGCAGTCACTTTATAATGCACAAAGAGACTTATTTGACAGATAACTTTATATACAGTAGAAAATGTGTCTACTCAACATTTAGAAAAGTCAGCACCACATGCCGTTGTGTTAATGACAATATGAAAAAGAATAGAGAATTGGGATTTTAAAGGTGCGGAATTAAGACAATAAGGTAAATGAAAAAATATTTATTTATAAAAGTAAAAAAATGACAGAACATAGAAAATCCATCCAATAATACGATACAGTTTCAAGAGTGTGCAAGCTGAGAAATTCTCTCTACATATTTTGCCACGTTTGTGGCTTCCTCAGGAGGTGCATAATAGTACATCCAACTACCTAAGATGAAACAAGCCCCATCGGGCAGATTGATGATGGTATAGGGCATTTTGGACTGATGACCACTGAAACCCTATTTCAACTGATGAGGTAGAAGGGATGGATCCCTCCTGCCTCATCGATTCAGTGGTCATCAGTCCAAAAATGCCCTATACCATCATCAATCTGCCTGATGGGACTTGTTTCATCCGAGGTAGTTGGATGTGCTATTATGCTATTATGCACCTCTGCTTTTCTGGTTCTATGCTAAAGGTTGTCTCTGGCTCACTGGATCTGAAGCTTTGTGTCAATTCCAGTGCGCCACCGACGACCACAGCGTAATTTTCGTTTTTGTTCACAGTGTGATTGCGCCATTTCCGGTGTGGCCTACCATGTGGTTCGGACGCAACTGTAAGTGTCCACTCCTCCCACTGTTTGATGCCAAATCCGGCGCCCAATAAGGGGGTGGAGGCTGATATAAAAACCCTCTGCTAGGGTATTTTAGTACGGCTTGGACGTCAAAGGGGGAAGGTGTACCCGATGGAATCACTGCTTTAGGTAAATAGATACATTTATATATGGGAGCTCTGATCACCCTAGACTTGCTCAACCAGTTGTTTGATTGCCTATTATCTCCTAAAATCTCAATGGTCTGTTTTTGAGAACCTCTGAAGTATGAGATACCAGCACTGTGTTGGATTTGCGTTTTGTTCATATGTTTGAACTTATCCGCATTCATCAAAATCACAGATATTCTTTGATTCCTTTTAGGAGGCTTTTTGATTCGCCCCTTTTGTGTTCTATTATTGAAAACTCTTTCCTTCTTACCCCCAGTATCTAGGCGGACCACTAATCTAACTATATGTGGGCTTTCTAATTGTTTACCAGCCTCTTTGGCTACACCAGATGATCCAATGTATAAGGGTTTCCTTTTGATCTCTCGGCCTCAACATTATGCATTCACGTGTAGATTAATACTTTAATACAGGTACTGTACATGTTCCTCCTTTTATAGTTTGTCATTCGGGTCTCAGCCAACTTGAGAATTTATAAATTTGTATTATTTTTCAAAATTTTGTATTTTGTGTATTGTCTATGTATATTTATGCATTGTCTCTTTCTATTTTCAGTAGATAGTGCCTCACAAATTAAATTCTCCTGAGGAAGTCACAAATGTGGCAAAACATGTAGAGAGAATTTTTCAGCCTGCACACTCTTGAAACTGTATCTTATTATTGGATGGATTTTCTATATTCTGTCATTTTTTTACTTTTATAAATAATAATTTTTCCATTTACCTTATTGTCTTAATTTCGCACCTTTAAAATCCCAATTCCCTTTTCTTTTCATATTTATATACAGTAGTTTACTTATGCTTAGTCATAGACCACATTAAGGTAATTCTTTATATGCTACAGCAAATATGCTTAGTAAAAAAAGGCAAACTTAGTTTTTACTGCACGACGCTCTCAAAAACCTTTTTAGTGCCACCTGTAGTATTCATGAGCATGCAAGTTGGTAGGTGTATGGAAATCATTCTTTAAAATTATTTTAAAGTACAAAGAAATCATAAGTTATTAGTTGTTTTTTTTGGCAACAAATATGTAAACTCACCACCTATGCCAAGATGTGATGTTTATAAAGGTTTATTTAGGACTTGACATGACCTTTATTGTAAGTGGTGAACTTACTTAATTTGGCCACAAAGTAATTTTTTTTTCCTGAGTGATCTGGTTTCCCTATAGGAGAGTTTTAATATGCGTACTAGCTGCAATTGTACATGTGACATTAAGGGTCTGTATCTGAGCATCATGCGACAATGATTAAATTCCTTTTTTTATTAGATGAAATGTATGCATAAACCACAAAATTACTTTTATTTTAATTTAATTTAATTACTTAGATGTTCTAGAATATTGAACTGTGACCTATTAATAACGGTTCAATGTTACCAATTGGAAATAAAGCTACTGTACATGATATGCATGGATGAAACGCTGAAATGGATTTTGGTGCCCATCTGGAGTTTAATTACTATAATTAATCTTGATTGCTATAAGAACAAACATACATATGTCTTTCCTGATGTTACAATTCTATGTCTACTAATCGATGGTCAGTCTATACTATCCAAATATCATATTTAAAAGGTTTGGGCAACTTTACTTTAGTCTAAATACTGTATATAGAACTTTGTCAATGATTTGATGAGTTTTGATTATAACTAACTTGATTAGGTACCTCAATCAAGTACCTCAGTTTAAATTAATTGTTTTAAAGCAACTTTTTGGTAACCCTAAATTCGGAAATGAGATTACTGTATTGCTGTTTATATGTTATTGATTATGATGCTGCCAATGTAAGGACTCGTTGTCCAATGTAATAGGAGCCAGTGTTATCTGGATTTTTGTGTTTTTCCTTTTTCATTAAAGCTTAAATTAAATTTAATTCCAGGTACATCAAAAATGTGTGCATATTCTTATAGTTTATTTTCTTTAAAAACCAGCCACATTGGTGGCGGTCGGTGATCAATATTTTGAGGGGAGCGGAAAACTAATGCCACCCCCTGCAGGAGCTGGATGTGTAGGCAGCGAACTTCCAGAGGAAAGATGAGCCGGACAGTTGCTTCTCTTCCCAAGCAAACAGGAAGTGTGTCCTGAGACCCGATTGGCCAGGGAGTTCTAAGACTCCCTGGCCAATTAAGTGTCCGGACCTGCTTCCTGATTGAGAGGAAAAGCAACAGTTCACTATTGTCACACAACTGGATGGGCTGTGCCCTGAGCCTACCCTTTTTTAAAACCCATTAGATCCTTAGGCTCTAATCATTAAAATCCATTTGTCCAACATCCTGCATGTAGATTCGGGCCGGGCACATGGATTGGGGGGCAGCGCACCGGCACCCTATATAGACAGGCCACCACTGACCCACATACTAGATAGAAAATCCTCTGCCCTGCCAGCATGCTGTACAGAAAGACCTTTACTTTCTAGTTTGAGCAGTGGTCTCTGTGCAGAGGTCAGACACGCCCCCCAACCTCCCATGTTAAGTCAGAGCTGGAGCTCTTTACTGACTTAACAGGGGGTATGCCAGGCCTCTACAGAGTAACCACACAGAGAGAAAAAGTCCTTCTCTATAGAATGCTGCTGGGGGACAGGCTTTTCTACTTAGGCTGTTGCTGAAGAAAATGAACTTTTTGATGTTGCACACCTTTGGTTTTAATGTTCCTAAAATATATTAGGCTGATTTAAACTAAAAGTTCAGTTGGGCTTTAAACCCAAATACCTATGTACATACACTCTTCATTCATACATATAAACAAAAAGCCCCCAGCGAAAATGCAATACAAGTGCAGATGTTTGTTGCTGAATGATAGGAAACAAAGCATCATATATAGACTGACAAGTATGAAATATTACTCCATTGAATATTTATGGTATTCATTCAGAAGCGCTGTTAATGCTGGACTGTTTGGTTTTAGCATATAAGTGCAGAGTGCCTGTGTTTGCATACACTAATTCTGTTCTCATGCATAGTTAGTGTAGACTGTTAAGCAGAACAGATTAATTACTTTAAAGCACACATTCTGTAATGACATATTAAAAATTTACCAGGATAAGGAACCTTACTTAACTACAATCTAATTTGTAAAATATACATGTACAAAAGTGCAGCAAAACTATTCCATCAGACATACATTCAATACTGGGTAAAGTGCACTTTAAATCATCAAATATAACTCCTCTATTAATTTTATAACTCTCCACCAACACTTTACTTGTGTTCCAAATAAAGAAAACACAATTTAGGTGTTTAAAAAATAAACCGTAAAGTCCATGCATCCTCCATCACCAGCCACACTAACTAAACATTGTAGTTCTCTGGGCACCTTGCTCTTAAATTAGGGCTTCCAGCAAATCTGGACTCAAAATGTACCAACCATACACCTCCTCTCTCATCCAGTAAGAGGTTCCAAGTGCAAGAAGATAGCTTGACTGTTTTGCAGATAATATTTAAAAACAGTAAAAAGCCATCATCATGTACTATGTTCAAACTAGTATACTTTATTTAAAACAATTATAAATTCACCAATGGAAATCCTTGACTTGAGGAAGGCCTCACGTGAACCTAATTAATGCATGGGAAAAGTATAATTCGGCAGAGGCACGAGAGATGGTCCAGTGGTTGACCCCCCCCAATAGAGGCTACATGAATATAGTGGTGGCCCAGTTTCAGAGAAAGATAAAATCTATAGCCAGAACCAACAAACTGAATTAGTGGTTCTGGCTCAATGGCTCAAAAGTGATATGGTCCAGAAATATTTAGACAGAATAGAGGTGGATAAAGCACCTTGACCAGATGGCATCCATCCTAAAAGAATTGAGATCTGTATTTTCAAAGCCATTGTATCTCATTTTTAGGGACTCATTATTAATGGGAATAGTACCACTGGATTGGCGCAGGGCCAATATGTTGCCTATATATTTAAAAAGGGAGCAAAGTCTTTACCAAGTAACTATAGACCTGTTAGTTTAACTTCTATAGTTGGGAAGATACTGGAGAGATAATAAAAGATCACATAGATGAGTTCTTGCTGGAAAAAAACTATTTAAGCAACAGACAACATGGATTCATGAAAGACAGAAGTTTTCAGACAAACCTGATTTCTTTTTATAAAGAGGTAAGTAAAACCCTGGACAGAGGCGTGGCGGTGGACGTTGTATACTTGGATTTTGCAAAAGCGTTCGATACAGTTACGCACACACGGCTCATGTGTAAGGTAAAGTCTACAGGCTTGGAAATATCAGTTTGTAAATGGATAGAAAACTGTCTAAAAGACAGAATTCAGAGAGTAGTGGTAATGATTCTTACTCTGAATGGTCTAAGATTATCAGTGGTGTACCTCAAGGTTCAGTGTTGGGACCCTTACTTTTTAATAAGCCAATACATCAACCAAAATCTATCAGTAATTAGAAAGCAATCTTGCCCCTTGTCAATGCAAATAATATCAACTGGTTCAGTCTCAATGATGGCCTATAAAATGGTGTCTCAGGCCTTGTACACACGAGGGAATGTATCCGGTCGGAAACATCCGACGGATATTTCCCAGCGGATAAGTCAAATTTGTCCGTTGGTCTGATGAGCGTACACACCATCGGACCGAAATCCCAGCGGACCAGAACGCGGGCACGTAAACCACGTACGACGTCACTATAAAGGGGAATGACGAAGTCATCGGCGCCGCCCTCTGTTCCGCTTCTGCTAGTTCCGTGTTAGCGAAGGTTTGGTTAGAGCTGATTCGTGCTTTTCAGTCTCCGCGCTTAACAGGTCGTATTTTCAGGTTCAGTGTGTGCTTGTGGGCTCGTATTTGTCATTCAGTGTCGCCGTACGCGGCGTTTCTGCTTTGCAGTGCCGTCCTGTACGGTCGTATCTGTTTGACGTGCGATCTTTGCAGGTCTTGCTGGATTTGGGGGTGCTTTCTGTTTGAGTGTGTTCTTGACTGACCAGCCGGCCGGTTTGAAGCCATGATGGAGCAGCAGCGCAACTTTTCACGAGTTTGTGCTGTTTATGGGTTTTGTTCTGGAGTCTGTGTGCATTCCAGTGATTTGGACAGGAACAGTAGGAGGAGGAGTTCCTGGGCCAAGAATTGGTTTGCGGCAGCGTAATCGATTCTCTCATATGTCTCTGCTTAGGGAGATCCGGGAGAATAATCCTGATGACTTCAGGAACTTTCTCCGTATGACGGACCCCGTTTTCCACCGTCTGCTGGATCTCCTGTCCCCCTATATCACAAGGCAGGACACTGTGATGCGCCAAGCCATTCCGGCTGAGCAGAGGCTTATTGCCACGTTGCGGTACCTGGCAACTGGGAGGAGCCTGCAGGACCTCAAGTTCTCAACAGGCATCTCTCCCCAGGCGCTTGGGATCATCATACCGGAGACGTGTTCTGCCATCATACAAGTCATGGGAGGTGGTTATTAGGTAAGTGAGGGTTTATGATATTGTGTCTTTAATAATGTTTGCATATTTTTCTCACCTTTTTGGGGGGGTTTTCTAAGTCGCCATGAATGTGTAATATGCTGTGTGCTTAATGTTCCCTTTCTCCCCATGCATGTTGTTAAGCTTTCCAGTTAATGTGGTTTGGCCTACCTGCATATTTTTACCTTCAACACTACTAACCTGTCCAGCATCATCTCCTAGGGACAAAAAACACCTTTTTTTTTTTTGGTGTCCTGCTCCATTGTAGTTAAACTCCCTCCCCCTAAAAAGTGTATTGCCCTATCAGCGGGATTTGAGTCTGATAATAATTGTCTCTAGATTTGTTGCCCTAAATACTCTCTATACACAAATTTTTTGAAATGTTAATACCGTGATGTTGCAGAATGTTTTTTTTTTACTAGTGTTTGCAAAGTTTTTTCTGTGCCAAAGTGCTAATTGTTATTTTGCTTTTGTCCCACAGTTTCCCTCCACGCCGCAGGAATGGCAGACTGTGGCTGCCCACTTTGCCCAGCGTTGTGATTTTCCAAACTGCGGAGGGGCAATTGATGGGAAGCACGTCCGCATAGTGCCGCCACCTCTTTCGGGCTCGTACTATTATAACTACAAAGGTTTCATAGTATCGTGTTGATGGCGGTGGTGTCGGCAGACTACGAATTTTTGTATGTGGACGTGGGGAAGAATGGCCGGCTGTCTGATGGGGGAGTGTTCGCGCGCGACCGAATTTTACAGGCGTCTACAAACTGGTGGTCTTGAACTGCCACCGGATGAAGACAATGTGGAAGGACTTCCGTTTGTTTTTTTAGCGGACGAGGCTTTTGGACTTGGACCTCACCTCATGCGGCCTTTTTCCCCAGAGGACCCTCACCCCGAAGAGAGTCTTCAATTTCCGGCTGGCCAGGGCCCGGAGGGTAGTCGAGAATGCCTTTGGGATACTCGCCAGCCGGTTCCGCCTGTTCCAGACAGCGATACATCTGGCGGAATATAAATTTAACTCTGTTATTTTGGCCTGCTGCATATTGCATAATTTTTTACGCAGGCATTCCCAGACGTACCTACCCAACATCGGTGCTGAGGCAGGACTACCCTCAGATACCCTTCCTGGGCTGGACACTGGTCGCGCTGGCTCGGTCACCCAATCTGCTCGTGAGGTACGCGACAAATATGTTGAGTACTTATGGGTCGGGGGGCCATAGCTATGCCAGATTAATATTTCTTTATAATTCGGCCCCCAAAATAAAGAAATATTACCAATAAATAATAAATAATTTGACCATTGGACTTTATACAGTTGTTTGTCATTATTGCTTTTTCTCTTTTTATCTGTCTTCCAGGTTCTGAACTAGTGCATTTCTTGTGCCCAATTTAGTTAGCAGGTTTTAGTAAATATACACACAATTGCACATTCTAGTCACTCTTCTACAAACTGGGTATTGAGGTTAGAAATAAGAAGCCACTGGTGTGTGTGTGTTTTTAAAGGTTTTTTTATTTTTATTTTATTTATGAAAATCTTTGTGTTTTAATTCGAACACTTGGTTTAGAAAGTATTTATTTATTCAAAAAATATTTAGTGGTTTTGACAAACATATATAACAATCGAACTTACAAAGTTCAACCTTTTATTTGGCATAGCAAACCCAGACAACATGGTCTTAGGTCACGCCGGAATCCCCCAAAATTTGAGGATGCACACATGCTGTGTGTGTGATGGGCCAAATGGTGTTTTTTCACATGAGATCCCATGCGAAATGTTCACATGTGCTATCTGCCATCATGGGTGATCAATGTATGTGCTTTGTGGGTGCAACCCCTTTCTGTCACCTACTTGATAAGTAAGGAAGGGGTTGCACCCACAAAGCACATACAATTGATGTCCTGTGATGGCAGATCGCACATGTGAACACACATTGGGGTTTATTTACTAAACAGTGCAAACTCCGGCTTATTTGTGCATATTAAGACTTCGCATCCAAACATGGAAGATGATTGTTTTATATGCCAAGTGATGCTGCTTTTGCCCCTTATAGCTTTAGTAAATAAACCCGTGTGTGTGTGTGCATCCTCAAATTTTGGGGATATTAAACGAACATTATACAACATCTTTGAGAGTGGGGTGGTTAGGGGTGAGGGCAGGGGGGCAGGGGGGGGGCATGGGGGGCAGCTGGGGGGATAGTCTTCTATATACGTCCCAAAATATAGAGCATGTTTTTTAAGTTTTGGTCCATCACCAGCATCCTTTCCCTCATATTGGCCAGATCGGTGCTGCACTCCATTATCTGCTGTATTAGGATTTGTGCACTTGCACGAGAAAAAATAGGAGCGACAGATGTGCTAATCCCATCTTCATCCCCTAAAAATGCCAAAGGAAAAACACAACATTGTAAGTAAGTAAGGTGCAGGCCTATCTACATCTTTTTCCCTGCAAAGCTGGGGTGTCACTGACCTGTTGTACTGACAAGTTCAACATCTTCTACAACTTCTCCTTCTTCTTCAACTTCTCCTTCCTCCACTAATCCGCCAAATTCCACCAAACCGCCTTCCTCCACCAATCCCCTTCCTCCACCAATCCGCCTTCCTCCACCAATCTCCGCCTTCCTCCACCAATCCGCCTTCCTCCACCAATCCGCCTTCCTCCTCTCTCCCTTCCTCCTCTCCTTCTTCCTCCTCTCCTTCTTCATCATCCTCCTGCTCAACAATTTTTTTCAGGCCGTTTGGGAGACAGTGTGGGCCTCCCTGACTCCTCATAGCGCTGTCCTCTTCTTTCCCCTAAAACAACCAAAAAAAAAAAAAAAACATCAGCAAACAGATCTTTTTGGAGGGACTAATTTGCAAACATTGCTTAGAAGTGGCGTTACAATTCTAGTTTTGGCCTTATTACAGCACAAACCATGTTCCTTTTTTTTGCTAGCTGACGTCTCCCTAGCTGTGATATAATGAGGCTTTTTGGGGAAGTGACACACATGTCTGGCCTCCTGAATAAGTCTTTTTTGGAGTCCCTTCTCCTAAACTCCAAATTACTATTTTATGTGGGTAGACAGGTTTTCTAAATTACAGATGTCCAAACAGCTGCATATTAAGTTATCTCAGCACTGTGTGAATTACAGAATCCTGATTGCCTTTTTCATTAAACTTATTAGTTTGCACAAACACATCATATTTTCAACATTGTTTCTGAAAACGATGTTTTTCGCCAAATAGCCTCGTCCAGGTGTGATGTTCCTGGACCCGCGGATTGAGGATAAACGATGTGATTGGAACGAGGTTGACTACGATCGTGGCAAGTCGTCGGATTTATATTAGACAAACATTAGTAAATTTACAAGGCAGGGTTTAAAAAATACAAGCAGGCCAACGAGGCAGATGGCGAAATATACATGGCAAAACATTTTCGCCAAAAATAGGCACTCCAAAGACATTTTAAAGTACTTACTTTTTTCAATGATTTTTTTATTTTGCGATACTGCTCTGGCTCGCGCAGTTTTAAGTCGGACCAGCGTTTCCGGAGCTGCTCTTTGGACCTGGTGACCCCAAACATCTCATAAAGTTTCCTTGCTGCCTTATCCATAATTTTTTGACTTCCTCCGGTTAGGGGTGCTGTATGGGCCATGCTCACCATCATAGTCCTTCCGTCGCAGGATGGACACCAACTCCACCATCTCTTGTAGAGACATGTTTGTGGCCTTGTAACGTTTTGGCCTGGATCGGGACGTTCCGGCCTGTGTCCCTTCCTGATCCCGATCAGAGGCTAATGTGCGCTCGTGTGACATCGCCATATTTTCCAATCAACGTTGCAGATGGGCGTGGAAAGCAGAAATTGGTACGTCATGGGCGGAGACGAGGGCGGCGTTTCTGGATTGCGTGGGGAATATAATGGAAACAACGTGATTACCTAGGTTACGCAGAGATTACTCGAGCGGAAACGAGGAGAGAGAGAGACGAAGGTAAATGCAAACATCGGATCAGAGGCCTATAATTTGAACAGGCATGGGGGATGGAGCTTTTCTATGTTGTTTGCACCCTTTTTAGGCCACTGATTTATGTATTTTGGGGCCCACCATAACATTTAGAGAGTAAAGTGCTTGGACACATCACTTCATCAAGATATATGTAGAGAATGCTCTTTCCTCTTTATTTGTATTTTAGAGTATGCAGTCAGATCATGCCAGTAGTGTTGTGTATTGGTTGGACAGAGATAAGTAGGTAGTGTTTTCTGCCATCAATGCTGAGGGGCATAATAGCTACACATGAACTAGTGCCTTGAGGTGAATGCTAGCATTCATATTCATGGTGGATGTGTTCTTAACTACATGCTACAACTTGCAACATGGACTCTGAATGCCAACTTTTTGGGGGGTACAACAATGCGGCAGAGCAGGCCAGCTATGTAGCAGCATAAGACACTGTGTTTGTATAAAGTAGATGCTCTAAAATGAATGAATGTGCACATATTTTAAGAATGACAAAGCTGAGCCTTTGGAAAGTTGTGCTTTGTGTTTGATTGGCAATTTCTATTCTAGACATTACTATTGAGAAGCGACATTTCTAGAAGCAGCCCAAAAGAATGGATTTGCTCAAAGGGAAGGAGGCAACAATGGAGTTAATAACACGGTATCGGGATATGCCCCTTCTTTGGGACACCAGGCACACCCATTATTTGGACACTGGAAAGAGAGAGGCAGCACTTGATGAGATTGCGACATACCTGCACACTTGGGTGCCAAGTTGCACAGGCGACATGGTGAAGGACAAATTCAGTAACCTCAGGAGAAGCTACAGGAATGTATATAAAAAGCGGAAATATCCAAAATCAGGATCAGCAGCAGCTAAGAAGAAGGAACCCAAGCTCTGGTACTACAAAGAGCTCAGTTTTTTGAATGATGAACTGGATGGCAGGGCTTCGGTTTCAACACTTCCTCCCAGCGGAACTTCCCCGGATCCCAGGAGCCCTGCAGAATCAGGGCTCCTGGAGCCAGATCTGGCCATCTTCAGTGAGGTCTAGTATTTTCAAAACTAGTTTTGTGCTGCTATTTATTTTGAATTCGTGAGTTGATCTTGTAAACAAAAAACAAACAGGGATGCCAAATGCAGGGGTCAGAAGGACAGTCTGTTTAATTTCAATTAATACTAACTAAAAAAGTCTAGAGAAATAAAATGTGTGTGCTTGATTGTGCCAAAAATTACAACATGTTGCCTTTTTTATACACAGGAAGAAGAGACCAGCCAGGAGGTGGCAGCTCCTGAGGCCCATGTCAGCCAGGCGGAAGGGGTGAGTGGCAGCCAGGAGGAGGCCGGGTCAAGTGAGGTGCAGCAGGTCCCCAGGCCCAGGCTGAGCACAATCAGCCAAGTTCCTCCCCTCCAAATGAGGCCACCAGCTGCAAGGAGGCGCAGAAGGGAGGTGCATGATGAAAGCCTTCAGGTCATCCGGGAGGCTGCCGAAATCATGAGAGCCCCCCTCAACCCCACGGAATGCTATAGCGCATTTGTGGCCAATGAGCTGAACCAAGGGGGGGAGGAGCAAAAAAGCCTGGCCAAGGACATTATAAATCAGGTCCTGGCCAGGATGAAAAGGAACGAGCTGACCAGGGACACTGTGCTGTGGGACCCCGGCTTGGCCTGCTCCCCATCATCATCTTCCTCCTTCTGCCACATCAGCCCCACCTGCAAGGTTCCGTGGACGGACCCGTGGAAGTTTCGCTGGAAGGAAGTCTGCTAGGAAGTCGAGAAGATGAATCCCTGCCATCCAGTTTATTGTCCAAAAAACTGAGCTCGTTGTAGTAGCACAGCTTGGGTTCCTTTGTTCATGTGCTGCTGATCCTGATTTTTGATATTGACTCCTGAGGTTACTTAATTTGTCCTTCATCATGTTGTAATTCCCAAGTATGCATGTATGTTGCAATCTCATCAAGTGCTGCCGTTCTGGTGATTTCTAATTTATTTTTTGGCCGGAAATAAATGGCTTTTGTATTTACTTTCAAACCTTGTCTATTGTGTTTTTACTGTGGTGAGTAAGCATCAGACATTTGGCAAAGAAAATGTGGCATTTGCAAAGGACCCAAACTCCTTTTAGGGGGGGGGGGGACCTTTTATGTTTGAACTTGGTAAACCCAAAAGAAGCGTACATTTTTGATAACCAAAAAAAAATAAAAGGATGAAACTACTAAATTACATAAGTTGGTGAAAAAAGGGACATTAAAAAAATAAATAAATAAGGTGAAACAAGAAAAAATAAATAAATTTGAAATATTCCAAACACGTTAAATCCAAATCTTCAAAAAAAAAAAAAAAAAAGCTCAACATTAAGTCCAAATAGACATTTTAAAAATGTGGAGAACAGAAACAAATGTGGGGACATCTGGCAAGCAAACTGTGTCAAATAGAAAACAAAATAATGAAAATGCAAGCTAGCAGTATGTGACATCTGGAGAAAATTGCTACAGCAAAAAACGGGTTCATTCTAGCAAGAGAAGAAAGCACAAAAAAACGATCTAAACGGAACACTATATAGAGAGTTTAGGTGACGAATGTGCCAGGTCCCAAACAAACGCGAGTTTTACCTGAACGAGTGCTCCCGTCCCATCGTTTTGACTGAGCATGCGCGGGTTTTTGGTCCGAGGCTTTTGTGTACTAACGAGCGGACATATCCGACGGACATGGGTCCGGCGGAAATATTTCAAAGCATGCTTTGGAATTTTTCCGCTGGAAAAATCCGGCCGAAACGGTCCGTTTGACCATACAAACGACCGGATCTTTCGGATGAAATGGTCCGTCGGACCAGTTTCAGCGGATTTATTCCCTCGTGTGTACAAGGCCTCACAGGAAACATTTCACGATAGGTAAAAGCAAAGAGCTCTCTCAAGACCTTTGCAACCTTTTTGTTGCAAAACATACTGATGGCGCTGGTTACAGAAGAATTTCTAAACTTCTGAATGTCCCAGTGAGCACTGTTGGGGCCATAATTGTTAAGTGGAAAGAACATAATTTCACCATAAACAGGCCACGACCAAGTGTTCAATGGTCACACTGGTTTCTTCAACATAATGCCATTAGTTTATTGACTTGTCATAAAGACTCTTAGGCCGCGTACACACGATTAAACTTGTCTGCTGAAACTGGTCCGCAGAACCAGTTTCAGCTGACATATCCGACCGTGTGTACGGGCTAGCAGACAGGTTTTTCCAGCAGACAAGTTTTTAAGCATGCTTTAAAACTTGTCTGCTGGAAACCCGTCCGTCCGACATGTCCGCTGGTTAGTACACCTAACCAGCAGACAAAAATCTCCCGTGTTCGTCGAATGGATTCGACGCATGCGTGGAAGTATTTTTCTTCCTGGAGTGGTGACGTGGCGGCGTCAACGTCACCGCCACATCACCACGTCCTCAGCCCAAGGGGATTTTCGTCCGATGGTATGTACACGCCATCGGACCAAAATCCGATGAGACATGTCCGCTGGAAACGGTCCGTCGGACATGTTTAAGCGGACATGTCTCATCGTCTGTACGTGGCCTAAAGCCACGTACACACGATCTGTTCAAACTGATGAAAACGGACTGAAGTTCGTTTTCATCGGTCCAAACCGATCGTGTGTAGGCCCCATCGGTCCGTCATCCTTCGGTCCAAAAACAGATGGCTTGCTTTAAAATCGAACCGATAGTTAGTATGCACGAGCATCGGTTAAAAATTCACACATGCTCAGAATCAAGTCAACGCATGCTTGGAAACATTCAACTTCGTTTTTTTCATCAGTTCGTTGTGTTTTACGTCACCGCATTCTGACACGATCGGTTCATGAACCGATGGTGTGTAGGCACATCAGTCCATCAGTCAGCTTTATCGGTGAACGGATGAAAACGGTCAGTCGGACCTTTCTCATCGGATGGACTGATCGTGTGTACAGGGCTTTAGACCCCATACACACTATAAGATTTTCTGCAGATTTTTGTCTTCACATTTACCAAAACCATGTAGTGCAAAGGCCTGCCTGATTGCATATAAATTGAAACTCTCAGGCCGCGTACACACGATCGAATTTATCTGCTGAAACTGGTCCGACGGACCGTTTCAGCAGACAAATCTGATTGTGTGTACGGGCGAGCAGACAGGTTTTTCCAGCAGACAAGTTTTAAAGCATGCTTTAAAACTTGTCTGCTGGAAACCCGCTGGTTAGTATGCCTAACCAGCGGACAAAAATCTCCCGCATGCGCCGAATGTTTTTGACGCATGCGTGGAAGTATTTTACTTCCTGAAGTGGTGACGAGGCGGCATCAACGTCACCGCCACGTCACCGCGCTGTCTGCCGGCGGGGATTTTGGTTTGATGGTGTGTACAACCATCAGACCAAAACAGCCCAGCAGACATATCCGATGAAAACGGTCCGTCGGACCGTTTTCATCAGATAAGTTTGAGCGTGTGTACGCGGCCTCAAGGTTTAACCTCATATTATATGGTTTTGGTAAATCTGAAGACAATAATCTGTAGAAAATCTAATACTGTGTATGGGGCCTAAATCTGTCTATACACAAATCTAAATTTGTCCGGTTTGGCAGGGACTGAACACATTTTGGTCCTTATATGGGTAGGCTGAATGCACCCAAATCAAACCAGCCTGTCAGATTTTTTACATGCGATTAGTGCTGGTGGCTATATCTGCTAGCAGTAATAATTGTGTTCTATTGGCCTTGCCCCCCCCCCCCCCCGTACGGCAACAATAGTGCTGCCGGTAGCATTCCCCATTAACACTAACTGTGTTGATGGAGAAAAGAAAAGAAAATCACTTATGGGCTGCTTTCTAGAAACTATTATATGCAGATGCATGTTGCCTTTATTGAGTAATAGAGATTTTGTTGTGAGGAGTCCATGTCTGTGCACTCGTCTTAATCAGATTCTGCAGTGTATGCATCTTCTTTGTCATCCTGGAGATACTTTTTATGATTCTGCAGTGTGATACTCTGTCATTCTGAACCTGTTCTGCATTATTACTTCTAACCTTGCATCTGTTCAATAAAGTGCAAGTTTAGCAATTAAAGGTCCCATTAATTAATAAAGAAAACCAGAACATTTATTAAGGTGAAATGTGATAATTACTAATGTCTGCGTTAACCTCCCTGGCGGTATGATTCTTTCAGATTTTAGGTGCTAAAAGCGGTACCATTATTTGCAAGGGAATTTGGCGTTTTATACTGTAGGCTTGTAATTCTTAGGAATAACTCACTGAAATCTATCCAAACAAGAGTCTAATAGGCATCCTGGGTATGATTTTTTTTTTTTTTCTTATTAAAAATTATAATATAATAAATAATTATAAAAAATTATAACAAATAATAATATAATTATAGTAAAAATTATTCAATAATGTAATCAAATCAAAATCACTGAAATTTGCTCAGTTGCAGAATTTTTGCTGTCATTATTTTTTTTTTTTTATGACGAATTTCCCCATAAATCGCTATCGCTAAATTCTGCAAGTGATTCTGATTTATTATCGCTGTTTTTTAGCTGCTCTAAAACAATTTTTGCCATAAAGGGACACTTTTGGTTGCTATGGGCAATCTACAGTTTGCAGGGAGAAAGAACAGTTTTTATTATATAAAATGACATGTAGTGTACAGGGCAGACCACTAGGGACATGGGGGGGGTGTATTTTTTACATACAGTACTGTAATCTATAAGATTACAGTGTACTGTATGTATAGTGTTTGTTTACTTTTTTAAATTTGGCGCCGTTCCCCCCCCTACGTCGCGACGCTCGCAGGGAAGGGAATCGGCGGAACACACAGCATCAGGCGGACATCCGCCCGCCGTGTACTGCGGGGATTCATCGCTGGATCACAGAGAAAAGGTAAGTAAACTTTTTTCTGCATCCAGCGTTGCAAGTCCGTGTGTGGCACGGGGTTACCGATCGTAGCTTTAAAATCTCACCCCGTGCCACACACGGGAAGACCGCCAGGGAGGTTAAGAAAGTGCCACATATATATCTAATGTGTATGAAATATACAAACAATTATTTTAATTTGATAAAGACATCATATTCCCATGTTGACAACCACTTTCCAACCGTACAGTATATGTCACACAACACTGAGTACTGTGCTAACAGTTCTATTATTATGAATGTAGAATGTGTGTCTTTATGTGATTCCTATTATCTCTGTTCAGTTTGTCTTGCGGAAGGATAATCCTGCCATTCCTGAACCTTTTCTGGAAAGGCCAGCAACTGTAACTCCAATTACTGACTATTATTACTGTGGTTTGTTTTTTGTGAAACTGACACCATCCCAGGGAGAACATACAAATATCAAGGTCATAATACACCTGTTCCATTACAAAGCCAATGAACTGCTTGGGCCAGGATTCTGACCATTCTAGCCATAACAACTATAAGGCTGCATATTTAGCACCTGATTATGTATACGCCAATTATTTTTAACATGTTGTACACGCACTGTACTGGGGAGAGTTCAGATGTTAAACTATTTGATGTGGGAATGTTTATGTAAGCCAATGCATTGGAATGCAACATAGCTGAGCTCATCAATGTCTTGGAATGAAGTCATAAGATGGAGATGATTCTCCAGAAGCAAGAATAAGGTAAAAGACAATTATAGCACAGTGGGGAGGATAGTGGCAGTATGACAGTAACAGGAAGATATGATCCACCATTATTTGAGTTGCACATATTTATAAAACATGGAATGACAATATCCACATTTGGAAAGCAACCTAATCCAGAATGTCATTTCATTTAAACACATGTACAGTATGTAACATCATGTGCTGCAGAGTGGAGGCCAAAAAAGTCAGGGGATTATGGGAAAGAATGGAAGAGGAGTTGTCAAATTGTGAGAATGGAACAAAGCACTTCATTCCACTGCTGATCTCCTGGGATCATCTACAAGACTCCACTCTTGTAGAGATGTGTTAAGCATATGTAAACCAAACCACTAAACCCTCATATTAGCTTTAACATGTTAATGTAATTTCAAAAGTAATTTTTAATATTTTAAATGGTGCTGATGTTTCCTGTTACATGGTGATAACATATTGGCTCTCAGTTGTTTTTATGTATTGTCACCCTTTCACTCACTCTTTCAATGGGGACTGAAAACAGACATGCAAATGGTCTTCTGGGACCTATGATGTTCTCCAGTGCTAGAGCACATTTATGTAGACAAGAAATGGATGCAAAAAGGCTGCAAAAGATTAACAGTGCTGAAATGAAATAAAAGATAATTTTTTTTTATTAAAAAAAAATCCATGCTGGGGCACATACGCAGGCTTCGGCAAGATGACCGCTTAGCCTTGGAGCTTTGTGTCGCGACTGCTGTTCCCGGGCTTGTTCCAGCACTCCCAGTGGGCTAGATGTCCTTCCCGCTGGGACAATGAGCATCTCAGAACCTGCTGCTTCCTTTATGGCTGGCAGAGCAGGACGACCAACCAGGTCCTGGCCACCGCCAGCCAGCTGCCCTCCACAAGTAGAACCCAAGATGGCACCGCAGCACAGAGCCAATCACGAGGCAGACCTCAACCGGCTCCTGCAGGAGGGTGAGGACTTTCCTACTTGCTGTGAAGCAGAGTCCTCCCCAGCCAGTGCCCCTTTGCCACCAAGGAAATTCCAAGCTTAGACTGGATCCCTGATCGCTCACACCATGGAGGATCTTTTAAACCCTTAGCCAGGCCTGCAGCCGCCCAGTCCTGATATGACAGAGGTGTCTTCTCATCAATTTCCCTTAATGGATTTGGGGCATCAGGATCTGTTGACCAGATTCTCTGAGCTTCTGGAGCAAGGCCTGGCCTGCAAGGTTGTGCAAATCACTGCCAACGTCAAAGCTGACATCCAGGGGCTGTCAGCTTAAGAGGGTTAAGGCAGTTGAGACAAATTACAAACCACTATTGCCTGCTCTTACCAACACATGCAGTGGATCCAGGACTCTAAAATGTATGATATAGTGAGCTGATCCAGGCACTATAACTTTTGGATTCCTGGATTGCCGATTATGCCTCACCTCTATGCCATTAAAGAAAAGGTAATGAAAGCCTCTAGATTTGCTGAGGTCCTGCAGATCCATGGACATAAGATCCAAATTTTGTGGATATTTCACCATACACCGTACAGAAGCGCCATGCCTTAAAACCTCTTCTGGAAGCGCTCAGCCACAAGGATGTCAAATATTGATGGATCTTCCTGCTATGCCTTAATTTCTCTTACCAGAATTTGACATCCTTGCGGGTGAGTGCTTGCAGAAGTGGTTTCAAGACTTGACGCTTCTGTATGCTCTGGAACCTCAAGCTGCATCCTCACTGGACCGGTCCTATGCACCAACTGATGATGTGCCCCCTACTTGTCCGATCTCACGGCTCTGGCATTCGCAAGGCACTCATTCATCAAGGAATGTTCAATCATCATGAAGTCCAGCTCTTGCTAGAAGGTGTTTTCCACTCCACAGAGATCTTGGCTGATCTTCCCTCTTGGATGTTGCAGGACCTCCTGTACATCTGATTTTTTATTTTTATTTTTTTACTGGTTAATTCTCACTGACCCCTCACGGTCTTTCGGGGGCTTTAAAGCGGAGTTCTACCCAAAAGTGGAACTTCCACTTAAACCACTCCTTGCCACCTTACATGCCACATTTGGCATGTAATTTTTTTGGGGGGGAGTGGAGGCTTCAGTAGGAGTGGGACTTCCAGTCCCACTTCTTCCTTCCACCCAGGGACCGTTTATGCGATACGTCATATCGCCTACGGTGGCCCCTCCCTGTAGGCGATCGCCTGGGACACATGACAGGTCCCAGGCAATCGTCTAACCAATCACAGTGCGCAGCACCACTCGCGCATGTGCAGTGAGTGCCTGGCTGTGAAGCCGAAAGTTGTCACGACCGGGTGCCCAGACTAGGAATGAAGACGCCGGGCCAGAGAAGGGGGAGTGGAACGGAGCTCCGGCTGGCGCTGGACCGTGGAGCCAAGTGCTTAGAATTTTCATTCTAAGCACTTGGTTTCGTTGTATTGCTCAGTCAGTTAGTATTTATTCCTAAAAAAGGCTGACTCTCCAACTAAAAAATAGTGTATAATAGATTTTTTATATCGGTGCAGAACCATAGGATCATGGCTGAGAACCTACAGTCAAGTCACCATGCTATTGAACATAAATTATTTAGTGGGAATTTAGTAGGAATGAAACACTGGGCCAGATTCACAGAGCCATTACTCCGGTTTATCTCCTGATAGACCGGAGTAATTTCAAATTACCTGCGTCGTATCATTAGTTTGAATCCTCAAACCATGATACGACAGCTTTGGGCTTCGATCCGACAGGCTTACATCTTCGTACGCCGTTGGATCTACGCTGCAATCTTTTTCCACCCGCTGGGTAGAGTTCGCGTCGTTTTCCACGTCGGGGTATGCAAATTAGCCTTTTCTGGCGATCCACGAAGTTACGATCGTCCGTCGCATTCTCTTACGGCATCTGTAGTCATCTTTTTGCTGCGTAAAGTTAGGAAAGCAAAAATCTGGTCTATAGTTAGACAGCCCATGTTAAGCATGGCCGTCGTTCCCGCGTCGAATTTCAATTTTTTTTTTGCGTAAGTCGTCCGGGAATAGGAATGTACGTAAACTACGCTACTCCAAAAAAATCTGACGTAACAACGTAATTTCGCGCAATGCACGGCGGGAAATTTCTGAACGGAGCATGCGCAGTTCGATCGCCGCGGGGACGCGCCTAATTTAAATGCTTCACGCCCACTAATCGTGTATTTCGATTTTTCATAATGCACATGGTCAAATGACACAGGGACCCTATTACCACTCTCTTTAGGAGGAGTAGAAATTCGCTAATTTGCTAATGTCACACAATTGGGTGGGGACGGGCCACAGTGCTTTGCCCCCCGAGTCCACCCTTTTTTAAGCCAATTAGAGTTTTAGGCTTCAATAAAGATATGAAAAAATATTGAGATCCATGCGTCTGGCGAACACTACATGTAGATTAGGGGCCGTGCGCATGGATTAGGGGGCGGGGCCCCATATGAGCGACCACCAATGTTGGTTTTATTAAATCAGTAAGGTATTAAAAAAAAACTGTGCTGCACCAAAAATAAAGTTGGTTTTAACCTAAAATTTTAAATAAGTAAACTTTTCATTATACCCAAATGCACGGCGAACAATACTATGTGCTAGAAAAAGGAACAGCAACATTTTTTTATGAGAACAAAAATAATTACTATATATGTGATTTATAGCTGTTTATTTTTCATTTTATTTTTTGCTATGCTTTTATTATATTTATTTTAGTTTGCAGTGTATTGCGGACTGGTTATATTAGCTTCAGTTTTTCCATAAATGTAAATAATGATGGATGCGCAAAAGGTCACTATGAATGAATGAATGAAAACTTATATAGCGCGGCACATGCGAACTGAATCGCCTCTGGGCGCTTGTTGTTTCTGTCTCCTTTGATATCAAAAGAAATGAGTCTTGATCTTTCTCCTGAACGCTAAGTGGTTCTCCTCCAACCGAATGCTGGTTGGTAAAGCATTCCATAGTCTGGGACCTTGGACGGCGAATCTTCTTTCTCCTTTGGACTTGTAGTTGGCTTTCGGGATCTGTAGTAGGTTTTGATTGGTGGATCGCAGAACGCGATTGGGGTTGTCAGCTTTTATTTTTTCGCCTAGATATTGAGGAGCATTCCCATGGACACATCTATGCGTTAGACAGAGTGCTTTAAAAGCAATCCTGTCTTTAACTTGTAGCCAGTGAAGGGTTCTCAGTGAAGGTGAGATGGATTCCCAGGGTTTTTTCCCTGTCACAAGTCTGACCGCCGTGTTCTGAACGACTTGCAGACGAGCGATTTGGTATTTGGGGAGTCCGAGGTAAAAGGCATTTGCATAATCCAGTCTGGAGTTAACAATTGCTCCCACCAGGACCGCTAAATCTTCTTTGGGGATGAAAGGGGTAAGCCTGCGTAGTAGGCGCAACAGATGGTGGGATCCGCTGACTACTGACCCTATTTGTGCGTCCATTGTCATGTAGGAGTCAAAGATGACCCCGAGACTTTTGACTTTGGCGCTAGGGGTGATGATTTTGCCCAGAATGGGCGGGGGTGTCCAGGTTGTTGCAGGTTGATTCCTTTGCTTGGCGTGAAACAGGAGAAGTTCTGTTTTCGCTCCGTTGAGTTTAAGATAACTCTTTGTCATCCAGTCTTCTATCAAAGAGAGGCATGTCTCTAGATTGAGGCGGTGATCCTTTTTTTTGCAAATGCGGAAATACAGTTGCGTGTCGTCTGCGTATGAGTGATAGAGCAGTTTTTGGCTGCTGATAATCTCAAAAAGAGGACGAAGATAGATGTTAAACAGCACTGGTGACAGAGGCGATCCTTGAGGGACTCCGCATGTTACTGTGCGTTTCTCAGATGTGAAGGGTCCTAACTTCACTGTTTGCGATCGGTTTTCCAGAAAAGAGGAGAACCAAGATAAATCGCCTTCTGCGACTCTGGCTACTTCAGCAAGCCGAGTCAGTAACAGTTTGTGGTCTACAGTGTCGAAAGCTGCACTTAGGTCCAACAGAACTAGAAGACAAGATTCTCCTTTGTCTGCGTCCCATATTTTGAGCAGCGCGGTTTCAGTCCCGTGTCCGGGACGGAACCCTGATTGCAATGGGTCAAGTAGCTTGTGGGTATCTAGATGCTGTTGCAGCTGTTGTACCACTACTTTTTCCATTACCTTTGAGAGTACATTGAGGCTTGTTATGGGACGGCGGTGGAGTGGGTCCTTGGGGTCCAGGGAGGGGTCCAGGGAGTGTTATGGGACGGCGGTGGAGTGGGTCCTTGGGGTCCAGGGAGGGTTTCTTCAGGATGGGTTGGATTATACCCTCTTTCAACTGTGAGGGCACTATGCCCTCCAAGAAAGACTGGTTGATAAGCTGCGTGATGGGAGGAGCCAGGATGTAGGCGCATTCCTTCAGCAGTTTTGTGGGGATAATGTCATTTGGCGCTGTGCCATTACGCAAAGTACCAATGATATTCTTAGTGGCCTCGATGGAGATGGGTTCCAGGGTGAACTTACCCAATATAGGAGAATTACTATCGGTGTTGTGTGAGCGGCTGCAGGGGGGGCTGAGGGGGAGTTGTTTTGCTGAATGCTTTCACAGATTGCCTCGATTTTATTAATGAAGCAATCCGATAGTTCATTGCAAAATTCTTGTGTGTCTGTATTGGGGGCTTCAATACATCCTGGTTTCATGGTCTTAGTGACCATCTTGAAGAGTTCGCGCGGGGCGGGGTTTTAAGGCGCTGTTGATAGCCTCCGAAAAATAATTTTTCTTGGCTTGGAAAATTTCTTTGTGGTATTTTCTTGTTGTCGCCTTGTAGATGGATAGGTTTACCTCTGAAGAACTTCTTTTCCAGGCAGATTCGGCCCTTCTGCGTTCTTGCTTCAGTAACGACAGCTGGTTGTTAAACCAGCTGCGGTTGTTTTTTCCCGGATGCAGGTTTTACGTTTCGGCGCTACCAAGTCGGCTGACTGTAGCATGGCCGAATTTATGGCATCCAGTGTTTCAATGGCCGTTTGATGCAGCTGAGTTGTTTCTATTTTTTTCCTTAAAGTGGTTTTGAAGAGTTCCGAGTGGAGCTTCTTCTGACATCTAGTCCAGTGTGTTGTCACTGGATTTGATGTTTTGGTTGTGGGGGGGGGGGGGGGATTGTGGAAATAATGAATTTAATTGCATGGTGGTCTGTCCATGGCAACTTTTCATTTTCCAAAATTTTTATTTCCAGATCTTGTCTGAAAATAAGATCAAGTGTGTGACCTGAAGCATGTGTGGGTCCACATACTAGTTGCTGTGACCCTAAATCTACCAGGTGGTTAATACAGGCATCGGCAATGGAGTCTTATGAGGAATTGGCCCAGAGGTTGAAGTCCTCGAGCAGCAAAAAATGTTTGCTGTTGAGGGTGTAAGTGGAGAAGAAATCCGTCCATGATGATAGCAGATTTTGGACCAGGTGGCCTATAGCAGAGCAGAATGTGGATGGTCTCCTTTGAATTTATTTGCAGTTGTAGAGTAAGGGTTTCCATGAATGGAAGAGGGTTTTGAAGGACTGGTTTGGTGATTGCAAGCTGAGTCTTGCAAATCACTGCCAGGCCTCCTCCTCTTTGTCCTATTCTGTTTTCCGTTATAATACGGTAATTTTCTGGCACCAGTTCTCCTAGAATGGTGTTACAGTCGGCTGTAAGCCAGCTCTCTGTAATGAAGAGGCAGTCTAGATCGTGTTGTAGAATGAAATCATGGATTTCAAGTCGGTGTTTTACTGCCGATCTTGTGTTGATCAAAGCACATGAAATGAGCTTAGGCTGGGCTAAATGGCTAAAATTTTTGACAGTCGATCGTCGATCGATCCTCAAAAGTTGCTCAATTCTTAGGGTCTTTTTGGTGATGGCTGGCAGTATTGCGGCGAAACGCCTCAGATCCCAAATGGTTTCTGCAGAGTACCGCAGATTAGCCATGGTCGCCATTCACCGGGGGAGAAGTAGTTTTTTTTGGTGGCGATGGAGGGAGGATTCGTTGAATCCTCCCGGCTTGGTCCAGAGGAAGGCAAAAAACCCCTAGCCGTGCTATGCCAATGAGGCATATTTAATTGTAATGGTGGTTAGATTTTCTGCTACCCCTCTCTCTACCGGGAATATTTTCTTTCTCTCTCCTATCCTTGTTAGACCAAGACAAGAAATGAGGGGAAATTGAATAACTTGAACAGAGTGACATACAGTAAACAATAAATTATAAAGTAAAAAAAAAATGACAAAGGTTTTAACTTTTTCCCAGTTTTTTATTGTTGTTTCCTGTGTCCCCATTAGAGATATTTTCTATTAATACTTATCCATGTTACAGACTGTCACTGAGACAGTAAAGCCACGTACACACGATCGGTTTGTCTGATGAAAGCGGTCTGATGTACCGTTTGCATCAGAGGAACCGATCGTGTGTGGGACCCATCGGTTTGTTATCCATCGGTGAAAAAACTAGGAACTTGCTTTAAAATTATCTGATGGTTAAAAAAACGATAGAAAAAATCGATCGTCTGTGGGCACATCCATCGGTTAAAAATTCACGCATGCTCAGAATCAAGTCGACGCATGCTCGGAAGCATTGAACTTCATTTTTCTCTGCACGTTGTTGTGTTTTACGTCACCGCGTTCTGACACAAACGTTTTTTTAACTGATGGTGTGTAGGCAAGACTGATGAAAGTCAGCTTCATCGGTTATATCTGATGAAAAAATCCATCAGACCGTTTTCATTGGGTGAATCGATCGTGTGTACAAGGCATAAGGGGGGACAATTTCCCTAACTTTACTGAGGTTCTAATCATTCCCATGCCAGCCAAAAGAAAAATAAAGTTTTGGCTGGAGTTTTGCTTTAAACTTTAGAAGGACCCAGATTTGGTAACTGCTATTGGCCACATTAATGCAGAGTGCAGAGAGAAAGAAATCAAAATGTTGAATGAGGTGGTAGAGGGCTATTCTTACAAATAATTATTGCACTACTGATAAAGAAAAAAACTATAGACATAAAAGCTATTTTTTTTAAATAGTTTGAATTTCTAAGAGCAGATCAAAGGCAAAAATAACTGAAATTATTTAGGGATTTAATTCAATCATCTCTAATGCTTAGTAATATGTTAAGTCTGTTCAGAAATACATTTACCATGCCTTCTTGTGTAGTGGATTAGTTGGCTCTGGAAGTTCCTCTCTGCTGTTCAATTGATTCTCCAAACATTGAGATTATGCTGAATGGGCCAACCCTTTAAAGATCATACATTCCTATTTCAAAGAACGAAAAGGTTTTCAACTCAGTAAATGTACATAAGAGATAATCTTTAGTTACTTTCTCTGTTGACGCCTTTGTGCGCAAACATTGCTGGTGCTACTGTCTGGAATTGTTTTGGCAACATGAACATTATTTATTGCATGTTGAACTATATTTATAGTAGTTTATTTATGTAATGTGTGATGGAATCTTCTTTTTCTATATTATGGCCTTAAAGAAGGCCTGATTGCATTGCACATACATCCATGACCGACGTGTATCTCACCCTTGGAACTTTTATATATATACACGAGTTTCAAAAGATCCACACATCACCCTGCTGCCTGACCGCCATTCATCCATCTTGAGACAATGAACAGTCATTTGCGATGCTTTGCTGTATTTTATTTGCGGGCCACAACTTGGATAGGATAGGGATGATATGAGATGCCCATAGCATTTAGCACATTGGTAGAACTTCAATTGAAAGATTCAGTTCTGATAATGAGGCACAATGAACGTTCACAGTCTATTTCTCTGTTTCCTTCACTGCAATCTATTGCTCGATCTTTTCTGCACTGAATCCTGCAGAGTATCACTTCTCCTGTGTAAATCCTTTGCTGCAAACCCGTTCGTTTTATATTTCACTGGCACTATGAGAAGTCACTCTGAATAACTCCTTAGCTTGCTCAAAGTCACAGAAATGCTGGTGACCCAGAGGTGTTGCCACACCTCCCCGCAACGGCCCAATACTTTAGCAGCACATGGCAACCGATGGACCACTAGGCCCAGATAGTCCAATCTTGCAGATGCCTGGTTCCCCGGTCACAGTAATCCACACTATGTTTAGACTTTTTTCCTGAACTGCTGCGTTCCCCGGCCACAACAGTCTACACTATCCTCAATAGCTTCCTCTGGTTCCATTACTTGCTATGACGTACACACTGACCTTCTCCATGCCCCCGGTCCATGGAGGAAACGTAAGTTCAGCTGCACAGTCCAGCGATTCTTTTAATCATCTCTCTCCTGAATTCCTCCTCTGCGGTGTGTGTGTGAGGGATGAGTCTTCCCTCTGCACATGGCAGGCCCCAGGCTGGGGACTGCCCTGGCTGGGGACTGCCCTGCAGCAGATACCTAGTTCTCCATCTTGCTTCTGTAACAACTCCTGCCCCCCAGCATGTGACCTCAGCTTATATAGGAGGTCCGCCCCCTGCCACTACTGAATGGGGATTGGCAGAGCTCCTCACATGAGCTGCCTGTCACGTAGAACCTCAAGTCCAACCTCTGTTCCAAAACAATTCCTCTGAAAGCAGGGGAGGCGTCTCTGAGTCGTCACACCCACAGCTACTCTAAACACTCCCAGCCCCAAATCAAAACAAGCAGGCCTAGCCTAGAGCACAGGCCTGCCCAAATTTACCGCCATTGATACCTTAACATACAAAAACCTCATTCTGCTATATATATACTGTATTTATTGGCGTATAACACTCACTTTTTTACCCTGAAAATAGAGGGTAAACTGTGCCTGCGTGTTATACGTAGGGGGTGTGGGTAGGGTGGGTGTTATAAGCCTGTGGGTGTTATAAGCCTGTGCGTGTTATATGCCGATAAATACGATGTATATGTATATATATATATATATATATATATATATATATATATATGTATATATACTGTATATATATATATATATACAAAATAGCATAAGAAGAAAACAGTCCAATTACTGTATTGGTCGGATACTATAACAGCGCTAATATTAAAATAAGTATCATGTGGCCACTGGCCAACACCCCATCAAAGTCTTTATATACAGTGATGACATATCTATGATCTTATTTGGAGCCTAATCACAAATTGACCTACTGGGATGGTGATGATGCAAGTTTAAACCGTAAAAGGAACACTTCTCTTAAGGCTGATTTATTTTAGCTCTCTGGTGAGTGTAATCCCTTGGGGGGAAGTGAGCTTCACGTGGTGAAATTTGGAAGTTCAGTGGAAGGTGCACACTGTGACAACCATTTAGGATCACCTAATATGTTTTGAACTGCTCTTACTGTCATCACTGTACATAAAGACTTTGATGTGGTGTTGGCCACATGATACTTATTTTAATATTAGCGCTGTTATAGTATCCGACCAATACAGTAATTGGTCGGATACTTCTAGATCTGATCTTTATTTATGGACAGGACTTTATCACATGTGAGATTTTTTTGATAGTTTTGCACTTTTTTTCACTTATTTTATGCTAGTAGTAATTTTACTATGTATTTTCACTGTTAAATCTTTACAGGATTATAGGTGTTTGTTCACTTTCATCTGTATTGTTTATTTTAGTATCATCAGATACCCTTTTTTCTTTCACTGTTGAGTTCACCCACGATCCCTTTTACCTCTCATTGCCTTTCACTTCCCCTTCCAATTCCCTCCCCCACAGCACAGCTACCATACTTTACATTATTATCACTTTTTCTGTTAGGATCAGATCCACAGGTACTGCTGCAGTCCCCCCCCCCCCCCCCCCCCCCCCCCAGTCCAGCGCCGGAGTTCTCTATTTCTATATTAGTAATTGGACTGATTTCTTCTTATGGTATTTTGTATATTTTTAATGTTTTAAACAGCTGCTTAGATAGAATCACTCTAACTCATTGCAAAGTGACTGAGAGACTTTATTATATTAATTTTACATTATCAATAAGATAATTGAAGGACAGTGAAGCGTATTTGGTGCTGAGTGGTGTATTTTAGGCCTTCAATTTACATCCTGTTTGTGATATATATGTATATATATTAGGCCGCGTTCACACAATGAGACATGTCCGCTCAAACATGTCCGACGGACCGTTTGCAGCGGACATGTCTCATCGGATTTTGGTCCGATGGCGTGTACGGTGACACGTCACCACTTCAGGAAGTAAAATACTTCCACGCATGTGCCGAATCCATTCGACGCATGCGCAGAGATTTCTGTCCGCTGGTTAGTGTACTAACCAGCGGACATATCCGACGGACATGTCTCCGACGGACAAATTTCAAAGCATGCTTTGAAATTTGTCCGCTGGGAAAACATGTCCGCTTGCCCGTACACACGATCGGAGATGTCTGCTGAAACGGTCCGTCGGACCAGTTTCAGCAGATAAATTCGATCGTGTGTACACGGCCTTAGGGCTGTGGAAATTAACTATTAATTCCTCGATTAATCGTTAATTTTTTTGATCGATCAAAATTCTTTTGATCGGTACTCACCTCTCTCCGCCGGCTTCCGTGTCTTCAGGGAGTTCCGTCGGAGATCCGGTGATGTCATGGACACCAGCGGGGCTTGCCATGTCCATCTAAAGGGCTCCTTTGCTTTGCCTTCATATCTGCATGCCGGCAAGACGTTACTATCTGCCACACGCAAGGGCCGTTACATTTCCCCCTATCAACCTGGGATTCTACAGCCATCCACTGGGAGTTGTGATAGTTCCCTTCAGGGGACATCTACATGCCGACGGACTGATGTTTACCCCTCCTCATCTGGATTCAGCAGTGGTATTGTTGTACACATTTTTATACCAGTATCATACTTAGCTACATGTTTTTATGACTGCTTTTGCTACCGTTTGGTATTACTCACACCATTTTTACAGTTTATGTAGCTACATCGATTTTATCTCCAGTGCAATGTTTATTTTGTTACCTATTTGAAGACTATAAAAATGTTAATGCTATTCCCATCGAGCCCTGCCTTTGTGTGTTTTTTGTATCCTGCTATCCATTTTTCCAGTGGTTGGTAGCTGCACTGGGAATCAGCCTGCAAGGAGATCAGCTAAAGGTAGTTGGATCTGTATGTGCGTTATAATTAATTGAAATTAGTCGATTAAAAAAAAAAAAACGATTAATCGAACACAAAAATTGTAATCAGTAACAGCCCTAATATATATATATATATATATATATATATATTCGTTTTGGATATAATGGGTAAAGGTTAGATCCTTTCATGTTTTTATTGCTAAGCCCTCAGGGGAAGGTTTATCCCTGTCTTTGTTCTGGAGGACAACGTGATGGAGACAGAAAGTGAATTTAAATCCAAAATTGTAGTGAGGCAAAATCATCTATTAAGGACACCTGTATGGGGGGAAAACTGTCTATACAACAATTACTCTTAGGCGGCGTACACACGGCCGAGGTTCTCGCTGAAAACCAGCGAGAACCTCGCTGGAATGCACATTCCAGCGAGGACCTCGGCCGTGTGTACGGTCTCGGCGAGCTTCCCGTCGGGAAGCCTGTCGAGCAGAAATAGAGAGCACGCTCTCTATTTCCTCGACGGCCCGCCCGGAAGAATGGCTGGTTGCCATTCCCAACGGGCGGGTCGCCGATTTCGACGGCCGGCAGGGAACCTCGACGGGCGGAACGATGTGTTTGGCTCGACGAGTTTCTGGGTCGTGTGTACGCCGCCTTACTTTTGACTTTTGGAAATTTCCTCTAATTTCCTGTTGTATGCCTGGGACAATAAGTCAAAAGAAACTACCCAGCAATATTCTTTAATCCCTCCTCTATTCTATCCAAAACAAAGAATCAATAAAAAGTTTTGCCTATGCATACATTTTAAAATAGGTTTTATGGGGCTGCATTTGACTCACTAATCTCAAGTCTGATTTTTTTTTTCTTTATGGTAATGCCAGCCCTTCATGCTTCATAGCAGTCTACCAAATGGCAAATGCTGCTACATAACAATCGTTTTCTTATGTAAATTTCTATTCCAAAGGACTTTTTTTTCCATTTCAACCTTTGTAGTGTGTGAGTAGTTCACATGTCATCTGTTTATTTATTAAAACAAAAAAATGCATGAATGTTTCGAGCTCGGCAGGAAGCTAATGAGCAGAACAATCTATTTTTGTTTACTAATTAACACTAGAAATACTAGAAAAGTCACAGGATCCAAACATATACATGGTTAGGTCAATATTAGCCATAAATTTCTACACAATACTTCTTTATCCTCAACAAAAAAACACCCACGGATATAGTACTCAGTTCACATTTCACATTTGTTGGACTATTTCCAAATCTGGGAAAGCTGCTGCGGGGCTGAAACAGTACAAGAGTCAGCTCACCTAGTCTAATAATGCTTTGGCTGCTTAAACTTTAATTGCATGCTATGGATGATGCTATTAGGTAGTGATATCACTGTTAATCCATATATATTATTATTTACACTGCTGAATGCTAACCTTATTATATTCAAGATATATATATATATATATATATATATATATATATATATATATATATATATATATATATTAATAGATAGATATACATTGTCAGCTACTTAACAGCTTATTTTGTCATTAGAAACATTAGTTCAACCTAAACTTCATTCTATGCCCTCATTAAATGTATACACTTAACAAGGGCACAAAGTAATAGGAAGAAACTGGATACTCGTTTATGCACTATGGATACTGTTAACATGTACCAAGTAGTCTTGTATAAACATATTAAATATACTGATATTGTAATTTTATCAGTTTGAAGTGTATTAAGATGACTAACAATTTTTTATTTTGCTTGGACTAATGCTTGCGTAATTTGCACCTGGATATAACAGAAAACCTTTAGGATTTAATTGATCATGAATGATAATTAGTGATGAGTGTATCAGATTAAATTATCTCAGCTGGTGATCCATCAACTTCAGCTCTGCAGTTTTATTTTCTCAGGGTTGTATAGTTGTGGCTAGCGAGTCAGTGAAGTGAAAATGTAAAACAATCCTTTGCATCCCTTACTAACTCACTAGAGGGCTCTATAGAACGTACTGGGCAAACTAAGAATAGCATGGATCTAATGGCATCGTTAACAGGATTATGTCATGTTCCAACTATCAATTAAAGGTGCTTTACAGCATATGCAAATATTGTCTAAATATAATAGGTATGTGTACTAATTCTTGTGCTTAGTGCATTTGTTCCAGATATATACAGTAATCAAACTTGAAACATTGTCTCTGTGCTGGAGCTTCCTATCATAAAGAGAAGTCACTGCTGCTATCTCCCTCTTTGGGCAGGGTCACTGGACTTGTATCTGCATGTATCTTGTAGTTATCTGCAGGAAGCCTGTAGTGGGTGGTGTGACAGTTTTAGGCTATGTTCACACTGATTAGACATGGATGTCGCACTTCAGGTCCGACTTCCATGCTACTTCAATGAGCAGGATCCGACTTTGAGATGATTGTGACTTGTCCTTTGACCAATGAAAACAATTCCTTTGGCCCTGGTATGGATGAAACCTCACACCCAATTTATTAAAAAGAAAACAGCATAGAGGCCCCCAAATCCATATCAGGCCATTTGGGTTTGGTATGGATCTTAAGGGGGAACCCCACGCCAATTTATTTTTAAATTGCATGGGGTTCCCCCCCAAGACCATGTCAGATACCGGAGCTCACAGAACGGTGGGAGCCAGCATCGGAGGAGGAGCATTTTTTTTCTCCCTCAAATCTGTGGCGCCGGCAGATGAAGAGTACATCAGTGGAGGAAGTGGAGAAGGAAGACATCGATGGAGGAAGCAGACAAAGAAGACATCTGTGATTGTCTTTTGTTTTTTTGTAACACTACACTGCTTTTTTTTAGGTGAATAGATAAGAGTACTATGTACCCCATACTTATTCACATAGCAAGGGCTTCCAGGAGCGTAATTTCTTAAAGGTTACAGATTCTGATAAGCCCACCGGCCTCAATCCCCCACAACCACCGGCCAGGGTTGTGGGGGAAGAGTTCCTTGTCCCCATCAACATGCATGCTGAGGCCTGGTATAGTTCAGTCGGGGGGGGTGCTCACTTCCCCCCCTCATTCCTTACCTGGCAGGCTACATGCTTGGATAAGGGTCTGGTATGGATTTTGGGGGGCCCCATGCTGTTTTTGTGTTTTCCATTTTGGAGTGGGGTTCCCTCACAAGATTCATACCAGACTCAAAGGACCTGGTATGGATTTGGGGAGGACCCAATGCTCTTTTTATAGGGGATTTTGCATTTCTAACATTGCATACACTTGATCTCAAAGCACAAGTCGCATGCCACAAGTCGGATCAGTTAAGAAGATAATCTGACTTGGATGCGACTTCCATTCAAATCAAGTCAGACCAATTAAGAAGGATCTCATAGGGACATGTCATGCAACTTGTGCTCCAGAAGTCAGAATGCATGTTGGATCAGTATGAACCGGCCCTAAGCCTCACCCTGCACAGATATTTTTCAGATCATGGGACTACAAAGCACCAACAGACTGAGAGTGACAATCGCCTGGGTAGTTCAACTGAGCAGTTACACCTAAACACACATGGTAGTGGCAACCCCATTAACTGAAACACGCCCTGCCACAGCATCTGCTGTTGCAATTCACACCTTTACAACATTTTTATATAACTAGCTGCCATTCCTAAACAGTTTTTTATTTCTAATTAGAATGATCAGAGTTTCAGCTTAATGATTTTTATACATTGTTTAATAATAAACAGGCATAAGCAACAGAAAAAAGTGACCCAAACAATTTATAGGTGCTGCTCAAGGCTCCACCAGGTCCTCTTCTGTTATAACCGCTTGGGTTACAGACAAGGACAAAGCTCATCCCAGCTCTAGACATCTAATGGAAAAGTGAAAAGTCCTGGAAGCTGCACAACTCTACAAAACCCCATAAGAAAGTGTATGACCAGGGCCGGCCTGGCCTACTGGGATACCGGGAAATTTCCTGATAGGCTGTCCGCCCTGGGGCCGCTTTGAGCTGCCACTGCAGTGCTCCCCTCTCTCTCTCTGTCCTCCTCCTCTTGTATGTTGCGGAGCTGGGTCTGTGTGTGTGCGGCAGCACTGTAACAAGGTCCCGCCCCCTAGACTGGCTCATGTGATAGTCTTCTAGATGGAACACTGATTCAATCAATTGGTGGGCACACAAAGGCTGGATTGGTGGGCACACAGAGGCTAAATTTATGGGCAGAGAGGATATATTGGTGTACACAGCGATGCTGCATCGGGGGGGGGGGGGGGCACAGCAAGGCTGCATTGGTGGGCACAGAGAGGCTGCATTCACAGGCACAGAGAGGCTGCATTGATGGGCACAGCAAGGCTGCAATGATGGGCACAGAGAGGCTGTACTGATGGGCACTGAGGCTGTATTGATGGGCACTGTATAGCTGCATTTGATGGGCACAGCGAGGCTGCATTGATGGGCACAGTGAGAGTGAATTGATGGGCACAGTGAGAGTGCATTGATGGGCACAGTGAGGCTGCATTGATGGGCACAGTGAGGCTGCATTGATGGGCACAGTAAGACTGCATTTGATGGGCACTGATGAGACTGCATTTGATGGGCACTGGTGAGGCTGCATTGATCTCTAGCATCATGTCTGCAGTCTCTGGCCATCTCTTGTACCATGTCTCCAGTCTCTGACCAGCTTTAGTATGATGTCCTCAGTCTCTAACCATCTCCTGTACCATGCCCGCAGCCTCTGACACCTCCTGTATCATGTCTGCAGCCTCTGACATCTACTGTATCATGCCTACAGCATCTGACCATTACTTGTATCATGTTCTCAGTTTCTACCCATCTCTTGTATCCTGTCCTCAGTCTCTAGCCATCTCTTGTACAATGTTCTCAGTCTCTATTCATCTCTTGTATCCTGTCATCAGTCTCTAAACATCACTTGAATCATGTCCTCAGTCTTTAAACATCTCTTGTATCATGTCCTCAGTTTCTAACCATCTCTTGTATCATGTCCTCAGTCTCTAAACAAACATCTCTTGTACCATGTCTGCAACCTCTGACCATCTCTTGTCTTATATCATGTCTGATGTCTCTGAGTGGGAGTCTGGAGAGGAGTCAAGAGTAGGAGTGACGCCGCGATTAGGAAGAAGTCAGATGTGTGTGGTCTGTGAAGAGGAGACTATAGGATAAAACCAGAGCCACCAACCTGGAGCCGTCTAACTGAGCCCTGCACAGTGTACCAGAGAAGAGGTCAGTGACATCGCTGCCAGGCAAGTCTGAGGGTGGTCACTGATGTAAGGGGGGAGTGAATACAATAATATAAGAGGGCACTGATATAGAGGTTTCCCCCTTATATCAGTAACTCACCTCCCTTACCTTTGTGTATTCTTTGTGCGAAAGGTGGTCTCTGAAAACCAGAGCCCCCCATGTTCCCAGAGTTCCTGGGGTGCCCCTTGATGATTGACCAATTTTACAACTTTTAACTGGAATGTGCTTATATATATATATATATATATATATATATATATATATATATATATATATATATATATAAAAAGCCCTATGTGCTTTCATATCTGTCTTCTGTATAATACACTCTTCAAATGTGCTTTAAAATGCATGGTTTTCCCTTTCATGAACAAGGAAATAATGATGTTATGATGGCTATGATGTTAGGCTGGTATAATAATGCTATGGGGCTGGTATGACATTTTTTCCAGGGATAGTTTTTAATCCAAGTCCAGTCCTGTTTATGACAGCCTCATCTCGGGTTCCAACCAGGCCACTTCCAACATGTTTCACGAAACCCACATAGCTTAATCATGGGGAAAGTCCCCATGACTTTTCCCTTTTCCTTTAGGAATATAAAAAGGTTTAACCACTTGCCAACCAGGCTTTTTTATGAACCTTTATGTTTGCAAGTTTAAATCAGTATTTTTTTTCTGGAAAATTAGGTAGAACCCATTATACATTTTATAGCAGACAATTCAAAATAATTTTAATGAACACACAATATAACCCCTTTTTTTGTAAAATGTGAAAGATGATATTATGCAAAAAGTTCATAGTGGACCTTCTTAGATCTATTCCTACATGGAATGTATTTGTTTTTGGAGCCTCCCAGTACCTTCAGGTGCAGGGGGTTGCATTGGGGACACGTTGTGCTCCATCATTTGCCAACCTGTACTTGGGGGGGTGGGAGAAGGAACTTTTTGATAGGGACAACGTGCCTTCCTTGCTTGGGCAGGGCTTGATTGCAGGGCCCCCTGGCATCGCTACATCGATGATGTACTGATGTTTTGGACTGGAACAAGAGATGAATTGGATTCATTCATGGCTATGCTTGGCTGTAATCAGTATAACCTTAAATTCACAATGACATGTGATCCTGCCAAAGTAAGTTTTTTAGATTTAGAAATATTCCGTAACAGGGATGGTACTCTGGGTTCCTCCCTGTTCCGTAAAACTTTGTCCGGAAACACTTTACTGCATGCGACAAGCTCTAATCCAGTTCCATTGATAAAGAGCATACCATATAGTCAGTAACTCCGTATACGGAGGAACTGCTCTAAGGATAAAGACTTCCATGAGGCAGCAGGTGAACTGCATTCAAGACTTAGTGTTGGGGGTTACAGCCATAGTTGCTTCAAAAAGGCCTTTAATGAAACACAAAAACATAAAAGAAACTCTTTACTATACTCAACTAAATCAAATAAGGGTACCAAACAATATGTTAGGATAATTACCCCTTATTGCAAACAACACAAACAAATTAGTGAAATTCTAAAAAAAATGCGGTCACTACTTTCTGCAGATCCTCTTTTCAATAAACGTATCAAACAACATCTAGAAATCACCTATAAGAGAGCAAAATCTGTTAAAGATCGCATTGTACACAGCCACCATAATATAATATCCACTCCAAAGGCCACTAAGACAGGCACATTTGTGTGCGGTGGACGCGACGTCCATTGCTTCATTAGTAACAGCAACAAAATACTTCTACCAAATGGACAAATACATTCCATTAGACAAAAGGTAACTTGCCAAACCTTGGAAGTGATGATCTATATCATGCAATGAAGGTGCGGCTCCTTTTATATTGGCAAAACCAAACGTCTTTTTTTTAAGAGGATCAGAGAACACGTAATTCCCAAAATTAAAAATGGAAACGGCTGTCAGCTTACATGTGGGCCTTTACCACAATTTTGATACCCTCATGATCACCTTCTCTGCTCTCGATCATATACCCTTAAACACTAGAGTTGGAAGTGTGGAGCGAGCTCTACTACAGCTTGAGACTCATGGATACATGGCCTCAGTTTCAAACCATTTCTGTAGGCCACAGATGTCATTTCATTAATCATCCACATATCTCTAATAGATTTGCCATATTCCTTTCCCCAAACCCCAATCGCCAGCCCATTTCTATCCTCCCCCCCTATCCTTCCTTCTACCTCCCCCTCTTCTTATCTCACCCTTTTTCCTCCCTCCCCCTGTAACCCCCTTTTATTCCCCCTTTATTCTGCCCCCCTTTTTCTCTTTTCTTTTTTTTTTCCTTTTCTCTGCTCCCCTCCTTGTTAAATAACCTTTTCCTTTTAGTGATGATTTAAAGGTTTACATAAATGAGTAGTCAATTTCTATGTACTGTATTAAATTTATAGTTATATATCAGACAGGAGGCTCATATCTTATGCATTATCTCTCTTTACTAATGCTTATAGCAGAAAATACAGTGAAACGTTAAAGTAACTTAAAGAACTACAACTCCCAGCAGTCCCTGGGCCCAGTTAGCCCCTCCCAGATCATAGACTGTATATAAGGGACTGCCTGTGATAGAATAGTCCTCTTTCTTTCTGCTCATGACAGCATTTCAGATAAGTGGTTTTTACTATTGTTCTTTTCACTGTGCAGTTGTTTCTGTGTGACATAGGTGGGAGTAAGGGGGGGACTCCTCCCCCCTGTTGTCTGCCCGCTGGCGTCCCATGGTGACGTTTTCATTTAAATTTCATTTTATTTCATTTTATTTCATTTTATTGTTATTCAGGTGACATTATATATATATATACACTTCGGCTGTGCCTTCTGCGGTGCGGACGCTTGTCGCCCGCGCCGCATCTCTCTCCTGCGCGTCCTTCCCTTGTGCCTTTTCCCCCCCTGCTTTTTCGCGACGGGCGGCGTTACATAGGCGCCGCCATCTTCCCCCTTCTTCTCTACTACTTCGCGCGTGATCGGGGGGCAACCAATCAGCGCTCTAGAGGACTTCGTCCCCTTCTTCCTCACCACTGCCAGTGCGACGCTGACTGAGGAAGGAGATGAGCCTGTACATCACATCTCCCTCAGGTTTTTTTCTGGGCACCTAAGAGTACAATAACCGTGCGCTTGGATCGCGATTTTAGATCGCGATTTTATAAACCTTAGCCCTAGCTTACTCCAGCACTGCGGAATTTATTCCGGCTGGGAGTTTCCAACCAAGTAATACTGTCATATAGTACTATTGTCTAGCCCTATAGCCATGTCTGAGGAACCCATAGTTACCCCCCCTAGAGGAGAGGGTTTTTCTCTCGACTTGGCTCAGTTCATGTCGGCTAAACAAATACAAGACCTGATCAACAGGTCAGTCCAGACGGCTCTGGCCTCGGCCATCCCGCCTGCAGGTTCACACTTTGCAATGCCTAACCTGCCCGCCCCCCACCCCAGAGTGACGAACCACCAAGTAAAAAGGGGAAAGTTTTACATAAACAGAAACATACTTTGGCGGCACCTGACTCCCCGACAGGTGAAGTAAATAATATGTTGCAGGCAGTTCCTCCCTCGGTCTGCCAACCCCAGCACCTAACAGACTCCGAACGACCCCTGGGCCTCAGGGAGTTAACAGGCAAGAGGCACAGGTCCTCTAGAAGGACCAAACCCGACTCCTACATTGATTCCTCCGACGAGGACTCACCGGGTATTTTAGAGGATAATGAGTCTGACGGCTATGAGTCCGATGATAGTAATAAAGGTGCTGGGGATACGGCGTTTGTCTCCAACGCCACCCCTACCACGCAGGGTGAAGTGGTCCTTGACGCCCTGGGGGAACCTTTTTTCCACCCTGACGCCATCTCCCATCCGAGATCAGGCGAATGGTCCCCCCTTCCTTACGTTTCCCAATACGTGGAACTCTGGGCCAGGAAATCCCTGGACAGATCGGCCCGAAATAAGCTACGATCCGAATGCCCTAGACCCTTCATCCCCAATAAGGTGGTGGCTACACCAGAGGTAGACCCCATCCTCGCCAAATACCTGGCAAAGTCGGGCAAACTCCCCAAAAATGGGATTGAACGTTCATTCAAGCTAATCCAGGAACGCATTTTAGACCTGATAGGCCCTCTGACAAAAATCCTCAACTTGTCTGAGCAGGCGGCCGCTTCAGGCCAACCGGTGGACTTAGTCCAATTGCGCGGGTGGGCCCAGAGGGCTATCTGCCTAGCAGGCACTGCCAACACCTCCTGCTCAGTGGAGAGACGCCGCTCCATCCTAATGCGGCTGGATCCCCAACTCTCCCACCTAGCCGAAACCGAACCCGGTCCTACGGCGGTTGGCATGTTATTTGGGGACAACCTCATGAAGGACATTAATAGATTTGTAGGCCTATTCACAGGACTTGACAAAGCACAGACCTCTCTAAAAAGGTCAGGGGCGAATAGGATTTTTTCCAGGGCCGGCAGAGGTAGAGGCCGATCTGCCGGCCGCGTGTCCTCCTATAGGCCACAGGGTAGATCTACCCCCCAATACCAGTATCAACAGGCTCCTCCTTCCTACTCCGCCCCAGTGGCGCAACTAGCACCGTTTTTTCCACCCCGAGGCAGACCCTAGCGCGGACGCGGCGGACGTGGCTACCCCCGTTCCCGTCCTCCTACCGGTGAGTATACCTTACACCCCGCAATCACACATTCCAGTGGGGGGTCGCCTGATGTATTTTACCCACGCCTGGTCTGCGATTACGGCAGACCCGTGGATACTACAGACAGTCACAGGTTTTCAAATAGAGCTCCTGTCATCACCGGTCTTAGACACCATCCCCCCTCCTATCAGATTTGCATACCAAAACGTTGTTCTCATAGACAACGAGATGACGGAACTCAGATCCAAGCATGCAATTTTAGAAGTAGGGGTTCTCGAGCAATCTCTTCCTGGTGAAGAAGAAAGGGGGCGGTTTCCGTCCCGTGATAAACCTCAGGGACCTAAATCAACACGTCTGCTACAGACATTTCAAGATGGAGGGTATTCACTTCCTCCGAGACCTCTTGCAACCGGGAGACTGGTTGGTGAAGGTAGACCTGAAGGACGCCTATCTCACCGTCCCGATCCACCCAGAGTCGCAACACCTGCTCCGCTTCCTATGGAGGGACCGAATGTGGCAATTTACCTGCATCCCATTCGGCCTGTCGTCAGCACCATGGTGTTTCACCAAACTGATGAAACCAGTGGTGGCATCATTACGGAGCAGAGGGGTACGTCTGATCATTTATCTAGACGACCTCCTCATCATCGCCCGCTCCAAAAACCTAGCCTCCCTTCGCATGTCATGGACGGTCTCATTATTACAGAACCTGGGCTTCTTAATCAACCTAGAAAAGTCGGTTCTGGTCCCGGCCCAGGAGATGGAGTTCTTAGGCTTCCTGGTAGACACCAATCAAGCTGTCCTCTGTCTCCCAAAGACCAAGTTGGCCCTGATACGCAAGGAAATCAGAGCGGTTCTCCACAAGGGTTCCTTATCCTTAAGAGTTCTGGCCCGCTTGGTGGGGCTTCTAGCGGCCTCCATCCAGGCTATCTTCCCGGCACCTCTTCAATACAGGGCCCTTCAGAGGCTTAAGATTATGCACTTACGTCAGGGCCTCAGGTACGCGGACGAGATCCCGCTTTGTCCGGAGGCCGTGGAGGAACTACATTGGTGGCTTCGACACGCCGTAGAATGGAACGGCAAGACCATTTTCAATTCCGGTCCCGACATCATCATAGAGTCGGATGCGAGTCGCCACGGCTGGGGCGCTCGCTGCGGGGAGGCTTCCACAGGTGGGACATGGTCCACCTCCGAAGCAGAGCTACACATCAATGCCTTGGAACTTCTAGCGGCTTACTTTGCAGTCAAGAGCTTCTTACCACACGCATCCAATTGTTGTGTATTGTTCTGCATGGACAATGTGGCAGCGGTTCAGTACGTCAACCGCTTGGGGGGCACCAGATCCAGGATCCTAGCAGACCTTGCGAAGGAATTCTGGCACTTTTGCCTAACACGCAACATTGTCCCTATTCCAGTGGCCGACTGGAATTCACGCCATCTTGCCGATTCCAGCGACTGGCGACTGGATCGTTCAGTGTTCCTTCAATTAGGACGGCTTTGGGGCCCTTTATCTGTGGATCTCTTCGCTTCCCGTCTCAACCATCAGTTACCCCGCTTCTTCAGCTGGAGGCCGGACCCGGAAGCATCCGCGGTAGACGCTTTCCGTCTCATTTGGCCGGGAGGAACGCACTACGCATTTCCCCCCTTCCAAATGATTTCCAGAGTTCTCCTCCAGGCGGCGAATCAACGGGCGACGGTCGTGCTAGTCACACCCTGGTGGCCGACACAACCTTGGTTCCCTCTCCTCCTGGGAATGGCTGTGGATTACCCCAGGCTGATTCCCCACTTCCCACACCTGCTGACCAACCCGACCAGGGGTCTTCATCCTCTAGTCACGGAAGGCAACCTCCACCTTCTGGCATGGTTGATTTCGGGGTCCCGAACGTGGATAACAACCTTTCAAGAGCAGCTAAGGATCTCCTCGCTGTGGCCTGGGCCCCAGGACTAGATCGGCCTACCGATACGCCTGGCGCCTCTGGGTTCGTTGGTGTGATCAACGGCAGGTTGATCCCATACATGCCCCTGTGTCAGTAGTGGTGAACTATTTGGCAGATTCTTTCGAATCTGGCAAATCTTATAGTTCCATCAATATTTACCGTTCGTCTATCTCGGCGTATCATGACCCAATAGACTCTCTACCTGTGGGAAAACACCCACTGGTATGTAGGCTACTATGGGGTATTAGATTCTATCGTCCCCCTATGCCTAGATATCAGGCAACCTGGGATGTCTCCAAGTTACTCGGCATTTTTGCATCGTGGGAGGACAACGACGCCCTGCCCCTAAAACTGTTGTCTTATAAATTGACTGTACTACTTTGTCTAGTTTCCATCAAGCGCGTCTCTGACGTGAGAGCGTTGGACATTTCTAGGCGACAATTCTCACCTCACGGGGTCAACTTCTCAGTGGTCCGTAGGACCAAAACGGGTATCCACTCGGTCTTTTATCCGTTCTTTCCCACACATCCCCAACTTTGCGTTGTACGCTGCCTACAGGTATACGAAGCGCGGACAACTACCCTCCGTTCTCCGAATTTTTCTCAGCTCCTCGTCTCGTACGTAAAACCTCATCATCCAGTCTCTTCCGCCACACTAGATGGCGGGCATAGATACCTCCCTGTTTGGGGCTCACTCTTCAAGGGGCGCTATGGCCACAAAAATCGTCTCCTCTGGAGGCTCTTTTTCTGACTTGCTTCTGGCGGCTGATTGGTCTTCTGAGACAACCTTCCGCCATTTTTATTTCAGACCGGAGGACCACATATCCTTGTCAGTTTTGTGATCTTAATCTGCATTGTATATAACGTTAACACTGCTCTGTTAGCTTTGAACTTGCATAAGATATGAGCCTCCTGTCTGATATATAAATTGAGATTTTCCTAGCTTGTGACGGAAAATATTAGTTATATGAAGACAGGAGGCGAGTATCTTCCCTCCCTTCCCAACCCTGTTACGATTCTTGTTTCTTTCAGGATACTGAATGCTGTGATCATGGTCCTGAAGACGGCTGATCAGTCGGCTGCGGATGTTTGAAGTTCCTACAGTCCCCGTTGGGATGAAGTTGGTCCGTGTTTGGCCATGTTCCCTGTTGGTTTCCCCTAGACTCGCATGTCACGTACCGGCCGAGGAGTTCCAGGCGACAACGGAGATGTCCGGGTGGAGTTCCTGCCCCTGGTTATAGCGCTTAGCATCAAGAAAGAGGACTATTCTATCACAGGCAGTCCCTTATATACAGTCTATGATCGGGGAGGGGCTAACTGGGCCCAGGGACTGCTGGGAGTTGTAGTTCTTTAAGTTTTAAGTTACTTTAACGTTTCACTGTATTTTCTGCTATGAGCATTAGTAAAGAGAGATAATGCATAAGATATGAGCCTCCTGTCTTCATATAACTAATATTTTCCGTCACAAGCTAGGGAAATCTCAATTTATACTATTTATTTGTAACCTGATTAATTATGCTTTAATGAATTATGTACTTCATAAACTAACTATAGAATTATCTTTGCTGCTATGTATATATAAACAAATATTTTGATTTATGCACTATAATGTCATCTGTCCACCATGTCTCCCCCGTATCGCTCTCCCCAATATGTAACCTGTGGTCCATCCATTGTTGTTTTGACTTAGAAAACCTCCAGTGATCTGGACACTTTAATTCTATGACAAACTATAATATACGCCATCATTTTGCATTCACAAATCATTTGTTAGTGTCTCACACGACCAAATACATCTGTTCAAATCGGTCTGACAGACCGATTTGAACAGATCTGTCTTCCGGGCTGTTTTGGTTTGATCGCTGTACACACGATCAAACCAAAATCCCCACCGGCAGACAGCGCGGTGACGTGGCGATGACGTTGACGCCGCCACATCACCGCACCAGGAAGTAAAACACTTCCGCGCATGCGTCGAATCCATTCAACGCATGTGCGAGTAGATATGTCTTTAAAGGCATGCTTTAAAATCTGTCGGCTGGCCAAATCCGTCTGTCCACCCGTACACACGATCGAATCTGTCTGCTGAAACGGTCTGTCAGACCGTTTCCAGCAGATAGATTTGATCGTGTGTACGCGGCCTAAGAACTACATTTGGCTATGTTATTCTTTTCTCCTGTACTGGCCACTGCTCCGTCTGCTGGGGAGAGACAGACGCGCGCAACTGATTGGGGCATTTCAGCTCTCGTGCATCACCTTCCTCTTCCTTCGCTCACAGGCCGCACATCAGTATGGGTACTGTAGTCTATTGAATCTTCTAAGAAAATTCCCTACGTTCTGCGTATGCGGCGCATCGTCTTTACGACGGCGGTGTGTATAAGTGACGTCAGACGCTATCTGAACGACACACAGACTCTTGCTATATAAGAGTCCTCCTGTCTCAGTATATTGCTGGATAGACCAAGGGCAGCCACGCTGATCAACTCTCCTGTATGAGATATTTCTTAACTGACCCATTTTTTTCTTTTTCTTTACTGGATTGACGCTGCAGCTCCTTTTTCAAAATACAGCCTATGTTACTATATACCTTCTTCTCTTGTTCAAACCACTGTCACTTGTGTGAGTAAATTTATCCCCCTAGCTTTTAAATGAGATGGGTGATCTGCAGTGGAGATATGGTCATTCTTTATATATAGGATGACCTTTATATTACAAATTTTACTCAAAGCTGTTTATCAATTCCTATATTATTTTTTGTTTGTGTATGCATATGGATGTGTATGTATGTGTGCAGATGTATGTATATTTGTATATGCATATAGATTATTTATTTATTATTTTTCAAACCTTGCAATATATGCAGTCAGTATTTAACCCTCAAATCTTCCCTCTATTTTGTATCCCTTGCAGTTATTTATATGCAACAGTCTCATCAACAGACTCTTGTCTGTGATTCAACCAACCATTTGTCTATTGATGTAAGTACGCCACACGACTTTGTGGTTCACAACAATACTAAACACAGGGCACCTCCTTCACTACAACTCATTATTTTGGGTCTTCATCTGTGTATTCAGGTGTTCACTCTCTCATCTTTCATACATTTTTTATCACCTATAGTCCTCACAATCCCCAAACTTCCCCCCCAATTATTACCATCTCCCCCTCCCCACAAACCCTTTCCTCCCTCTTTATCCCCCTTCTTTCACTACACACTACACCTTCTTTCCTTCCTTGTTCCCCACTCTTTCTTCACTTTTTCCCCTTTCCCATTCCCCCTCCTTTCCCTTCCCTTACCACCCTTTGTCCCATTATCTTGTTCCCTCCCACCTCTCCCACCTCTTGTTCCCATCTTCCCATTTCCCCTTCCTCCCCCCCCTTTTCCCCCCTCCCCTCTTCTCTTCTTGCAACCTATTTTTTTCTTTTCCTCTCCCTTTTCTCCACATCGTTTCCTCCACTCCATTTCTTCCCCTCCCTTTCCCCCACCCTATTTTTTTATTTTCCTCTCCCTTTTCCCCACATCGTTTCCTCCACTCCATTCCTTGCCCTTCCTTTCCCCCACTTACTTGTTTTCTCTCCCCCTTTTTTCCTTTCCTCCATCCCACCCTTCTCACCTTTCCCACTTCACGTTCCCCCCAGTTTGCCTCCCTTTCCCTGTCACTATTCACTCATTACCTTCACTTTTTATAAAGTGATCCCAATGCTCTACATGAAGTAGTCTGACTAATCACTTCCTACAAATGTTCTGTTGGCCAGATCACAGCCGGACAATTCTTTCGAATTTGTTTGGCACTTCTCTATGTGTGTCACCCACTGACGGTACCCTTGTTTGATTCAACCTCGAGCCACACCTTTTAAGATCTTTATATGAGTGAGCAATCGGGGGTGGACATGGTATTTGACAGTTTATTGTTGTTATTTTACGTTATGTTAAAAATGTATATAAATGGTTTTAATTGTGTTTTGTTCTATGCAGTCTACATCTAAGTGTCTCTTTAAACATCCCCTGAAGAAACTCCAAGTGGCGAAACATGTTGAGACAATCACTCCAATGCCATTGTTGAGTGAAACTTTTCCATCTGTTTTGAACTCTAGATGCTCGACTGTACCTATGCACACAATTTGTAGCCAATAATATTTTGAACAATGCCTTGTCTGTAAAAATTAAACTTCTGTTATTTTATATTTTTGAAGTATTTAATTTATTATTATTATTATTATCTTTTTGCTGGCACACATAACCCCCCCCCCCCAAAAAACCCTCAATTGTCTATATATATATATATATATATATATGTATATATATATATATATATATATATATATATATATATATATATATAAAACTTATACAATTGCTATAATAACCATGATGTGCTCCATTCAGTAAAGCAGATTGTATGCAGTATTTAGGTGTATGGACACATTTTCCCTAAATATTGCATGCGATCCTGGAACTGTAAATTCACTATGTCGTTGGTAAATGTTGCATGAAAAGGCAAAACTCAATTCACAGAAGGAAATTCATAATTAAATACACACGGTAATTAAATAGTGGTCCAGGCATGCAGTATTTAAGGAATGTAAAGATATAATAGCAAATTTTGAGTAGTCTCTGCCTTTTTGGATCAGTTCTCTCAACAGTAATGCATAGAAACCTGGATAAGGAAATATGGAAATCACTGGGGTTCATTTACTTAAAGTATAACTAAAGGAAAAACTTTTTGGATAGAGTGGAGGTAGATTAGAACACCTGTCAGGTTTTTAATGTTGTCTGGGCCCCCATTAGGGAAATTCTCCCTCTCTATTTGTCCTGTTTAGCATTATCATTGAAAGTGAAATTAAAAGAAAAAAATATTTAAAACTGCATACTTAGGCAAACAATCTTTTGTGGGAATTTCTCTAAGAATTAAAGTCACTTAAATGTAGATTTCTAGATTAGAAAAATGGTTGGTTGAATGAGGGCCAGTGCAAATCATTCATTACTGTGAACGTAGGCAAAACAATCATTTGCTGGAGATTTTTCTGAGAAGGAAAGATTCTCAAATATTGATTTCTAGATTTTACAATGTCTGTTGGGGTACTATTGACATTTTCGTCTTAATAATAATAATAACAATAATAATACAGTAAATGTAGGTGCTACAATATTTTGGTATAGTTTATGCCTTGGAATAAACTACACTCCAGTGTTATATTTCAAATTTTTAAATGGATGTTGGGGGTCTTGTTCAAGTTTGGGCCTTGTGCAAATAATTTATAATTACAAATGTAGGTATTAATTTTTTTTCCTGGAAAGTATTAACACTCTAATGTTGATTTCAAGATGTAAAAATGTATGTTGCGAATACTGTTCAAATTGGGTCATAGTGTAAATGATTTAATACTGTGAATGAAGGTTCTACAATCTTTTTCTGTGAATAAATTACATTTACAGTAATTGTTGATGTCTAGGTTGAAAAATGCTGTCAAGATTGTCAGATGAATGGCTGTTTTTTTACATTTAACTCAGGGACTACAATCATTTTTTAATGGGATAAATTACACTCTAATGTTGATTTCTGGTTTCAAAAATGGCTGCTGGGGGTCCTGTTCATACTGAGGTCCACTGCAAATGATTTGATAGGCAGACTTTATATTTTATGGGAATTCCTCTGGGAATAAAACACACTTAAATGTTGATTTCTAGATTAGAAGATGGTTGTTGATATTCCTGTTCAAATGTAGGCCTAGTGCAAAGGAATGAATACTGGTAATGGTTATGTAGGAACTACAATCATTTGGGTGTTTTTTTTAAATAGGTTACATTGTAATATTGATTTCTAAATGTAAAATATGGCTGCTGGGGGTCCTGTTCAAATTGAAACCTATTGCATATGATTTACCACTGTGAACATATTGTAGGTACAATCTTGGGTTTATTTTATTGGGAATAACTGACACTAATGTTTATCCAATGAAAAAATCTATGGTGCGTGTATGGGACTTTTAAGGCACCAACACAAACATATATGTGTAATAAAACACTTACGTGTTTATGCTATTTTTTCTTTGGATATAATGTATATCTTGACTGGGATGTTGACACCATTTGCAGTCACACTTAAATGCAGTAAGACACTCAAATGATGATTTGTACATTTAAAAAATTATTATTGGGCAGTCTTTTCAGATTGGAACCTGGTGCTAATATATTTATACTGCAGGTGATACAATCTTTTAGGTCTTTTGTCTGTTAACAAAATACACTTTAAGGTTAATATTAGATTCTAAAATGGTTGTGGGAGCCAGGGTTTTAAAATCTGGGCCTGTTAAAAGTTATTCAAAACTGTGTATTTACTGTGCATAAGGCAGTGGTAATACACACACAGCATAGGAAAATAGAATAAGTGTGCTTAAACCATATGATTCACTCTTCAAAAAGAGGAGCAGACCCCTACAAACCTATAACCATAGCTAGCAAAGTAAGCAGCGATATTTATCTTACAATAAATTCTGCCTGGTCTCTATTTTTAAAAATGCAACCCATAGCGTGTAATTTATTTTTAATTTGTGGACTTTGTACACAGCCACTACAATCTTTTGTATGATATTTTTTCTGCAACTAAATTAAACTATTTCATGTTTTTAAAATGACTGGTGAGAAGTCCTGATCAAAATGGAGCCTCTTACAAGTTAGTTAATACTTCACAGTATATGAAAGGGAATAAATTTTGCGCATACCCAAAAAAATAAATATAAGTGACAGCTGCGACTCAAAAATGTTATACAACATAAAACAATAATATAGAAAGGGTTGGAATCGCGCTAATCGTGAATGTATATCACATGAAGAACACAGGACATGCTGTGAATATTAAACAAAATTGAATAACCTGTGAACGCATATGGTCAATCAATTATATTAAGTACCATGCAGGTGTGGATAAAAGTTGGGTCCACAAAAATTACTATTAGGTAACCGTGTACATTGTTGCCACAGTGTAGATGTAATGTCAATGAAAACAACATCAACTAATAAGCCACACAAGTAATAAATAGGTGAACTTAAAAAATATATACTCCACCTGATGATCAGGGAGAAGAAAAGAAACAAAAACAATATTGTGTTAAAAAATAGTCAATGTGATGAAAAAAACACAAATGAGTATAAATGTCTCTGTCCTTTTATCTGTAAATACACAGAAGAGAAGGGAAATCGCAAGCTGTTGTAGATGTGTCAGTCTCCTGGATATCGATCACAAATGAACTTGCACAGATCTGAAGCCGCAGGATCTCAGCGACATAAAAACACACAAAGAAAAAAACAAAAAGACTCGCATAGTGTAAAACCTTAGGAAAACTGAAAGCACTACACCCGTGTGGAACAGTCTTGCGACCGGGGGAGGGAATGGTGCGAACCCACCACCTTTGCACACACTGACCCTTACCAGATCTGGACCCCACAGGGTAGTATCAGGCACTCAGAGAAGGGATCGTGATTCAGCAACCATAGGACATCAACCGATGACAGTGTTGGTGATACCATGTAATATAAAACCGCACATAGTGTAAAATCGAATGATATTTATTGTAGAAAAAATTAAAGGTTGCACTTACAAGGATAAGAATCAGTAGGGCATTTAAAAACAAGCAAAGTGCCGGCCGGCTGGATGGTACGCGTGCGTCCTTCCGTCTGGATGTGGTGACGTGGGAACGTCTCCTCCCAACGTTTCGTCTTCGTAAGACTTGGTCACGGGATAAGGACGACGCCCCACGTCACCACAATAGTACCCGTAGTGGGCGGAGTCAGTCAAAGAGCGGCCCCATCATCGCCATTTTGGATATGGGCTAAAGTGAGGGAAAGCGGTGTAAACCTACTCATCTCTTATGTTTCTATGGAGCCGTACGAGGGATCGAATAAAACAGGCCAAAGAGATCATTATATGGGTAAACTGGGATACTAGGTGTACCATGGGGAACAAATCGCACCAGGTGCACAACCATACCCACAGCGTTTGAGATAGAAAATAAACTGGTGATTATAAGGGCTATCTATCGAGCTTGAACCAAGCATTTTAACATGATGGTCTGATGCGGAACTCTAATCAGAATGGATGCTATTAATTTAATAGTGAGGAGGCTGGGCCGCCTGAAGGAGCTGACTCTCAAACACTAGAGTAAAACATCACATAATACATATAAGTAAATTTGCAAAAAATTTAAATAAAACGGTTAAAATTGCGTATCATTGTGCGCTCTTTATTAAAAAGATGCACAATCAATTTCATCATAAGAATATAGAGGGGATCGCAAATTTAACCAACTATAGAAAATTAATCCCACACGATAGACTTTAGTGAACAACATTAGTATGTACTGACAAAAGGTTGCAGATGACCTTATCACCGTAGTTATAGTGGTTGTATGCAGTTACATGCAGCTGACACTAGTCTGAAATTATACATCAATAAAACCAAAACCGAAAAAAGGAGTAATAAAAAAAGCAAACAAAAAAGGGGAAAACCAGGAAAGGAAAGGATTTATACCTTCCCCCTCACTTACTCTACCCTTCCCAACCTTTTCAACATGTGCTATATCTTGATTATGAAAATACTGATTAAGTAGTTTGGCATAGAAATGAATAAATATTATAGAACATTATAACCGGGTAAAATAACCGGACTGTATCAGGAATTGTCAATAAAACAGTTGACGTCCACCTCAATGTTGAGGCCATGGGGTTCAAAACATCGCAAGGTATGTATCCAGGTCATTTCAGAACGGGAAATACTTCTGACTAAGTCACTCCCCCTCCAGTGAGCCTGATACTTTTCAATCCATAGGAAAACAGTGCCTCTTGGGTCTTTATTATGAACTTTCAAATAATGGTTAGAAACGGAATGATCTGGAAAGCCATTACAGATATTTGTTAAGTGCTCGTTTAGACGCACTTGTAGGGGGCGCTTGGTCCTGCCCACATATTGTAGGCCACAGGGACATTGTAACAGATAAACAGTACCTACACTCGAGCATGTGATAAAAGACTCGATCGGGTGAACCTTGGGTGAATATCTGGACCTAAAACTCATGGTTCTTTTAGGGGTATGGTTATTCACCGTACAGACCCGGCATCTTCCGCATTTAAAATTTGTTTTACCCGGTTATAATGTTCTATAATATTTATTCATTTCTATGCCAAACTACTTAATCAGTGCTTTTCATAATCAAGATATAGCACATGTTGAAAAGGTTGGGAAGGGTAGAGTAAGTGAGGGGGAAGGTATAAATCCTTTCCTTTCCTGGTTTTCCCCTTTTTTGTTTGCTTTTTTTATTACTCCTTTTTTCGGTTTTGGTTTTATTGATGTATAATTTCAGACTAGTGTCAGCTGCATGTAACTGCATACAACCACTATAACTACGGTGATAAGGTCATCTGCAACCTTTTGTCAGTACATACTAATGTTGTTCACTAAAGTCTATCGTGTGGGATTAATTTTCTATAGTTGGTTAAATTTGCGATCCCCTCTATATTCTTATGATGAAATTGATTGTGCATCTTTTTAATAAAGAGCGCACAATGATACGCAATTTTAACCGTTTTATTTTAATTTTTTGCAAATTTACTTATATGTATTATGTGATGTTTTACTCTAGTGTTTGAGAGTCAGCTCCTTCAGGCGGCCCAGCCTCCTCACTATTAAATTAATAGCATCCATTCTGATTAGAGTTCCGCATCAGACCATCATGTTAAAATGCTTGGTTCAAGCTCGATAGATAGCCCTTATAATCACCAGTTTATTTTCTATCTCAAACGCTGTGGGTATGGTTGTGCACCTGGTGCGATTTGTTCCCCATGGTACACCTAGTATCCCAGTTTACCCATATAATGATCTCTTTGGCCTGTTTTATTCGATCCCTCGTACGGCTCCATAGAAACATAAGAGATGAGTAGGTTTACACCGCTTTCCCTCACTTTAGCCCATATCCAAAATGGCGATGATGGGGCCGCTCTTTGACTGACTCCGCCCACTACGGGTAATATTGTGGTGACGTGGGGCGTCGTCCTTATCCCGTGACCAAGTCTTACGAAGACGAAACGTTGGGAGGAGACGTTCCCACGTCACCACATCCAGACGGAAGGACGCACGCGTACCATCCAGCCGGCCGGCACTTTGCTTGTTTTTAAATGCCCTACTGATTCTTATCCTTGTAAGTGCAACCTTTAATTTTTTCTACAATAAATATCATTCGATTTTACACTATGTGCGGTTTTATATTACATGGTATCACCAACACTGTCATCGGTTGATGTCCTATGGTTGCTGAATCACGATCCCTTCTCTGAGTGCCTGATACTACCCTGTGGGGTCCAGATCTGGTAAGGGTCAGTGTGTGCAAAGGTGGTGGGTTCGCACCATTCCCTCCCCCGGTCGCAAGACTGTTCCACACGGGTGTAGTGCTTTCAGTTTTCCTAAGGTTTTACACTATGCGAGTCTTTTTGTTTTTTTCTTTGTGTGTTTTTATGTCGCTGAGATCCTGCGGCTTCAGATCTGTGCAAGTTCATTTGTGATCGATATCCAGGAGACTGACACATCTACAACAGCTTGCGATTTCCCTTCTCTTCTGTGTATTTACAGATAAAAGGACAGAGACATTTATACTCATTTGTGTTTTTTTTCATCACATTGACTATTTTTTAACACAATATTGTTTTTGTTTCTTTTCTTCTCCCTGATCATCAGGTGGAGTATATATTTTTTAAGTTCACCTATTTATTACTTGTGTGGCTTATTAGTTGATGTTGTTTTCATTGACATTACATCTACACTGTGGCAACAATGTACACGGTTACCTAATAGTAATTTTTGTGGACCCAACTTTTATCCACACCTGCATGGTACTTAATATAATTGATTGACCATATGCGTTCACAGGTTATTCAATTTTGTTTAATATTCACAGCACGTCCTGTGTTCTTCATGTGATATACATTCACGATTAGCGCGATTCCAACCCTTTCTATAATACTTCACAGTAAGCTTTACATTATTTTGGTATATTTTTCAAATTATACTCTAATGTTAATTTCTAGATTTTACATCTGGTGTTAGGGATTCAGTTCCAAATGGAACATGTAGGCAAAACAATATTGAGGGCTTTTTTTATGAATATACTACACTATAATTTGATTTCTTTATGAGAAAATGGTTTGTGGGAGTCATGTTCCATCAATTTATAAGTATGCATGTAGGCACTATAACATGTGGGGTTGATATACTAAAACCAGGGAGTGCAAAATCTGGTGCATCTCTGCATAGAAACCAATCAGCTTTTTTTCCCCTCAAAGCTTAACTGAACAAACTGAAGTTAGAAGCTGACTGACTACCATGCACAGCTGCACCAGATTCTGAGTGCTCCAGTTTTAGCAAGTCAACCCTACGAAGTGCAATTTTCCAGCGAAATACAGTAAATACTTGCTAATGTTGATGTAAAAAAGCTGGTTGATATGTGTCCTGTTGAAAATGGGACCTTCTAACAGTGCTTAAGTAATCTGCATGGAGTCACAACAATAGTTTGATGGTTTCTTTCATCTTAATAAATACACTTTGCTGTTGTTTAGTTGATTAAATCTGGCTGCTGTCTCTCCTAATAAAAGTGTGGCCTAGTAAAGGTGCCTATACACTGTACAGGATGTTAGTAAAATATGTGTTCCTATTTTCTGTGAAATTATACACTATAATTCTGATTTATTCCAAAACCATACATATAAAGTGCTATCCTCACAATCATCAATCATAGGTAATGTCCCTTTAAATCTACAATACACCATGTGCAATATATGTTTGAAATAAAGTCTCAAAAAGAAGTCGAGAAGAGTTGTACCGGTCTGAGTGACTGAATACCTGCCACCCCATGGTCCTGAGTGTTGGATGTATGTCCTGGAAACCATCCATGTGGGTCCTGTGAGTTGTGCATTCAATCCTGGGAAAAATATCTGAGCAGGTCTGAAGCAGGAAGGAGCATGGAATATATCAGAATACCAAAAAGCTTTTTTTTTACCTCCTTGTGATATAAGGTTCAGAGTACATGGTAAAGTATTTGGCTATCTTTTCTGGTGGTTTCGGCTGGATTGGTTTGCTCACATCCTGGCATAAGAGAATTTGGATCTTTTGTTTTCATGAGTATTTTTGTAGATGTTTAATCACTTTATTATTTTAAATATAAAAAGGACTTATTTGAGACTTTATTTCAAACATAAATAGCACATGGTGTATTGTAGATTCACAGGAACATTACCTAGGTTTGATGTTTGTGAAGATAGCGCTTTGCATGTATGGTTTTAGATTAACCGTAATATCTGTATGTGGGTATTTAAGTTATCAGCTTTCCTTTACATTTTATTTGATGCTGATTTGGGATTTATAACACCTTTCACACGTTGTGGGTAGGTTTTGTGGTTTTTAATTGTGATTTATTGCTTAAAACCTCCCTGGTCACTGTCTTATTAAAGCTGCTTAAAATGTCTGAATCACATAAGAACAATATTTCAGATTTTTTTTTCTTTCTGATTTTTAGATTTAAATTATTATTTTTTTCCAGTGAACATCTGCCTGGTCTGTTCCTTTTAGACTGCAGCCTACTTAAACTGCTTTACATAGTGTGCATCGAATATGTGTGGAATTCTCACTGAAATAATACACTTTAATGCTAATTACTCAATTAAAACCTTCCTTGGTTTTCCCTTGCAGTCTTGCAAAAATGCTTATATACTGTGAAGTAAATGTGTACAATATTTTTGTTTTTTTTGCGCTCTTTGAAATAACATAGTCTTATTTTATATTGATAATGTGTAATTCATTTTATTTTATCTCCATAATTTTCTATTTTATTTATAATTCTAAATGTTTCTTTTAGCTTTTTCCTGATTAGACTGCATCGGTCAGTTGTTGCTAACAGTCTGTTCCAGAGTTGCCTTTATTGTCCAAACACCTCACTGCATCCTTTGCATACACAAAGCCTCATAGATTCACCCTAGGTTAATAAACTCAGTCACAATATTTCCTGGTGGAAACCTCAGACATAATGCATGCAGCAAGGCAGGCTAATACCTAAAACACAAATAGGGTTATCTAAAGGCCCATACACACAATCTGACTTTCTGACAACAATGGTCCGACGGACATGTTTTATAGGACAATCAGACCGTCTGTATGCTCCATCAAATGTTTACTGTGCATCCTCTTAGACAACAACTGTGTTATGTCGGATCATCTGATAGTGTGTACACAAGTCCATCAAACTAAAATCCAAAGTACAAAGTGTATGCATACCAAGTTCACGGCCAACGCCCCTTCAGACAAAAATCAACGGAAAAGTCCAATGGAAGTCCGATCGTGTGTCAAATCAATGCAGAACAAATTATCTTCATTTCCATTGACTTCAATGGGGAAACTCGCTTTGATATGCGAGTGCTTTGGATTACAAGCATTCTTCTGGAACGGATTATGCTCGTAATCCAAGGTTCCATTGTAATCATGAATGATAGCCAAGAATTATTGATCTCATTCTGACATATCAGTGACACCTAATATGTGTGATACAATAGTTATTTTTGTACATAGGTGCACCCACATATTTGTATATACGTGTGGGCGAGGGGGCGAGAATTTTCTTTATTTTTTTCTGATTTGCTGTAAAAAAAAAAAAAAAAAAAAGCGTTATTGCTAAAACATAGGGGCTGACATGAGGATGTCATTGTATTATACCCAACTTCCTCATTCTCCCCACATCATTTAGAGTATGTAAGGCCTTCCTTTTTCATCACAGGTGGGCCTACTGAGTTCCTCCCACAGCTCTGCTCTCTGAAGCACAGGGATAACATTACATTTATCATTGTATCATAATATTTGATTTACAAAAGCATTTGGTGCACACACATTTGATTTATATTGTCTGTGGCAATTGATAAATATAGTTTAATGAAATGTTTGTTTCCAGAATTAAGCTTTAATGCACAGGAAGTTATCCTTGGTTGCTTTACTCCATAAATTTGTATGTTATTGTATCAGGCAAATTTTCTCAATATTCAAGTGCGTGCAAAACCATTTGATCTAGATGGGTTTTGTTAATTAAATAGCTCTTCTGTAGTGATAATATAATGTTAGTCTTGCTAATCACACTTTTGACGTTTAGCCATTAAATTGCCAGGGTATTTTTATTTGTACCTGCCAGATGTAACTAGATAAATGTGTTACTTTAGTTTAAAAAATAAAATAAATACTTTTGCAGACAGGCATTGCCCTAAAATATACTTTTCTGTTAACTCTCTCTACTAACATTTTTACATACCATTAGGAAGCTCTGGCTATAGGATTTTCTTCCCACCAACTTAGTTGTGTAGGAGTATAAAATGCACATGGAACAGGACAATCATTTTAGCAGTAGACTGTGATAAAGTCATAAAGTTCCCTCAATTTACCCTAAAGTTTATACACAGCCACATGTTTTTTCTTTTTATTTGGATAGCGTAGGAAGGATTAGCATACATGTCAAATTTCAACTGCTATGTGCTTACTGCTGTTTATGCAGGGTAAAACTTTAGAGACATGGAGAATATTGCAGCAATGGTTGCATTTTTTATTTTTATAAATAAAGATATAAGGTATACTTTTACTTTTCAGCTGCTACTAGTCTTTGTTTAAAAAGGTTAACACACTTCTTCTATTGTACATACAACATTTCATAGAATACAAAGAAAGAACTTTTATGTGCTTGTCTTTGTCTATAGCTCTTAAATTGATTGATCCCATATGTATGTTGCTCTTTTCTACCCCACCAGCCAGTCATTGCTATATCTTGTCACTGAGTGGTAGTCATGTGTAGCACCCTAAATTCAGGCAGGAAAATTGACAGCGCTATCTAAATGTGAGTGGCTGCATGGAATCCTCAGAATATATAAAAGAAGGCGATGGTGAAGGCTAAAATTGGGGATTTATTGTTCACAGAAAAAAATTAAAACCATAACAGGTAATACAATTCCAAACCAAGCCGATAAGGACTGATGGATGGGCTGATATCCACTGGGTCCGGGGGGCATAGAGATGGGAATATTCTGCCGTGATGTACAGCAACTGCTGACACAGAGCCGCAGATGCTTGGGAGATGAGCCAGGGTCCGCCAGCACTCCCTCATGATGTCACAGTGACACAAGGGCAGAAGTGTCGGACTGGAGTGGATTTCCAATCAAATCAGGCTGGAACCCAATGGGAACTGTTCCCGTGATGACGCGTTTCACCTGCGTGTGTCAAAACTTTTTCTGTGACCAATAAATCAGTAATATTATCCTTGAGTCAACCACTCACATCCAGATAGCGTTGTCATTTTTCCTGTCTGAATTTCTAGTCACTATGGGCCAGATTCAGGTAGATGGGTGCTTCTTTACTTTGGAGTAACGTTTCTCATTTACGTTACTCCGCCGACACTTTCGGCGCAAGTACTGCTATTCACATAGCACTTGCTCCTAAACTTGCGCCGGAGTAACGAAAATGCGCTGGCGTAACCCGACGCAAGTGGAAGTGGGTGTGATCATATGTAAATGATTGGTGGAGCCCACCACAGAGGCTTACGTTCAGCGCATCATCCACTGAGCATGCGCAGTAAGTGAGGCTTCACTCGGCCCCCTGTGCGCATGCTCACAACTTCCGTCGGCACCACTTCACGGGAAACGCCAGCGCAATGTGTTCCGTTGCGCGTATAAAAGCGCCAGCGGAAGCGCCATTCCGGCGCAAAAGTATTTCCGTTTCCCCCCACCCCAGGGAATTTACTTTTGCTCTGTTATGGCTGCTCCCGCTACCCCCAAAGAGAGGAGGAACCTCAATTTTAATGCCCAGGAGGTCTCTGTGGTCATCTCTGCTATGGAGACTTATAATGATTTTCTGCATGGGAAGAAAAGTAGGAAGACCAGCCGGGAGAGGAAGAAGGCCATCCTGGACACCATTGCTGGCAGGGTGAATGTGTTGGGGTACTTCACCCGGACTGCTGGTGATATCCAGAAAAAGATAAATGACCTGCGGCGCAAGGTCCGTGGCAAGGTGGCCACCATTCGGAGCCATGAGCGGGGCACAGGTGGTGGACCCCCATGTCCGGTCAGCCTGACCACAGAGGAGGAGGAGGTGGTCGCCCGCTGCCTGGAGAGGGAGCAATTGGAGGGGGTACCAGGCTATGATTCTGTGGAGGAAGGCTCCAGGACAGGTAAGTGTTTTGTATCCCCTATTTGGTGTGTTGCATGTGGGGGGGGGAGGGTACATGTGCCAAGTGTGTGGGACCACCAACATGTGTCTGCTTTGTGTCATCCACAGATGACGAAGCTGGGCCATCACTTGTTGCCGGCCATTCCACCCCAACCCCCCAACGGGATCATGAGGACGAGCCCCTGGGGGCTGAAGACACTGAGGTGGAGGAGAGTGCCCACACCACTTCTGTGGAAATGGTGGAGGAGGAGCCTGTTCCTCAGCAGGAGTTTTTTTGGTGTTATTTGAGTCCTCCCCTTCTGAAGGTCCCTCTGTCATCCCCTCACCCATCCTCGGTAGCCCCTCAAGGGCGACTCCATCCCCACGGGGACAACCTTCTCCTGGCCCCAGGAAGGCCACCCGTAAGACCAGGGGGTGTCTGATCTGGTCCAGGACCAGGTGGCGATGGACCATGCCCGGCAAACACAACAGATGGGGGAGATTGCTGGGCACCGGCTCGCTGACAGTCTGTGCTCCGTATCGCAGCTGCCCAGTGGTGTGCAGGACGTTGTCACCAGCCTGGGGGAGGTGCAGGCTGATGTATGGCACCTCACAGCAGCCGTCCACGCCAACACAGCTGCCATCCGGGAAGAGGGGAGGCAGCGGCAGCGTGCCCAGCGGCATAATATCACCTGCCAGATGAGAATGCAGGCCCAGACCAATCATTTTCTGAGCCGTATTAACGTGGCCTTGGAGGGCATGCAGCCAACAGCAGCCAGGAGTGGCCCACCCGGGGATCAGCCTTCTCCAGATGCCCCCCCACCCCCACCCACTCCCTCCAGGCAGCTGAGGAGCCAGAGAGTGCCCACAAGGAGGAGCCCCCATCATCCCAGATGAGGGTTTTTTTTTTCGTTTTTATTTTTATTTTTATTACTCAGGCTATGAGTTTATTTTTTCTGTTATTACTCAGGTTATGAGTTTATTTTTTCTGTTATTACTCAGGTTATGAGTTTATTTTTTCTGTTATTACTCAGGTTATGAGTTTATTTTTTCTGTTATTACTCAGGTTATGAGTTTATTTTTTATTTTTAACTGCACACGGTCAGGAGTGCAGGGGACAGTGTGAATGGTGTGTGAACGTGAGGGGGTGGCACTCCTGCCAGTAAGGGGTGTCACCCTCGGCCGTGGTGGTGAAGTTAACCCCACGGCTGTGTGAATAATGTGTGAAAGGTGTATGAATGGACAGCGACATCATTGGGGCCTTGACGCTGGCGTTGCTGCTCCCAAGTCCTACATGCTGGACTAATCCAATGCGATGTGCATGTGGTGTGTGTGATCTAGGGACAGTGGCGTGCATGCGTGCATTGTCCGTGTGATTAATGTTTTTGTTTATTGTCCAAAGATGCCTACGGCGAGGACCCTCCTGACTGCTCTTCCATCAGCAGACTGTGTAGCCTCTGGCAGGTGGGGACTGTGTGGGTCGGGGGTCAGGTCATCACGTATGTCAATCTGCAGGCCTTTTCTCATAGCAAAGTTGTGCAGAATGCAACATGCACCGATGATCTGACACACGAAGGTAGGGGAATACAATAGGGTCCCCCCGGACTTATCCAGGCAGCGGAAACGGGACTTCAGGAGCCCAAATGTTTGCTCCACCACCAGGGGCGGACTGACCATTGAGGAACTCGGGCACTGCCCGAGGGCCCCATGCCACTAGGGGGCCCCATCAGGGTTGCCAGACTTATTAAAACCAGGGACAGTATGTAAAAATCTGTGTTTTTTCTACATCTGTCCCTGATATGTCCAAACCCTACATGCTTTTGATGTGAAAATCCCAAGATTCTAGCTGCCCCGCCTCTGAACTGCCACCTGGCTTGGTGGCCATCTGTGAGCCCGGGGGCCCCATAATCCTCTATTGCCCGGGGGCCCCATGAGTTGTCAGTCCGCCCCTGTCCACCACTGCACGGGTTTTGATGTGTGCTTCATTGTATTTTCTCTCTCCTCTGGTTTGGGGGTTCCGGAAAGGAGTCATTAGATGGGGTCCCAGTGCATATGCAGAGTCACCTGGAAGGGAAAAGACAGGAGGATGTTAGTCATGCATGTGCCCCTTGTGATGTGCATCATGGGAGGGGATAGTCATGCCTGCCACCCATGTCACTCACCAACCAGCCGGCTGTCCCCATACATGTTCTGCTTGAATTCTGCTGGGATGGGGCTCTGACGGTATATGAAGCTGTCATGGCTGGATCCGGGGTGTTTGGCACGGACGTGCCATATGAGGCGTTGGGCATCGGCTATCACCTGTACGTTGATGAAATGCCAATGCTTCCGATAGCGGTATATGTGCTCTGTGGCACTGGGGGGCTGGAGTGCCACATGTGTGCAATCACTAGCCCCCACAGTGCGTGGGAATCTGGCAATGCTGTAGAAATCTGTCATTGCCTTCAGCCGCAGCTCCTCAGTGGTGGGTCTGATGAACTGGTTGGACATGTGTCTGAGGATTGCGGGGACAACCTGGTGCACACATCTGCTCATGGAGGACTGTGACATCCCAGCCACCGCTCCACTTGTACGCTGGAATGATCCACTTGCAAGGAAATTAAGTGTTGCCAGTACCTTCACCAGTGGCTGCACTGCTTGTGAGCGGTGTGTCTTGCTGGTGATGTCATCCTGCAGGGTTGTGGTTAGTTCAAGTATTGCATCAGGGCTGAATCTGAAGAGGCGATACACCTCCTCATCCCCCATGCCAAAGAGGCTCATGCGCGTGCGGTATATCCTCTCACGTGCCCGCCTCCTCCGTACCGGGGGACCCAGTACTAGTGCTAGGACCGCGACTGCCCCTGGCATGTTGGCACACAGAGGTGTTGTCCTTGCACGTGTGGTTGTTCAGCTTGCTAGTTTCGTCGGTAACGCTGCTGCTGTAGCTGCTCTCCTGCTGACCTGTGGCCATCTGGAGTAAAGATAAAGCAGCTATTTGTAGAAATAACTTTGCGCCGGACGGACGAGATACGCGCGGCGCATGTAGCCAGCGTATGGTGCTAATCCATTCGCGAATCAGGAAATTTCCCTCATTTGCATATTTGCAGGGGAAATCAATAGGCGCGACTGATGCGCCAAGCGAAATTATGCGCTGACGAGACTCTGGCGTCGGAAAGTTAAGCCGATCAGAAATGGCCCGTTTTCTGTCGCATCTAGTTTGGTGGGTACGGCCACATAGAAACGACGGCGCATATTCACAGTTACGCGGCGCATATCGAAATACTCCAGCGCAACTCTACCTGAATCTGGCCCAATGTGTACTATTGCTGACCGCTGCGTCTTATTGGCCCTTGGGCAGTGGACAGTGTGATTCCCCATAGGACATAAGCTTGGGACACTTTGTTGTTTCTATAGGTAGGACTCAGCAGCACATCCATGGTGACTTCACATGCTGCACTATCAGTAATGAGTGGATGAGGACTATTATGGATGAGGATACAAGTTGGTGATGATGTGGCAACTCCAGGCCCTGTATGGGTATCTGGAGATCTCCTTATGAGGTGAGGGCCCCCCAGAGTAGAGCCAACCATTAAAGACTGGCCAGTGAGATTTTTGTTTCTAGTTGCACAGGGCACTGGCTTTGCATCCCTTCTTCTGGTATCCTTTAAAATTGCCCACTTATTTTTGGGGGGCTTTTGGGTGCTGTGCCTAGATGCTTTTGGTTGTGTACACATGTAAGTCAAGAAAAATTGTGAAAAGATTTTGTATTGCCTTTTTAAAGCTGAAGATTAATGCTTACTAGATTAAATGGACCCCTCATTACAAAAGGTCATAAACGCCAGGGCCTTTAACTCCAAGCAGTCTTGCAAATTGGGACATAAATCCTCCGCATAAGATGATCACAGGGGTGCAACGAAATAGAAAAGACTTCACATAGTTTAAAATCTTCGAAACTTTAATACACTGGAATAAAGACTGCACTTACAAGATTGTGATAAAAAAAAGAAGCTTTATTCATATGCGTAGGCTGGCACACATACATAAAAAATGTCCTTCTGGGACACGGGTACAACGGTGACGTCAGCGCGTCGCTCCTACCTACGTGTTTTGTCATAAGTTTGATTTCGTCCACAGTGCCCCTTTTTTTGTTTATCTTTTATCACAACTTTATAGAGTTTTATATTTTTTGGGACTATGGTAATATCTCACAGAAAATGTTGTGCTTGGTGATGTTTTATGCTACACTTAGAGCCTTTTTTTTCACATTAAATATATCGATTCTACTACTGTGACTTTTGGAAAATTACAAATTACGGCAAACTATGATATTTTTTCACTTTAGGTCCTATTTCACAGCAATAGAGTACCTATAGTGCCTCTTCAAAAGAGATCTAATATATTATAATTTTGTACGCATATAGGAGATAAAAAAAAAACATAAATTGGATCAAACCACTAAAACTATGTATTATATTGCTTAAATTGTATAGTGATTAGTATAGCAGTACTTGTTCTTCTTTAACATAAAACATGTTGACCTTGCATTTGAAAACCTTTCACAACTGCATTTATCATCTTCTCCATGATTAATCAGAATGTTACCATAGTAACTTACTGTATACACCGTATTATTGTAACAGGTTATCACCATACAAGCAGCATGCATGTAAAATGATAACAATACCTGAATAATTTTAATGGTATTAATTCAATATTCATGGACAATCTTCAGCATAACCAGGCTGATAACATAATTGCATGATACATTTTACATATTGTAGTTTTTACAAGGACATCATGAACTTGGGTTGCTTTATTTAAAACATTGATTTTTATTGTTTAATTACCTGCTAGAATTAGGTTGTTAGACATAATATCATTAGCAATTCTGTTGGTTGTGCCACTCACCTATTGCTATGTGGCTGCTTCCTTCCTGAAACGTTGCAGAATCTTGCAAGATAGAGCTACACTGGCTTGGCCAGTGAAAGAGTGACTCCTTAGAAGCAGGTGAGTGCTCTCCATATATGTGTCCAGGGCCACCATTAGAAATCATAGGCTCTGTACAACAGGCCTGAGCCTACTCCCCCAACCTGTGGGCAGATAGCAGAGAAAAAGAAGACAGTGTGCCATAGAGAAATTTAGGTGTGGCAACATTATGCTAATTGTGGGAGGGTTTTAAAGAACACAGGGACAAATATGTATAACATACAGGTGTCAGGTATATTTCACATACAAAAAAGGTGTCAGGAACATGTAAAGTACAGAGTGCAGGCATACCTACCAACTTTTTGAGATGGGTACAAGGGACACACATTAGCACAAGTATGTAGGCGTAGGACACACACCCTGCCACACACCCTTAAAGGAGAATTGTAGAAAACAATTAGTTAAACCTACAAATGCTTTTTTTACCACTACTATTCCTTAATGTTGGTTATTGAAATTTATAAATGCAGCAATTTAGATTTTGGATGAAAAGTTTAGCACTGGGAAACACTTTTCGAAAGCTAAAAAGTGCAAATTTATATACAACTATATAGATCAGACCAAAATGAGGGGCAAATGTGGTGAAAAGAGGGAATTTGTTCAAAATCAGGGACAATCTCTCCAAATCAGGAACAGTTGGGAGCTGGTGTCAGGAGTATGTACCATTCAGTGTGCAGGCATCAGGGGTGGGTATTGTATAAAATGCAGGGGTCCGGAGTGGGTAATATACAAAGAGGGTAATATGCAGAGTGCAGGGGTCAGAAGTGGGGAATGTGGAGAATGCAGGGGTCAATGATATGTAATTTACATAGTGTATGGGACAAGAGTGTATAATGTACACAGTTCAAGGCCCAGGAGTAGGTGATGTACAGGAAAAAGAGGGTATGAGCTTCTTAGAGAAATCAACACCACATCCCAAATATTTGTAGACAACAAAAGAAGAGAAAAGTAAATGGTGAGGTGGGGCTCAAAGGTGTTGATGAGGTAATGTACAGAGTGAGTATGGTAGAGAATGCTGAATCGGTAAAAACATGCAGTTGAATTGTATTTTTGCTGTTCCCTATTGCAAAGGCAGTGATCGCGGGTGTATAAAGTATATGCAGCCACTTTAAGTGTAATTTTATTACCATCCATGACTTGATGGTAATAAGAGCAAAAAGAAAGAACGCATGGGAGAAGGGGCCACTGTAGAGAACTCTCTAATAGTAGACAACAGTTGTCCAGTACCTCATCCTATGATATAACTGCAGAAAAAAAACCCCTAACAAACTAGACTGAGGACTATAACAGCACCAACTGGGTAAAATATCAAAAAGATTTTCTTGTAGGAGCCATCCCTACCAGGACCCATATGTGTCCTCCTGCCACTCCTCACCGGCTGATTGGTTTTGGACCTATTAGACAATACTGTTTGTGGACGCACTATTTTGAGACACTACATATCCGTCCACTTTAACTGTGATATTGACTGATACTCCAAAAGAAAGCACATGGACCAGCTGGTTGTAGAGTGACCATTGCGTTTTATTTAGATTTTTTTTCTGATTATGCATTTTGAGAGTTTGGCTGTAGTGTATCTTCATGAAGAGGCGGGCTATGTACCTGTGAAACGCACCTGTGTAGAAGTCACAGCGAGCCACTCATCCCCTGACTGCAGTGGCATGATTGAGAAAAATACAGAGTATCACAATATATTTTGTTGTTTATGTCTGTGGTATAATTATATATTTGTATGTCATGTTTATACATTTTAAACTTTGTAAAATAAAATCTTTTCGATATATTACCCAATTGGTATCATTAAAGTCCTCAATCTAGCTTGTTAAAGTATTTTTTTTTTATTGTAATAGCACTGGCAGTGTGGTAGGAGGGGAAAGGAGACTTGTTCGGCTATGTACAGTACACCCTGTGTACATTAGTGAAGCTTTTGCTGGTGTGCATAGTGGTGGTTATTATAAAATCTGGTAAGTTTGCCATGAAGGTTCAAACACTTTCTGTTTTAGAGTGACATCACTTTGTCCCTGTTTCAGAATTGTGCTTTTGCATTGTCAACCTGTGGCATGTGCCGCTTGTTGGGACTACAAGATATTATAGGGGGACAATGTTGGTCACTGTAGTCATTATTTATTACATTGCCATACATAAAAACCTCCTATGTGTACCCCTCTGAAATGAGTTTAACTTTGTTACTAAGCATTTTCTAAATTCCTAAGCCCCCCCCCCCCCCCCAAAAAAAAAATCTGAATCTTTCAGACCATAAATATCAATACATTGTAGCTAGGGGGTATGTTTCAGGAGCCCATATTCTTAAATTCTTCTGGAAACCCTAACAATGAACTTCTCTTATTTCCCCCATTTTGTCCTGTTAAATATACCATTGAAACTGTTTTGTTATATCTATTCAATAAGTGCAAAAATAAAACAGTTAATCAGTTCAGAAATTAGCGTCAATTATTAGATTAATTTGCTAAAGAAGGTAGCCTTCCAAATAATACAAATCCCAACAGTACCAGTCCAAAAGTGAGTGATTTGTCCACAACAAGTGATAGTATTCTACCTGTACCATCATCTGTATTATATAAATGTTAGTCAGTTCATTTATATTTTTTTTAATTTTAGCTCAGACCGGGTTGTTGTCTGATCAATGACTACAATAAACTTCTCTTATGCCTCATACACACCATCAGTTTTCCCATCGGGAATGACAGCTTTTGGCTGGAAAAACTGGCCTTGTGTATGCTCCACGGCAGTTTTCCAGACAGGAAAACCGCTAGGAATCGTGGCAGGAAAAATGAGAACTTGTTCTCTTTTTTCCTGCCACGATTCCCGACGGTCTTTTTCCTGGCAGTTTCCCTATGGGAAACACTGCGGTGGAGCATACACACGGCTGGGATTGCCAGCCAAAGCTCTCACCGCAGTTTTCCCTACAGGAAAAACTCTGGTGTGTACACGGGGAAAGTGACCGAGCAGGTTCTCGGTTTTCCCCCGGGATTCCTGGCGGACTTTTTACCGCCGGGAATCCCGATCGTGTGTACGGAGCATTATTGTTTTGTTATATCTATTTAATAAGTGTAAAAATAAAACAGCTGATCATTTCATAAATTCGTATGCTCACTCTCTTAGCTTTCTCAAAGAAAGAAATTAGCCAACTGAATCCTTACCTTGGGCCTACAGAATGATTAACCTCTATGTTGTTGACATGAGCTAGTAGGTGGATTTGTCTAGATTGGCAAACAAAGACTGACAGCACTCAGTCTACAAAAATTCTGTGTGTTGTCAAGTCAAAACAGGATTTAGGGAATGAGTGTACTTCTGGCAGATCAAGATCTAAAGAGATTGTAAATATGTACTGCATATGTTTTTTTTCTTTCCCTTGACATATGCTGTAAGGCAATAGGATATTGCCGAATCATCATGGCAGTTATCTCTAAATTCCATAATTCTCTGTTAAAGTGGTTGTAAAGTCAGATTTACAGCTGCCACCCCTCTGTTGTATGAAGTATTGTGAGTCAGTTTATCTAAAATTATAATCCTAAATATCTTCTTTCACAATGCTGCAATGTGGTCACATGACCTCCCTCTGGTCTCCTTCCCTGATCTAAGGAGAACAACCGGAGCGGCTGATATTCCCCTTTGATGTCAGCCAGCCAGTAGAGGGAGATCACGTAACCACACAGCGGTGCTGTGCAAGATGGTATTTAGAATTATAATAATAATTTAAAAAAACTCACACACAGTACTTAGTATCTTAGTACAACTGCTCACTAAATAATCTGCCTATTGCTTTTAATGTGATACCAGTTTGAGACTTTTAGGCCCTCAAAGGGATATTAGCTCTCGGGGTTATTCTCAACAACCTATCCAATTTTTCAACATGACACAACCACATTCTTCACCCAACAACATTGCCTTTGATTTTGACGTCATTACTTAACAAAAAATAAAATAGTTTGCATCATATGTATAACAAAATGCAAAATGAACAGGTAACAGGAAAATTACATACACAGTAATTGGTTAAACCTTTGTGCATGATTTGTATGATGAGGATGACCACTGGTACTCAAGGCATTGGCATTACTTATGTAGGCATTAGCCATGTCTTTCCAGTGAGAGTGAAGAAGAAATGAACGCATTTAACAATGGTTTCATCCTAAATTAATATTTAGCTGATCTCCCTCTCTCTTTGGAAAGCAATGTCACTTTGTTTATTCTGGTTAAACCATTAGTAGTCTTAATATGCATAAATAATAGCACACAAATCATAATTGCCATATGTAAGCAATTGAACCCCAAAAAATTACACCAATCTTTCTGTGCCACAGGATATATTTTTATTAGTATGCAGTCAATTATTCAGAATCATTAAGGCTTTTCTTGTTTACTTACTAAAAACGGTGGCAGACAAAATCTGACAAATACCAGCATTATCAGCCCCCCCTTTCCAAAAAAAAAAAAGAAGCATACCATTATTACTGTGCATCAGCCACAGGATATTTTGGGGAATTATTATTCAGTCAGTCATTGAGACTTAGGCCTCGTACACACGACCAAGGAACTCGTCGGAAAAGACACATCGTTTTCCTCGACAAGTTCCTTGTTAGGCTTGTCGAGAAACTTGACAAGCTGTCTTTGCACAATCAAGACCAAATCTCCTCGTTCTCAAACGCGGTGACTTTAATACATACAACAGCAGGGGAAGTTCGATTCCACTGGCACAAAACTTGGGGCTGCTTTTGCTAATCTCATGTTACTGCGTGTTAGGTAAAAGTTTGGTAAGAGACATTTGCACTTTTCAGTCTGAGATAGCATGACAAATGTGCTATCTCCATTACAAACGCTACTTTTACCGAAGGTGCGTGGGTTTCTAAGCATGCACGCCAACGTGTTTCTTGTCGAAAACCAGCCCGACGAGGAATACGACGAGTAAATTGAGACTCCTGTTGAGGAAAAAGAGAACTTGTTCTCTTTTTTCCTCATCGAGTTCCTCGACAGTTTACTCGATGAAAAGCATACACACGACCGGTTGTGTGTTCGCGGCCTCTTTTACTAAAGAAGATGGCTAAACTACAATAATCTCAGTATCAGTCGCCTTAAAAAGATTCACTACCACCCTTCTCATGACCTTCTAAATAAATTATAGCATTATTTCTGTGCCACAGGATTTATGCTTTTGTTTATTATTTTGTCAGTTATTGAGATTTTCAGACTTTTCAGTCAAGAAAAGAGTGATTGATCCACCAAGAAATTAGATCATTCCTTCCTGTGCCATGGGATGTATTTTAATTATTATTCAGTCAATTATTGATATCAGCATCAATTATTAGATTAGCTTGCTAAAAAAGGCGGCCTCCCAAATCACACAAACCCCAACAGTACCAGCCCAGATGTGAGCGACTGTACCATGGGTTAATGATAGTATTCTACCTGTATCATGATCTGTTTTTGTTTTCTAAATTTATAGTCTATATCTTTTAGAGTTTTAGTTCAAGGCTGGTTGTCGACTGATTAATGACTATATAAATCTAATATTGAAACCATTCAAGGGGCTTAGGGAAGGGTTCATCCGTTGACAATTACCTAGTATTTTTTACCATTTTTTTAGGCAAATGTCTTTCAATTGCAGCATTAACAGACTGTTACTGAAGGACGCTGATTGCATTTGTGACAAATTATTCCATTAGTGTAGTTAGGTTTGAAAATAAATCAGGGAGTTACAATATCTACCCTGTTTTCTGCAGAAATATAAGCATTTGCCATGCCTGATTTTATCCAGATTCCCAGAGCTCCCTTAAACATATAAACTGGCATGCTAGAGCCCCAGAGGTTTCTCTGTTGGGCTACAACTATATGGGGCAAAATATAAATAGGAAGATCCTTAACATGCATACATGCACTTTTTGAGTAATACAAGAATGGAAGGCATTTTTTTTGGAAGTGCACAGCAGGGACGGCCCATCCATTAAGGGTGCATGGGCACCGCCCCCTATGTCACGCTGTCCCCTATATGACAAATGGATAAATTATTGGATTGTATTGAATTGTATGAATCTATCCATGGCCTCCCTGCCACCCCCTATTCAGGAGTCCGTCCCCATTTTGGAGACCGGGCGCCTGATTTCCAGCGATGGGAGTGCTTTTTTGAAGCACCTGATTAGAGCAATAGACTCTGAGGCCCCGTACACACGAGCAAATAGATTTGTTCAAATCGGTCGGTTCGACCGATTTGAACAAATCTGTCTGCTGGCCGTTTTGGTTTGACCACTGTACACACGATCAAACCAAAATCCCCGCCAGCAGACAGCGCGGTGACGCGGCGGTGACGTGGTGGTGACGTTGACGCCGCCACGTCACCGCACCAGGAAGTAAATTACTTCCGCGCATGCGTCGAATCCATTCGACGCATGTGCGAGAAGATATGTCTGCTGGTTAGCGTACTAACCAGCAGACATATCGGGCGGATGGATTCCCAGCCGACAGATTTTAAAGCATGCTTTAAAATCTGTCGGCTGGCCAAATCCGTCTGCTCGCCCGTACACACGATCGAATCTGTCTGCTGGGACGGTTGGGCAGACCGTTTCCAGCAGATAGATTTGATCGTGTGTACGCGGCCTAATAGGTTTTAAAAAAAGGTGGACTTGGAGTGCAGAGCATTGTGTTTGCAATCCATCCAGGCGTGTTAGAAAAGCAAATGATAGAACTATTGCCAGTGGAAATCACTGTGTTGCATCTTGGTTGGTATCTGTTGACTTTGTCGTAGCAACAAGAATGGAGCAATCAACTTGAGCGTTGATCATTGACTACAAAATAATGTCAGCAATATGTCCCTGCTACAGGAGAGGCTGGAGGATATCATTATGTTGAAGTTGTAATAACTAGGTAGAAAAAAATTACATAAAATACTACAACATTTAAAAAATTTAAATAACTGAATTACAGTGGAACCTCAGATTACGAGTATAATCCGTTTCAGGAGAATGCTCTTAATTCAAAGTACTCGCATATCAAAGTGAGTTTCCCCATTGAAGTCAATGAAAACTAAAATAATTTGTTCCGCACTGACTTCAATGGCATGCAATACCACATGCGACCAGAGGTGGGGGGAGCTGGAGAGCCTCGGAAATGGCCGGAAAGGCCCGAGGACACCTCGGCTGACCTTGGCAAACCTCGGAAAGATTCCCGAGGTGTTACATAGTTACATAGTTACATAGTTAGTCAGGTTGAAAAAAGACACAAGTCCATCCAGTTCAACCATAAAAAAAAATAAAAATAAAACAAAGTACACCCAACTCCATACCCACAGTTGATCCAGAGGAAGGCAAAAAACCCCAGCAGAGCGATGATCCAATTTGCTACCGGAGGGGAAAAAATTCCTTCCTGATCCCCCGAAAGGCAATCGGATTTACCCCGGATCAACTTTACCTACAAAACTTAGTACTCAGTTATATTATGTGCATTTAGGAAAGAATCCAGGCCTCTCTTAAAGCAATCTACTGAGCTGGCCAGAACCACCTCTGGAGTGAGTCTGTTCCACATTTTCACAGCTCTTACTGTGAAGAAACCTTTCCGTATTTGAAGGTGAAATCTCTTTTCCTCCAGACGTAAAGAGTGCCCCCTTGTCCTCAGTGTTGACCTTAAAGTGAATAACTCAACACCAAGTTCACTATATGGACCTCTTATGTATTTGTACATGTTGATCATATCCCCCCTTATTCTCCTCTTCTCAAGAGTGAATAAATGTGCATTTCCGAATGGCGTCAATCGGCTGCAATTGGCGCCATTCGGCTCCGTCTGGCTCCGGCGCCCCCAAATCTCAGGCCAAACACAGTGCTACACACCCGCAAACCAAGTTAGGATTTTTTTAAATACAGTGCTCGTATTGTGAAAGCTTGTTAACCGCGTTACATGCAATCAAGGTTTCACTGTATAATCGAATGAACATGTAGCCTTAGCTGTTGTTAGTTAGTTTAATTTATTTGCAGACAGCGGGTGGAGTTCATTGCTCCAGGTGGCTTCTTTGGGCCTGTGATTGTAAATAACATAGTCCCCCATTGGGTGGATTTGTCAGTTCATTGCCACATGCGTGAGATTTTTTCAGGTCCTGGCTTTATGTGTAAAAAAGTTAATTCTATAAAGCTCTAAAAAGTGCAAGGAAATTACTCCAAAGTAGATTTTACCTCTCTGACACAATATCATTATTACATTTTTAATACATAATTTAGTTAAATTACTTGCTAGAGATGATGGCCTCCCAATTCCAAAATCCCAGCACTATCAGTACAGAAATGAGTGACTGACTATCAGGTTCCCAAAATATATAGTACCGTCCTTATTGTGCCCCAAGATATAGTTTGTTAATTTTTAGTCATTCAGTTATTTAGATTAGTTTATTATGTTTAGTTTTGTTCTGCTAAAAATATGGCCACCCAGAAATAAGTGACTGACACCCCATGCCAGCCCCAAAACCAACAAACCAAACAGCAGATACTCAAAAAATGCACCATTCTCACTGTGTCCCATCATCAAAATATTACATTTTCATTTTAGTTAGTAATGATGCAAACTAGTTTAGGCTTTTCTTTGTTCACTTGGCTTTCTGCTGCCACGTGTCTCTTCTTTTCATGATACCTAGGCCACACATACAGCCAGCTCAGCATCATGGCCTTCTACAGCTTCTAGGGCAGGCCTCCATGTGTTACTTGTTATTTGGCCTGTTGTGGGTGCTGATGGAAGGAGGCGGTCAGGTGGTTTGACATCTGCCCAAGTCTCTGACATCACCAACATCACTTTCTGTAAAACAAGCAGGCACAGACAGGTGTCCTTTTATAAAGCAGTGAAATCTATTCACTGCTTCGTTCTCCGGCATTCATGGAGGAGATTTTGCTGTGTGCCTGTTTATGAAGCAGCGAAAATTTGTTTCACCCTTGGAGGAGTGAAGTGATCTACCAACGCTTCAAACAGTAGCCCCTGATACTGTAATCTCGTGAGACTTTACGAGATTACAGTACCAGAAATTTACAGAAACACAGAGATATCAGTTTATTGAGCAGTGATAAATTATCACTGCTCAGTACACTGACAGACAGCGTGGTAAATGTAATTAAAATAACGAGTCCCCTTACATAATATATATAAAGTTATACACACACATACATTGTATATACATGTATATACACACACACATTATATATATATATATATATATATATATATATATATATACATGTAAACATTATATATATGTATGTATATATATGTATACACATAAATATTACAGGGGGACATAGTTACAGTGTTGGGGGGTCTGAGCGAGGTAGAAGGAAGTTTAAAATCCTTCTCCTTCCTCCTCAGATTCCCTCTTCACTCCCTGCTTCACCACCTCTGAGATTGTGAATCTGGGAGGTGAATTCTGACTCAGATCGCCAGTGAAGTGCTCAGATCACAGCTTCATAAACTTGCCGTCACTGTGTTAGTCTATGAGAATTCTCTGTGTGTGGAGATAATCGGCGGGAGAACAAATTCAAACACTTCTCCCCCGATTATCTCTGTTTCATAAACTGTTTATGGGCTGTGATCAATGGTGGTCCCTGGGATCACCGATGTTCAATGCTTCATAAACGGACACCACAGAGTGGAACACGGAGGGTGGGTTGCAGCCATTAATCAAGTTAGTGACTTTTTTAAGGTCAGTGCACTATGAGAATTGATAGGAATGATGTACCAGGAGGCTCAAGGGATGAGACAATTAGTGTAGTGAGGCCGGCATGAAGCTGACAGGTACAGTTTCAGCTAAAAATGACAAACCCTCCTTTCGGACACATTCTTCCTGGCCCACAGGCCCTTTTGTAGGCCAATCTGCCCCTACCTCCAAGGCCCAGTTTTGTTTGCAAAAGGGAATATTTACTTGGAGCATAGCTGGAGAATAGCTTAAAACTCTGTCCATGTCATTGTCTACCATTTAATTATTTGGAAGCCAGGTGAACAGTCGTTACCTCTTTTAGTAATGAACCCCATATCTAGAGAAGGGATCAGAGGTTAGTTTATTTACTTATTGCTCTCATTTTATTTTAAATATAAAATAAATGGCAGATGATGAAATTAAGTCATGTCAAAATAGTGGGTTACTCATATATGACAAGATATGAAAATAAGCATTTGTTTTAGTATTCATGCTTAGGCTCTTTTCTCCTTCTTCCTAGAAACTGAAAAGCTCTGGTTAATATATACATTCCTATTATTTGCTATATACATCATGTATCTGCACACTACAATCAGTGCATCATAAATTTGACAAGGTATACTCCATAGGCTGTCAGTTTACAGTGATGTGCGCATTAGACGTTTAGGGTTTGTGTCGCCTGGGTATGTGCTAACAATGTATACAGATTGTCAAACGAGAATGTTGCACACTGTGAATGGAGCACAAAAACCCTCCAATTACTTTTGTGCTACAAACAATATTTACTAATTATATAGCTACAAAATGAATGGCAATTGGTGCTGTAGTGTTAACTTATCTCCCTGGCTTATCACTCTGACTTTTATTCCCATACTGCCCCACTGAGCAATAAATAAGCCTTTTGTGGAAGTTATTGCATGCCTAATAATACTTTCACTGTCAAACATTGTTTAAGTTGTCAGAAACGTATAGTTTAGATCATTAATTTCCTTGTTCGAAAACGTGCTGTATTTTTTAAATTTGTCCCAACAATATGAAGTGTCACGTTTTTTTAAATGTATTCTCAGATCATCAATAGTTAAAAAAGAAACCTGATGACATCTTCAATCGATGACATCCTCTGGTACATCTCAGCAGCTTGGGCAATTAAATTATATCTAAAGCTTTATTTTTTTCATTTTTTTCTGTGATTTTCCACGTGTGCTCTATTTTTGATTTTCATCCTAACGATGTTCCAGTGACAACTGTAAAGTTTTAAATTTTCCATAATTTTTGGTACTTAAAAAATATGACTACATAGAAATTAATCCAAATACAAAGATACCCATTTTTTATTCAGTGTTGTTTCAATTAACTAAGTTGCATAAATAAATATTTGTAAATATACAAATAGCACTCTTTTAGATGCCTATAGTTAGCATCAATGATAAACCGTAATCCCCATGTTTGAATAAAAAAAAAAAATCTTCCTAGATTTCAATATATCAATACACAAAACAAATATTATCAAACCATAAAATTAAAACAAAAAATATATAAGTGTGCTCACGGGTGTATCCCAACCAATGGGTACTGTATCTGTGTCAGCACAAAAGCAGAAATCTTCCATGTTACCTCCACCAACACCTTTTAAATTTGGAAACTCACCAGAAAATTTTGACCCTAACAATTTGTTTTTGTAGTCTTAAAACTCGATCAGTCCATCCGATAGACCGTTTTCATCGGTTAACCGATGAAGCTGACTGATGGTCCGTCGCGCCTACACAACATCGGTTAAAAAAACGATCGTGTCAGAACACGGTGACGTAAAACACACTGATGGTCGTGCCTACTAAGATCGGTTTTGACCTATCGGTTAGAAATCCATTGGTTAAATTTAAAACAAGTTGTCTTTTTTTTAACCGATGGTTAAATAACCGATGGCGCCCACACACGATCGGTTTTGACCGATGAAAACGGTCCATCAGTCCATTCTCATCGGTTTAACCGATCGTGTGTACGCGGCATTTCAGTTCTAAGGGGGGCAGTGCTGCTCTTCCATAGACAAAGTTTGGTAAGTGAGTGTTTTCACCCCAGAATAGAAAGCGTGACGCTAGCAGGATTGCAAGGTGTAAATAAAGCAAAAAATCCTGAAAAAAACGACAGCAACCACATTAAAGGACTAGTAAGTCGCAATATATTCAATTTTTATTTTGGGATTTACATAGACTTTAAACACTTAAGTCCCGGACCATTTTGCGATTCGGCACTGCGTCAATTTAACTGACAATTGCTCGGTCGTGCGACGTGGCTCCCAAACAAAATTGACTTCTTTTTTTTACCACAAATAGAGCTTTCTTTTGGTGGTATTTGATCACCTCTGTTTTAATTTTTTGCGCTGTAAACAAAAATAGAGCGACAATTTTGAAAAAAATTCTATATTTTTTACTTTTTGCTATAATAAATATCCCCCAAAATTATATAATTTTTTTTTTTCCTCAGTTTAGGCCGATATGTATTCTTCTACCTATTTTTGGTACAAAAAATGCAATTAGCGTTTATTGATCGGTTTGCGCAAAAGTTATAGGCCCAGATTCACAGAGCGATTACGCCTGCGCAACTGGTGTTGCGCGTGCGTAAGTCTAAATGTGCGCGTGCGTTTAGATGCGCGCGATTCAGAAAACGATTTATGCCAGAAATCTACTTTTTTTTGTCCGGCGTAATTTCGTTAGACAGACGCATCCGTCCGCGCAAAAATGCGCTAGACACACCATTGATTTGCTAGTCAAATATGCTAATGAGGGAGTTGCGGGGATCCACAAAAAAACGCAGTTGCTGCGCAGGCTACGCGATGTGCGCAACAGCAAAATGTCCTGTCTAAAGTTAGAGCACCTAAAAGCTGGTCTAAATTTTGAAAAAACGTCTACATCTCACAGAAAGCAACACCGTTACTGAGGAGCAGACCACACACACGTGTTGCACTACAATTTGACTGCCAACATGCCAGGGGCATCGTCGCTCATAGCTGCACTAGTGAATTTAGATGACCAAAGAAGGAGGAGGGCACAGAGGATGGCACGGAGGATGGCACGGGAGAGGGTATACCGCACACGCATAGACCTCTTTGGCATGAGTGATTCTGAGGTGTATCGCATCTTCAGATTCCCCCCTCATGCCATCCTGGAATTAACCACAACCCTGCAGGAGGACATCACCAGCCCAACACAACGCTCACAAGCAGTGCAGCCACTGGTGAAGGTCCTGGCAACACTCCATGTCCTTGCCAGTGGCTCTTTTCAGCGTACAAGTGGAGTGGTGGCTGGGATGTCACAATCCTCCATGGGCAGATGTGTGCACCAGGTTGTCCCTGCAATCCTCACACGCTTGGCCAACCAAATCATCAAACCCACCACTGAGGACCTGCGGCTGAAGGCAATGACAGATTTCTACAGAATTGCCAGATTCCCACGCACCATCGGGGCCATTGATTGCACACATGTGGCACTCCAGCCCCCCCATGAGACAGAGCACATGTACCGCAATCGGAAGCATTGGCATTCCATCAACGTACAGGTGATAGTTGATGCCCAAGGCCTCATATGGCACGTCCGTGCCAAACACCCCGGATCCACCCATGACAGCTACATCTACAATCAATGCCACATCCAAATGGAATTCTATCAGAACGTGTATGGGAACACCTGGCTGGTTGGTGAGTGACATGGGAGTCAGGCATGACTATCCCCTCCCGTGATGCACACCTCACAAGTGGCACATGCATGACTAACATTCTCCTGTCTTTTCCCTTCCAGGTGACTCTGCATATGCACTGGGACCCCATCTCATGACTCCTATCCGGAACCCCCAAACCCCAGGGGAGGAAAGATACAATCAAGCACACATCAAAACCCGAGCAGTGGTGGAGCGCACCTTTGGCCTCCTGAAGTCACGTTTCCGATGCCTGGATAAGTCTGGGGGTACACTGCCATATCATCGTTGCATGTTGCATGCTGCACAATCTCGCAGTGAGGAAGGGCCTGCAGGTTGAGCTACGTGATGACCTGACCCCCCAAACAGACAATCAACCCCTAACCGAAGATACCCCGTCTTCTGAGGGAAGAGCAGTCAGGAGGCAGCTCATATTGGGCATCTTTGCACGTTAAACACACACATTAATCATGGCACAATGAGAATGCATGCATGCACACCACTATGGTCCCTAGCACACACACCCCACATCCTCATCAAATTGGATTGGCACCAGTCCACCATGCAGGACTGGTGAGCAGTAACGCCACGTCAAGGCTCCAATTATGTCACTGTACATTCATACACCATTCACACGGACCTGGGAATCACTTCTCCCTGGTCCTGGGGAACCCTTCTCCACCAAAATTGAGGATGACACCCCTTTTCCAGCAGGAATGTCACCCCCACATTCAAACAGCATGCACAACCCAAAAAAAATAAAAATGCAAAAAATGTCAGCCAAAAAAAAAAAAGGGGGAAAAAAAAATTATTGCCCTCTGCGTGAGCCACGCCTGGGGCGCCCCCGGCCACGGCCCCGGCCCCGGCCCCTCAGGGGAGACTCATGGGGGAGGGGCAAACCCGGGGGTTGAGGAGCAGCCCCTGATATCTGCCCACCTGGCGGCCTGCCCTCCAAGGCCACGGCAATTCTGTCCAGGGAAGCACCAAGTGTTGCCGTGTTGGCCTGGATAGCCTGGGTAAGGGCCCTCACATCCTGCCCAACGCCTGCTGCTGTAGTCTGCAGTTCATTTAGGCAGGTTGTGAAAGCCCGGGAGTGGGAGTCCAGGTTACCCAGCGTATCCTTCATGGAGGACAGGCTCTCCTCCACCCGCCCAAAAGTCTGGCAGAGCTGTCCCAGATGGCGGGTCTGGAGGGCCTGGTCCCTTCGCAGACTGGCGGGCAGGAGATTGGGCGCCCCCCTGGTGCTCTGGGATGACATCCTGCCTCCAGCTGATGGTTGTGGGCGGGGAGAAGGGGAGGCCCTTGTGAGGGGAGCCATGTTGGGGGAGGAGGGGGGGGGGCTCCCCCTTAGGGAGGGCAGGCTTCTGCCAGCCAGAGGGGAAGAGTCCGCACAAACCACTCGTCCAGTGCCTGACTCCTCCTCCTCATGATCGTCCTCCTCCTGATCGTCCTCCTCCTCATGATCGTCCTCCTCCTCATGATCATCCTCCTCCTCTCGAACCTCCTCCGCGGACTCCGGCCTTGTTGGGGGGGCCTCATTAGGCTGCTGTCCTGGTGTTGGAGCGGTCAGGCCAGATGGCCCTGCACCCTCCTGCACATCTGTGGATGACACAAACCATTTACAGGTTGGAGGATCCACACACTTGCCACATATTCCCTTTCACCCCCTCCCCCACACATGCTACACACCTGATAGAAAAAAAAACCTTACCTGGCACCGCGGGAACCGGACTTGTGTCAAAGCCTGGCAGGCCCTCCACTTCATGCCGGTGAAAGGTCAGGGCCACCACATGCTCCGTCGCTGTAAGCCTAATACGGCATGGTGGGCCCCCTCCTGTGCCCCTGGCATGGGCATGCATTGCGGCCAGTTTTTTTTTCACCAGACGCCGGAGATCATTTATTTTTTTGTCGATCCCAGACCGGGTCCGTGTCTCCCCCTCCCCCGATGAATTCACCTGCTCCGTGATCCTATCCAATATCTCCCTCCTCCTGGCCGGGGTGGTGGTGGCACTCTGCGGGCCGTGGAGAAAACGCCCATACTCGCTAATGGCCCGGGCAAGAATTCTTTTTTCCCCCACAGTAAAATTGAGCTTTCTTTTTCTCTCAGTCATACTTCCAAACAAACTCACTACCAGTCACCAAAAATCAGTCACAAATACAAGCACAACCAATCAGGCAAGAACACACACAAAGAGAAAACAAACACCCAAAAATCACACTAGCACTCAGCAAGAAACAGTCACAAAAAAAAATAAAAGAAAAAATAAAGCAAGAAAACAAACGAACAAAAATATATCAATCAAACAAACAGTCTCTCAAACACTTATCAAAAAACACTTTCACAAATATACCAACAAACACTTGATCACACAGAACACTAATCTGACAACTACAAGACACACTGCAACGAACAACAGGAACAAAAGCACTTGGTTAAATGGGAAGGGACACAAAGGGATGTACTTTTGCAATGCAAGTGCGTTTGTGTGTGTCTATTTATGCTGTCTGCGTAGTTCACAACGTTGCCCTAGTCCATTTCCAATTTCACTGATTGCGCCGCTCCCGAGTTGTGAGCATGCGCACAGCGGAGCTGACATGGTCTCGTTCAAGCACGCATGCGCGAGCCGGCCGGCCCTTCATTTGCATGGGGTCACGGCTCATTTCAATGTAACACGCCCTCGTCCCTCCCAATTTGTATTACTCCTCCTTACGCCTCTGGAAAAAACCTTATGCTTGCGCAATTTCCTGCGCAAAAGCTACGTGAATCGGGGGATTACGCGGCTAGATGGCGCAAGTCTAACGTAATGGCGGTGCGCTACGCCGGACCGATAATGCGCCGATGTACGTGAATCTGGGCCATAGCCTCTACAAAATAGGGCATAGTTTTATGGCATTTTTATTAATATTTTTTTTTTTACTAGTAATGGCGGTGATCAGCGATTTGTATTATGACTGCAACATTAATGCAGACTCATTGGACACTTTTGACACATTTTTGGGACTATTGTAATTTTTACATTGATCACTGCTATAAAAATGCACTGATTACTGTGAAAATTACACTGGCAGTGAAGGGGTTAACCACTAGGTGGCGCTGAAGGGGTTAAGTGTATCCTAGGGAGTGCTTCTTACTATAGGGGGGGTGGGCTGTGTGTGACAAGACAGTGGTCACTGATTACAGGAAGCTGTGATCACTGTCATTGTCACTAGGCAGTGCTTGTTTACATCAGCATCTCCCCGTTCTTTCTCACCGTGAGACGATCGTGGGTATCCCCGTGGCGATCGAGTCCATGGGACCCGCGGTCGGGCTCATTGAGCTTGCTTGCTCATGGAGCTTGCGTCCACAGGTACGTCCTTTTGCCCAGTAGTGCCATTCTGTTGACGTATAAGTGCGTGTGTTGGTCGGCAAGTGGTTAATGTGTTTTGGTGATCTAGGAAGACACACATATAATAGAATTGTAATCTCTCTCTCTCTCTATATATATATATATTATATAAATATATATATAAATATATATATATATATATATATATATATATATATATATATATATATATATATTTATATATATATATATATATATATATGTATAAATTAGGGCTGTTACTGACTAAAATTTTTGTGTTCGATTAATCGATTTTTTTTAAATTGTTTAATCGATTAACTATAACGCACATACAGATCCAACTACTTTTAGCTGATTCCCAGTGCAGCTACCAACCACTGGAAAAATGGATAGCAGGATACAAAAAACACACAGGCAGCGCTCAATGGGAATAACATTAAAACTTTTATAGTCTTCAAATAGGTAACAAAATAAATATTGCACTGGAGATAAAATCAATGTAGCTACATAAACTGTAAAAATGGTGCGAGTAATACCAAACAAAGCAGTCATAAAAACATGTAGCTAAGTATGATACTTGTATAAAAATGTGTACAACGATACCACTGCTGAATCAGATGAGGAGGGGTTAACATTAGTCCATCGGCATGTAGATGTCCCCATGAAGGGAACTATCACAACTCCCAGTGGATGGCTGTAGAATCCCAGGTTGATAGAGGGAAGTGATAGAGGGAAGTGTAACAGCCCTTGCGTGTGGCAGATAGTAAGGTCCCGCCGGCATGCAGATATGAAGGAACAGCAAAGGAGCCCTTCAGATGGACACGGCAAGCCCCACCCGTGTCTGTGACGTCACCGAACTCCCTGAAGGTCCGGAAGCTGGTGGAGAGGTGATTACCGATCAAAAGAATTTTGATAGATCAAAAAAATTTAAGATTAATCAAGGAATTATCTAATATCATACTATATTACATTTGTAACGTGCTGTCAATCTACCACTGAGAGCTTGTTGATGATAGAGCACAGAATATCTCATTGGTTTGCTGCTGCTCTTTCACTATCCAATCACAAGCTGCAGCAGATCTTGAGAAAGCTGTATTGGTGTAACTTTAATATAGAAAGGCAAGGTCAAGGATCTGACTATGCTGTCTGGCAAGGGTGAATGAATCTAATGATTAGCTGAGCAGAATTGCATATCCATGGCAGGTAACACAGTTCACAAATATGCATGTTAGTTGTCTATTAGCTGCTTTATCATGGCCGTGCTTTAAAGTTTGCACAAACTATAGTAAAGTAGGAGTATGCCTGGAAAGCACAACCTTTTGTTTCAGACAATTACCAACCTGTCATTGTAAATGTGAATCAAAAAAGAAAAACGAGTGCATTTTGACAGACACTGTTAAATTAAACATTCTTCATACCAAAAAATAAAGTATAATGTACCCATTTCAGTTCTAAAGAATTTCTTTCAACCACGGCTATTGTTTGTTAATAAGAGCTAGCTTTTGTGAGGTTAATCAGTGTGCATAATAAGGACATAAAGGTACGGAGAAGTAATACTGTAATCCTTTTGTTTGGATAATCAGACTAATGTATGCAAATTAAACCTTATTAGTACTAGGGTTCTGTGTCTGCTTATCAAAATGTGCCATTTTCATGAAAATTGGAAGTCCATTATATAAAGTTATTATTAACAATCATTTAGGAATTATATACGGTATGCAAATTAAAGTTGATTACAACTAATTAAGGGCTTTCTTTGTTATTTGACCTTGTCTGCTTTTTATGTAAATATGTTTCTTTTGGTCTGGCATATTTTTAGACTTGGAAAAGTATATTAAGACAAGTTACATTATGTATTTTTAACATTTTTTTTTCTATTGTGAAACCAGTACGTTCTTTAGGCACTTAAGAATAAGAAGGATCTGAGGAGGCTGCTCAAACGGATTCTAGATAACAGGCTTTGATTTTCAAGACCATTCATGACACTTGGTGGCAGGTGGCAGGCAATGGCATGGAATGAGTACAAATTTTCAGATGCCAATTTTCTAACTACAAAAGATATAAATGCTAATTGCTAAATACATCACATTGGGTGTGAGTAAAAGTAGCTTCCATTGCATGTCATACAACATAAATAAATACATGAATAAACCTAGGTTGAGATCTATCCATGTCTATCGACAGAATCTATCTATCCACCTTTCTTTCTTTCTTCCTTACACACTATAAAACACACAGATATAGTATACATTTCGCAAACAAAACCTTTGATTGATATACAGCTATATTCAACAAAATAGGTGTCATATACATACTATTAAATATACATGATTTTTAAAACCTTTAATAGATTTTTTGCTGTTTCCATCATTATTATTTATACATTAGTCACAGCACTTACTGACCGGCTAGTCTATAATTATCTCAGTGTGTACAGAGTACTATGCTCTAGAACTACTAGGACAATAAGAATACATTTAATGATCTGGAGGTAGTGTATTGGTTAAAAAATAAATAAATAAAAAAAGTATTTTTTATCATGGCTTAGAAAATGGATAGAAAATTACTCTACATGACTACTTTCAATGAGCAATGGGCTTTTGCTTATGTCATAAGGGTTTTGCATTCTTATAAAAGTCTAATGCCTTGTACATACGACCGGAATTTCCAAAGAAAAAAGTCAGACAGAATTTTTTCATCGGATATTCCGACCGTGTGTGGGCCCCATCGGACTTTTTTCCATCAGAGTTTAGAAATAGAACGCATGCTCAGAAGCATTGAACTTCATTTTTCTCGGCTTGTCGTAGTGTTTTACATCACAGCGTTTTGGACAGTCGGAATTTGGTCTGACAGTGTGTATTGCAAGACAGCTTGAACGGAATTCCAACGGAAAATTCTATCGGATTTTATCCAATCAGAAATTCCGATCGTGTGTACAGGGCATAAGTTTAAGATCAGGTCAGATGGAGATAAACCTGTCAATGAATTCTGAATGATCCCAGAAGGATCTCAAACGGTGTCATCTGCACAGACTCAAAGCCCATAGAATCAATCCCTTTAAAAAAAACTTTTAACATTTTAAAATGGAAGTCCGTGCTAAAATTAAAATTCCTGCATCTATAGCCACCAACATTCTAACACTAACCTATATAGGTGAAGTAATTTGAACCACAGTCTCTCTGATGCCGCGTACACACGGTCGTTTTTTGCGATGAAAAAAAACGTTGTTTTTTAAAACGTCATTTAAATTGATCGTGTGTGGGCAAAACTTTGTTTTTTGTCTTAAAAAAACAACCAAAAAAAAATTCCAACATGCTTGAATTTTTTGTGTCGTTTTTTAAAACGTCGTTTTTTGTTTCACAAAAAGTCACCGTGTATAGCAAAAACGTCGTTTAAAACGACGTTTTTCAACCCGCGCATGCCCAGAAGCTAGTTATGAAGCGAGCTTCAATGGAAAAGTGTGGTGAACGTAACCTCGTTTTTTGTGAAAAAAACGATGGTGTGTATGCAACATCGTCTTTGAAAGTGACGTTTCAAAAACTTTGTTTTTTACTTCACAAAAAACGTCGTTTTTTTCATCGCAAAAAACGACCGTGTGTACGCGGCATTAAAGCAAGAAGACCTGAATGTACTATAAGTGCATACAAAGTGCATAGCAAACAATGTCAGCAAACAATTTCCCAAAATCCAAAATATAATGTCCAAAAAAAACCCAAATCTAGTGAATGTCCAAAATAAATTCAGTTACAGTCAGGTCCATAAATATTGGGACATCGATACAATTCTAATCTTTTTGGCTCTAAACACCACCACAATAAATTTAAAAATGAAACGAACAAGATGTGCTTTAACTGCAGATTTCAGCTTTAATTTGAGGGTATTTACATCCAAATCAGGTGAACAGTGTAGGAATTACAAAATTACAACAGCTTTTATATGTTTGTATATGTGCCTCCCACGTTTTAAGGGACCAAAAGTAATGGGACAATTGGCTGCTCAGCTGTTCCATGGCCAGGTGTGTGTTATTCCCACATTATTCCATTTACAATGAGCTGATAAAAGGTCCAGTGTTCATTTCAAATGTGATATTTGCATTTGGAATCTGTTGCTGTCAACTCTCAATAAGAGATTCAAAGAGCTGTCATCATCAATGAAGCAAGCCATCATTAGGTTGAAAAAAAACAAAACAAACCCATCAGAGAGATAGCAAAAACATTAGGCGTGGCCAATTTAACTGTTTGGAACATGCTTAAAAAGAAAACACCCTTCACAACAGTTGGCCAGATCAAGGAGGTAGGTGTATGTGTGTCAAAGTCAACAATCAAGAGAAGACTTCACCAGAGTGAATACAGAGGGTTCACCACAAGATGTAAACCATTGGTGAGCCTCAAAAACAGGAAGGCCAGATTAGAGTTTGCCAAACAACATCTAAAAAAGCCTTCACAGTTCTGGAACATCATTCTATGGACAGATGAGACCAAGATCAACTTGTACCAGAGTGATGGGAAGAGAAGTGTATGGAGATGGAAAGGAACTGCTTATGATCCAAAGCATACCACCTCATCAGTGAAGTATGGTGGTGGTAGTGTCATGGCGTGGGCATGTATGACTGCAAATAGAACTGGTTCTCTTGTATTTATTGATGATGTGACTGCTGACAAAAGCAGCAGGATGAATTCTGAAGTGTTTCCGGCAATATTATCTGCTCATATTCAGCCAAAAACTAATTGGACAGTGCAGATGGACAAGTATCATTCGTAGCCACATGCTGGCTGTGTCTGGACGCAGCTCCTGACGGCTCCTGACATCCAGGGCTGTACCACACGCTCTCCCCTGGCATCTCCCACCGCTCTCTCCTGGTTCTCCCCCTGGATCCGCCGCTCTCTGCCTTCAGAAATGTAAGCCCCTAATCTACAGGGCTCTCCCACCCCCCGAGCTCCGGTGGCAGCCGTCCTTTTTAGGATAAGCCGCGGCGGAGGCCCTCGCGCCACCTCTGGAAGTATTTGCGGCCGCCGCACTTAGGAAAGGCCGCGGCTTCACCCACGGCCTAGCGGCGCGCCACTCCATTCATCTACTAGAACCACCACAAACCCCCCCGGACACCTGCAGAACCCCCCAGCCACCACCAGCCACCCCCTGAGTCGCCCACTCACAGTAATCTAGCCGCGTAGCCCCCGGCGATGGCTTGGTATTTCCACAGCTTGCGGCCCCCCCTCCCCCCCTGATACACCATCCACCTGCCAGCTACACAGCAATACCCCCCGGACACCAGCAGGACCCCCCACTTCCCTAGGGCTAGAACTGCATCCCGGAAGCTACCGGCGCAGGTTTCCTAGGAGAAGGATGTGTGGCCACGGGATGTAGATAGGTAGGACCCCCTCCACCCCTCCCCTGTTCATCGCCGTGACCGAGTGGCCCCCCGCACCTCCCCTCCAGATACCAGCTTGCTACTCCCTTGTAATTGGGTCACCTACCACCCTCTCCTGACTCAATAACTACCAGTTGGCAATCCCCCCCCTCGAGGTCACCACCCTGGCTCTTGCAGCCAGAGTGTTAGCCATCTTGCAACACCCTAGCCCCATTCCCCCTTCCTCAATACCATTTGAACTTGATCCAGGGTTTGCCCGATCGCCTCTCAAGGGGTCAGAAAGGAACCCTTCATCGCTGCGACCTGCCAGCTGCACATCAATCCCCCCTTGACACCAGCAGCACCCCCCTCTTCCTTAGGGCTAGAACTGCATCCCGGTAGCTACCGGCGCACGTTTCCTAGGAGTAGGACGTGTGGCCCACGGGATGTAGATAGGTAGAGCCCCCTCCACCCCTCCCCCGTTCATCGCCGCGACTGAGTGGCCCCCCGCACCTTACCTCCAGATACCAGCTTGCTACTCCCTTGTAATTGGGTCACCTACCACTCTCTCCTGACTCAATAACTACCAGTTGGCAATCCCCCCCCTCGAGGTCAAAACCCTGGCTCTTGCAGCCGGAGTGTTAGCCATCTTGCAACACCCTAGCCCCATTACCCCTTCCTCAATACCCGATCGCCTCTCAAGGGGTCAGAAAGGATTTTTTTCCCTGTTGTAGCATATTGGCGTAGCACGGCCAGGTTTTTTTTGCCTTCCTCTGGACCAAGTCAGGATCAAGGATTAAGTTAATCCTTGATAATCCACCCCCCCCCCTCTCCCTGGTGTTTGGCGACGATGGTTAATCTGCAATATTCTGCAGAAACCATTGGTGATTTGCCGCAATACTACCAGCCATCACTAAAAAAGCCCTAAAAGCTGAGCGACTTCTGAGAATCGATCGACGACCGACTATCAAAAATCTCAGCCGTGTACCCCAGCCTAAGCCTAAGCATATATCATGTGCTTTGATCAACACAAGGTCGGCAGTAAAACACAGACTGGAAATCCAGGATTTCATTCTACAATACGATTTAGACTGCCTCTTTATTACAGAGAGCTGGCTCACAGCCGACTATAACACCATTCTAGGAGAACTGGTGCCAAAAAACTATTGTATTATAACTGAAAACAGAATAGGGCAAAGAGGAGGAGGACTGGCGGTGATCCATAAGACTCATCTTGAGATCACTAAACCAGTCCCTCAAAATCCTCTTCCATTCATGGAAACCCTTACCCTGCAACTGCAAATAAACTCCCAGGAGACCGTCCGGATTCTACTCTGCTATAGGCCACCTGGCCCAAAATCGCAGCTTTTTCCATCATTGACGGACTTTATCTCCACCTATAGCCTCAACAGCAAACACCTCTTGCTGCTCGGGGACTTCAACCTCTGGGCCAACTCCCCGCAAGACCCTGTTGCCGACGCCTGCATCGATCACCTTGAAGGATTAGGGCTACAACAACTAGTATGTGGGCCCACACATGCTTTAGGGCACACACTCGATCTTATTTTCAGACAAGATCTGGAAATAAAAATCTTGGAAAATGAACCGTTGCCATGGACAGATCACCATGCAATTAAATTCATTATTTCCGATTTCCCACCCTTAACTAAAACATCCAATCTAGTGACAGCACACTGGACTAGATGTCAGAAGAAGCTCCACTCGGAACTCTTCAAAACCACGTTAAGGAAAAAAATTAATACAATTCAGCCGAACCAAACGGCTGAAGAAACACTGGATACCATAAATACAGCCCTATTACAGTCAGCCGACTTAATAGCGCCGAAAGGCAAAACCCGCATCCGGAAAAATAACTCCAGCTGGTTCAACAACCAACTGGCGTTACTGAAGCAAGAGCGCAGAAGGGCGGAAGCCGCCTGGAAAAGAAGCTCTTCAGATGAGAACCTCAGCGTCTACAAAGCAACAACAAGGAAATACCACAAAGAAATCTTCAAAGCCAAGAAAAACTATTTTTCTAAGGCTATCAACAGCGCCCTTAATCGCCCACGCGAACTCTTCAAGCTGGTCACTCAAACCATGAATCCAGGATGTATTGAAGCCCCCAATTTGGACTCACAAGAATTTTGCAATGAATTGTCGGATTACTTCATTAATAAAATCGAGGGAATCCGGCAAAGCATTCGGCAAAATAATTCCCCCCTCAACCCTCCCCGTAATTATCTGCACAACACCTGCAGTAATTCACCACAACCAGGTAGGTTCACGTTGGAACCTATCTCTATCAATGACACTAATAATATCATTGGTACTTTGCGTAACAGCACCGCGCCAAATGATATTATCCCCACTAAACTGCTGAAGGAATGCGCCGACATCCTGGCACCTTCTATCACGCAGCTTATCAACCAATCTTTCAGGGAAGGCATAGTGCCCTCCCAATTGAAGGAGGCAGTGGCGGCTGGTGCTCAAAATTTTTGGGGGGGCGCAAACGAAAAAAAAACATTGCAGCCTCACTGTGCCCATCACATGCAGACACTGTGCCATCAATTGTCACCACTGTGCAATGCCATCAAACGCCACCACTGTGCCATCAATTGTCACCACTGTGCCATGCAACACAGCAACTGTGCCATCAATTGTCACCACTGTGCCATGCCACCAAATGCAGCCACTGTGTCATCAATTGTCACCACTGTGCCATCAAACACAGAAACTGTGCCATCAATTGTCACCACTGTGCCATGCCACCAAATGCAGCCACTGTGCCATCAATTGTCACCACTGTGCCATGCAATCAAACGCCACCACTGTGCCATCAATTGTCACCACTGTGCCATGCCATCAAACGCCACCACTGTGCCATCAATTGTCACCACTGTGCCATGCCACCAAATGCAGCCAATGTGTCATCAATTGTCACCACTGTGCCATGCCACCAAATGCAGCCACTGTGCCATCAATTGTCACCACTGTGCCATGCCATCAAACACAGCAACTGTGCCATCAATTGTCACCACTGTGCCATGCCATCAAACACAGCAACTGTGCCATCAATTGTCACCACTGTGCCATGCCACCAAATGCAGCCACTGTGCCATCAATTGTCACCACTGTGCCATGCCATCAAACACAGCAACTGTGCCATCAATTGTCACCACTGTGCCATGCCACCAAAAGCAGCCACTGTGCCATCAAACGCCACCACTGTGCCATCAATTGTCACCACTGTGCCATGCCAAACGCCACCACTGTGCCATCAATTGTCACCACTGTGCCATGCCACCAAATGCAGCCACTGTGCCATCATTTGTCACCACTGTGCCATCAATTGTCACCACTGTGCCATGCCACCAAATGCAGCCACTGTGCCATCAAATGCCACCACTGTGCCATCAATTGTCACCACTGTGCCATGCCATCAAACGCCACCACTGTGCCATCAATTGTCACCACTGTGCCATGCCATCAAATGCAGTCACTGTGCCATCAATTGTCACCACTGTGCCATGCCATCATATGGAGTCACTGTGTCATCAATTGTCACCACTGTGCCATGCCATCATATGGAGTCACTGTGTCATCAAGTGTCACCACTGTGCCCTTTAATTGTCACCACTGTGCCCCATGCCACTGTGCTCATTGTCGCCTCTGTGCCCTTTGTCACTACTGTGCCCCATGCTGCCACTGTGCCCCATGCTGCCACTGTGCCCCATGATGCCCCTTTCCCTGTTAAAAAAAACACTTACCTGACGCTTCCATGTCCTCCCTCGATGTCTTCTGCCGCCGTGGAGAAGCTTCAGCCAATCAGGTTCCTGATAACCAGAATCCGGGAACCTGATTGGCTGAAACGGCTGTCAGTCTAATGCAAGGACCGCAGATTGCCTGCGCTCCGAGCATAGACTTCCGGGAGCCGGAGGGCGGTACTGGAAAAGCCTATCAGAGCCACTGGCTTTGATAGGTAGTTCCCCTCAGCCAACCAGCTGCCGCTATTCAGGTGCCCTATGTCCGGTTATAGGAATAGCCCAGGCAGCTGGCAACAACACACGTTCAATGCATTGAAGTGTGTTATTTGCGAGAGGGAGTGGCGCTGCAGCGCCCTCTATAGACGGCCGCCAGAACTTTGGCTAAAATGTCAAAATGACATTTTAGCCGAATAAAAGTTCTTAAAGGGCCCGTTTTTTTTATATATTTTTTTTTTTGTGACTGCGGGAGGGGGGGCGGCGCCCGTGCGCCCATATGGGCGGGCCGCCACTGGAAGGAGGGTATAATTCGACCCATTCTGAAGAAACCCAATCTGGACCCCAAGGATCCACTCCACCATCATCCAATAACAGGCCTAAATGTACTCTCAAAGGTAATGGAAAAAGTAGTGGTACAACAGCTGCAACAGCATCTAGATACCCACAACCTACTTGATCCATTTCAATCGAGATTCCGGCCTGGACACGGGACGGAAACCGCATTGCTCAAAATATGGGATGACGCTCTCGAGGCCGTATACGAAGGAGAATCTTGTCTTCTGGTTCTGTTGGACCTAAGCGCAGCCTTTGACACAGTAGACCACAAGCTTTTATTGACTCGGCTAGCTGAAGTAGCCAGAGTCCCAAGCGGCGATTTATCTTGGTTCTCCTCTTTTTTGGAAAACCGATCACTTCTGAGAAACGCACATTATCGTGCTGCAGAGCCCCTCAAGGATCCCCCCTGTCACCGGTGTTATTCAACATCTATCTTCACCCTCTTTTTGAGATTATTAGCAGCCAAAAACTGCTTTACCACTCATATGCAGACGACACACAACTGTATTTTCGCATTTGCAATAAAAAGGATCATCACCTCAATCTAGAGACATGCCTCTCTTTGATAGAGGACTGGATGACAAAGAGTTATCTTAAACTCAACGGAGCGAAAACAAAATTTCTCCTGTTTCACGCCAAGCGTATGATTCAACCTGCAACAACCTGGACCCCCCCGCCCATTTTGGGCAAAATCATCACCCCTAGCGACAAAGTCAAAAGTCTTGGGGTCATCTTTGACTCCTACATGACAATGGACGCACAAATAGGGTCAGTAGTCAGCAGTTCTCATCATCTGCTGCGCCTACTACGCAAACCTACTCCTTTTATTCCCAAGGAAGACATAGCGGTCGTGGTGGGAGCAATTGTAAACTCAAGATTGGACTATGCATATGTCCTTTACCTCGGACTCCCTAAGTACCAAATCGCTCGTCTACAAGTCGTTCAAAATACGGCCGCTAGACTTGTGACAGGAAAAAAACCTTGGGAATCCATCTCACCTTCGCTGAGATCCCTTCACTGGTTACCAGTAAAAGACAGAATCACTTTTAAAGCTCTCTGTCTAACGCATAGATGTATCCATGGGAATGCACCCCATTATCTATGCGAAAAAATAAAAGCTCATAATCCCAATCGCGTTTTGCGATCCACCAATCAAAATCTACTCCAGATACCGAAAGCCAAGTACAAGTCCAAAGGAGAAAGGAGATTTGAGGTCCAAGGTCCCAGACTATGGAACGCTTTACCAACCAGCATTCGGTTGGAGGAGAACCACCTAGCGTTCAGGAGAAAGATCAAGACTCATCTCTTTTGATACCAAAGGAGACAGGAACAACAAGTGCCCAGAGGCGATTAAGTTCGCATGTGCTGCGCTATATAAGTTTTCATTCATTCATTCATTCATTCATGACCCAAAACATACTGCGAAAGCAACCAACGAGTTTTTTAAGGGAAAGAAGTGGAATGTTATGCAATGGCCAAGTCAATCACCTGACCTGAATCCACTTAAGCATGCATTTCACTTGCTAAAGACAAAAGGGGAAATGCCACAAGAACAAGCAGGAACTGAAGACAGTTGCAGTAGAGGCCTGGCAGAGCATCACCAGGGATGAAACCCAGAGTCTGGTGATGTCTATGCATTCCAGACTTCAGGCTGTAATTGTCTGCAAAGGATTTGCAACCAAGTATTAAAAAGTGAAAGTTTGATTTATGATTGTTCCATTACTTTTGGTCCCTTAAAAAGTGGGAGGCACATATACAAACTGTTGTAAATACCCTCAAATTAACGTTTTTTTTCTAAAGGACCCCCACAGAACCTGGTATGGATTTTAGGGAGAAACCAATGCATGTTTTTTTTATATTAGGCCTCCATTTAAAGCCCTACCAGTCCCTTATCAAGGATAAGGGTCTAGTATGGATTTTGAGGGGGCTACTTGACATTTTTTTCTTTAGAGCATGTGGCCTAGCATGCTTCATGGAGGGGGCATGCTCACTGCCCACCTAGGCTGCATGCCTGGATAATGCATTTTGAGGGGACTCAAAAAAACAACAACACATGGTCACCACAAAATCCATACCTGACACCTATTGGGAATGCAGCCTGTCTGGCCAGGAAAGGGAGGGACTGAGGGTATGTGGCTTCCCTTTCCTGAACCATATCAGGCCACATGTTTACAGGCAGGTAGGAAGCTGTCATTTAGTGGTGTTAGTGAAACCACCCCTAAATAAATGACTTACGGCTACAGCAGCCAGAGTCTTGGGCTGGCAGGCAAACTGGCCCTAGCTCACCTGTTTGGGAAACTCCTTTTGTGGCATACTATGATGTTTTGAGTTTTAAAATTAGCTCAATTAACCATTCTCAACCAGTCATTCTCAACCTAGTGTTTGACTTAAATGTGAAGCAAGGCAGATTACTTGCTGCAGGTATCTCACCACCATTTGGGGCTCCTATAACATATGGTTCCAGAAATATGGGGCTTCTTGCGCATCCTGTCAGAAGCTAACTACAGAGCGGTCACTTTAAATACAAGCTGACACACTCTGTTTGCAGCAGACAGAGGTTGAGCTCACAGTGCCTCTTCTTGTCAGAGGCACTAAGCTCAATGAACAGCTTGGAGTCTTGGACCAATGGAAAAGTACCGTTTGTCTCAGCTATCCAATAAAAAGGCTGCAGTGGAGGCACGCCTTTCACTGCAGTGTCATAGAAGGGGCATGTGTCTAAAAGCCCAGCCCTCTTAACTAGAAGGAAAAAACGTGGGTTTAGTGGTGTTATAACATAATTTATTATTTACTGTATCTATTCACTGTGAAATTACTGGTTGGAAGTTATAACTTCAAGCTCCAGTAATTTGTCCGTTAAGCCATCTGCTTGAGTACAGATTTTGAAAATATAGTAAATGACCTTAAAAACAATATATAATAATTATTTGTATATGCAAAAGGGAGAGTATAGCCTCATGTAGAAATAAATTACAGGAGATAAAATTGTACCATCATCCCAGTTATGTTAGAAAAGGGGAGAGTGGGGGTGAGGGGATAGTAGCTGAAGCTAAACCCAAAACTCCCCACTCAGTTGGGTTGGTGGGGACTATTTCGGTACAAATAAAATATGGTTAACAAAATATTATAAAACATATTTTTATTATTGTAAAAACAATTTGTCCATAAAATTGCAAAACAAACAATTAATTGTACACATTAATGATTGGTCATGGTCGACTAGTTTTGCGGGAATTGAAATACCGCTTCATCAGGACAGCCAATCTATAGAATGATGCAAAGAACATTATACAATGAAACATAGATAAATAAAAGAAAACAGCACTACAATATAAATTCCGAAGGAAAATATAACAGTGGTAATATAAGCTTACCCTATGAGTCAATTAAAAGTGTGCGGGGGCCGGACAGCTACGAAGCTTTCCCCCACGGCGGACAAGGGGATAATTGGCGTGGAGATCTGGGTAGGAACAAAAAACATATATGTATGTATGCATATATACATATACGCACCAATTGTGGACAACATGCATACCAACATACTTGCACTATCTTGTCCCATTCTTGGGACTGATCACACTACATACTAGTCTCTTAATCCCTTTTATTCACCGCTTGGGGATCTTATTGCCCCTTCTCTTATTCATTTACCTAATTTTTTCCTCACTCTGTACACCCTGACCTTCCGGCTGCATTTCTTTGCAGCATTTTACATCTTCTATGGGAATTGAGCCTTCGCTCACCCTCTCACTTCCCGCTTTTACTATTACTTGATCACTTTCCCCTGTTCATATTGACTTTGGTCATTCTACTTCACCCTTCATGTCTTTCTCTTTATTCTTTCTCTGTTTTGCAACTGTTAGCAATATGACAATGTTTGGGGCAATCTAGTATTAGCAATCAAATTTGTGGGATATATACTCCCACTCATTACCATTATTCTACTTACAATGTATCTTTCTTATTTTTGTTGTATTTTATTGTTATGTAGCTTCCCCTTGAGTCTTTTTTGTGTGGCCCCGGCTGCCTGCATATTCCTTCCACGGCGGACTTGTCTCTCCCCTGGTGGGGGTGTCACTTTGCCTCGCCCCCTCTTGCTCGGTTCCCAGCGTGGGGCTCTCCGCCCCTCGTTTGGTCTGGGCGTGCATACTGGCCGGCGCTCACCGCGCATTGGCTTGTGCACGGGGAGACTGACCCCGATGACGTCATGACGCGGCCACTCGGCGGCGTCTATGGCGTTCGCGGGTAGGGATAGCCTATTTAATGGCCGTTTGGCCATTAGATCGGCAGCTTGGATCTGTCCATCTGCGGTCCGCTGGTTAAGCACGGACAGACCAGGACTCAGTCTGGTACTACTTTGGGGCTCCTCCCGGGCATGGCTTACTGTACCCTCTAGTCCATGCATTACCATGCATTGTGCCACCATTACGGATACTCCCCTGGATGACACTATCCTGGTTTTCACCAGGCAATTGGACCAGCCTATTCATGTGCCCGTTTGTGTATCCCCACTTTTTTGCACCAGCCCACAGTCCCTGTCGTGCCGTTCTGCCACCTGACCTCCCCTTTCTCTCACAATGTCCTATTGGGGTAAGTTGGTTCCTTCCCTCCCCCCCCCTTTTTTGATATTATTTTCTGGCGTTTCCCTTCCCTCCTTTTCCCTTTGTTTCTTTCCTTTCTTGCTCCTTCCCTCTTTCCCTCCCCCCCCTACCTCCCCTTCCACCTTCCCCATACCCTCCCCTTCTTGTCCCCCCCTCCCCCCCCCCGTTTTCTCTTCTTGCCTCTCTCCCCCTCCCCTACTTGTTCTTCCCCATCCTCCCCCATCCCTCCTTTGCCCCCCTCCTTTCCCCCCCCTCCCCTCCACTTCCCCCTTCCCTGCCAGGCCATATACCATTGGAGGTTTTACGACCCCTGTATGTATATGTATATATGCATACATACATATATGTTTTTTGTTCCTACCCAGATCTCCACGCCAATTATCCCCTTGTCCGCCGTGGGGGAAAGCTTCGTAGCTGTCCGGCCCCCGCACACTTTTAATTGACTCATAGGGTAAGCTTATATTACCACTGTTATATTTTCCTTCGGAATTTATATTGTAGTGCTGTTTTCTTTTATTTATCTATGTTTCATTGTATAATGTTCTTTGCATCATTCTATAGATTGGCTGTCCTGATGAAGCGGTATTTCAATTCCCGCGAAACTAGTCGACCATGACCAATCATTGATGTGTACAATTAATTGTTTGTTTTGCAATTTTATGGACAAATTGTTTTTACAATAATAAAAATATGTTTTATAATATTTTGTTAACCATATTTTATTTGTACCGAAATAGTCCCCACCAACCCAACTGAGTGGGGAGTTTTGGGTTTAGCTTCAGCTACTATCCCCTCACCCCCACTCTCCCCTTTTCTAATTATTTGTATATAACTTACTTATGGTAATTAACCCCTTGCCACCCAGGACAATTCTGGCACTTCTCTCCTACATGTAAAAATCATAAGTTTTTTAGCTAGAACATTACTCATAACCCCTAAACATTATGGCCCAGATTCATAAAGCAATTACGCCTGTCTAACTGGTGTTAGACAGGAGTAATTTCAAATTTTGCGCGCCGTATCACTAGTTTGAATCCTCAAACCATGATACGGCGGCTTCGGGATTCGATCCGAGAGGCTTACGTCTTCGTAAGCCTTCGGATCTACGCTGCGATATTTTTGCGGCCGCTGGGAGGAGTTCGCGTCGTTTTCATGCGTCGGGATATGCAAATGTGTTTTTACAGCGATCCACGAAGATACGAGCGGTCTTCGCAATCGCTTACGTCTGTTTTTTTTTTACGTACTGTTAGACCAGCTTTTTGCTGGTCTAACGGTGCGTAGCCCATGTTAAGTATGGCCATCGTTCCCGCGTCGAATTTAATTTTTAATTTTTTTTATTTGCGTAACTCGTTCGGGAATAGAAATGTCCGTAAACGACGCTACTCAAACAACGAATGACGTAACGACGTGATTTCGCGCAATGCACGGCGGGAAATTTGCGAACGGAGCATGCGCAGTTCGAACGCGCCTATTTCTGATACGCTACGAGAATCCAATTCTCTCTGAATTTGGGCCTATATATATATATATATATATATATATATATATATATATATATTGTTTTAGAAGACACCCTTGGGAAAAAAATGGTGGTCGTTGCAACTTTTTATGTCACACGGTATTTGCGCAGCAATTTTAGAGAAATAAGCTGTGTGTTAGTGGGGGTCCTGACTCTCCTGTAGTCTAAGGGAGGGGGCGAGCACGACAGGCCACACCAGGGAGAAAGCCTTGCATTACTGTGTGGAGTTACAGACAGAAGAACAGGAAGTGAGGATTTCTCAGAAGAAATAAGGACATTTAAAAACAAAATCGAAGGATGAGGTAAGTGGAGGAGGACTGCACTAAGGTAAAGGAAGCTATTTAGGAAAAATTGTACCTTTACAAGCCCTTTAAGGATTGGAGATTTGTACCCCTACCAAAAAAAAAAAAAAAAAAGCAGCACCTGGGTGATGTAAGACAACTGCGCACCTGTCCTTTCAATGCAACAGATGATTGTGACAAGAACAGTGTGAAGTACACATAAAGTTTTAAAGAGAGGAGTAGATCATTTAGAGACCATGGGCTTTTTTTGCACACTCCATCTTTTAACCCTCCATACTGATAGAGAACCGTAAAATTAAAACCACATTCTATACTTTCAGACTCTCTGTTAAGCTGCTTTCATAACCTCCATAACCCTCCTTCAATAAAACACTAGCCTCTCTGCAAGGATCCTTGTCCCAAGGACCCTCCAGCAGCAGACATCGCCTTTGGACAGGCAGGCACTCACAGCTTTTTTTGGTCACTGGCCTAGCTGGATATCAGAATGGGGGATTTCAAAAAGCTGTGCCACTTTTCTAGCAATAGTTGTTGTTGGTATTGTGTTGAGTCTAATACAAGAAACATCCAATACAGTTTTGGTTCTGACAGTGACTCTTACCAAATTCATGTAATTACTTATACATTGTGACGCAACCCCTGCACCAAAGTCTAGATGAAGCATTGCAGCTAGTGATGTCGCGAACATAAAATGTTGCGTTTGCGAACTTCCGCAAAGGTTAGTGAACAGGCGAACCGGGCGAACCGCCATAGACTTCAATGGGCAGGCAAATTTTAAAACCCACAGGGACTCTTTCTGGCCACAATAGTGATGGAAAAGTTCTTTCAAGGGGACTAACACCTGGGCTGTGGCATGCCGGGGGGGGATCCATGGCAAAACTCCCATGGAAAATTACGTAGTTGATGCAGAGTCGGGTTTTAATCCATAAAGTGCATAAATCACCTAACATTCCTAAATTGTTTGGAATAACGTGCTTTAAAACATCAGGTATGATGTTGTATCGATCAGGTAGTGTAAGGGTTACAGACAGGGTTAGGGTTAGGGTTCACAGTGACAGACCAAACTCTGACAGACCAATCTCCCTGTTTAATGCACCGCAAACCACCACAAACAGTCCATTTCCACAACTGCAAACTCCCCATTTACACAAGGTTGGATACCAAATATATGAGTGGTGGCACTGGATAAGTGGGCACAGTATATGCTGTGAGCCTCACACACGCTGGCAGACAACTGACTACTATTCTCTATTGCAGTCAAAATTGTGTTTTCTTTTAAATGTTATCTACTGTGCCAACAAATATATTAATGGTGGCACTGGACAAGTGCGCTGGCAGGCAGATTACAGATGAAAAAAAAGGAGACGGATGTACTAGCCCTATACAGGCTGTCACCTGTCAGTATATTAGGAAGAGCGGATCTAGTCTAGCTAAACTCAATACAGTGTATAAATATATATACAACACCTGGGATGCATATATATCCTCTACACACTGTAACTGTTACTGACTAGCCTGCCTGCCTGCTCTATCTAACTAAAAAAAAATACACTCTCTCTGTAAACCACGCAACACACATTAGATTACAGAGAGAAAAAAAAGCAGACTGGTGGACTAGCGCCTAATAAGGGCTTTTTGGGGTCCTGTCAGGAGGCTGTCCTTACAGCAGAGATCAGATGAGTCTTTCAGGACTGGAGTGGACACTGAAAACACTGGCCTAGCTATAGATTTCCCTATTAAATCAGCAGCAGCTACACTGTCCCTGCTCTCACTAAGGCCACGTACACACGATCAGACCGGTCCGATGAAACTGGTCCGAGGGACCGTTTTCATCGGACCAGGCTGAAGTGGTCTGATGGTCTGATGTGTGTACACACCATCGGACCAAAAATCCGATCAGACCAGAACGCGGTGACCTAGAAGACAACGACGTGCTGAAAAAATGAAGTTCAATGCTTCCAAGCATGCGTCGACTTGATTCTGAGCATGCGCAGGTTTTTGGTCCGATGCTTTTGCGTACTAACCATCGAATCTGTCCGACGGACAGATTTTAAAGCAAGTTTAAAACTTGTGCCACCTATTAGTACCATCTATTAGTGCCACCTATCAGTACCCATCAGTGCCCCATATCAGTGCAGCCTCAGCAGTGCCTCCTCATCAGTGCCCATCAGTGCCGCCTCATTAGTGATGCCTATCAGTGCTGCCTACCAATGTTAATCAGTGCTGTCTATCAGTGTCATCAGTGCTGCCTATCAGTGCCATCAGTGGCACCAATCAGTGCTGCCTATCAGTGCCCATCAGTGCAGCCCATCAGTGCAGCCTCATTAGCGCACATCAGTGAAGGATAAAAATTACTTGTTTACAAAATTTTATAACAAAAACACCCACTGTCAAATGACGATGGAGCGGTGTGGCTCTTGTTCTGGATGGACGTCATATGACGTTTTTACAGAATGGCTCTTTTATGTGATCGGCTGTATCCAATCACAGCCAGTCACATGTAAACACAAATATGCCGGTAATCGGCTCTCCTCGCCTCACACCGACAGAGTGTGTGGAGAGGAGAGCCGATCAGCGGCATCTCCTCACAGGGAGACATGTAGGAATGTAATCAGGGCACTGATCATCAGTGCCCTGATTACAGTATAAAAATGTAAGTATCATCATTCAGTGCCCACCATTGCTTACCTGTGCCAGCAATCAGTGCCCACCAGTGGCACCAATCACTGCCCACCACTGCCCACAATTGCCACCAATCAGTGCCCATTAGCAATGCCAGTCAGTGCTGGCTATCAGTGACACCTATCAGTGCTGCCCATCAATGCCCAGCACTGCTGGTAATCAATGCCCAATCAATGTTTTTTTTATATATTTTTGGGGGATATTTATCATAAAAACAATGCTGTTTTTTCAAAATTGTCAGTCTTTTTTTGTTTATATTTTGTTTGGGTACAGCGTCGCATAACTACGCAATTGACAGTTATAGAGACCCAGTGCCGTATCACAAAAAATGGCCTGGTCAGAAAGTGGGTAAATCCTTCCGAGGTTGAAGTGGTAAAGAAAAGCCAATTCATTGTTTTGGACATTATTAACATTTAAAAATTACATATGATGTTGGGACTTTAAGGTTTTATTTTGATTCAACGTAAAATTGAATAATATTTATACTTTTAAAATATTTTGAATATTGATTAAAATGATGATTTGGTTTTTTAATAGTTGCTTCTGTCATATTTTTGTTTGTCAATGAAAAATGTGTGCTGGAATGAATTTTTATGTTTTGTCAATAAAGATGGGGGAAGTTGAAACCCTGACACTAATGCCGTGTACACACGGTCGTTTTTTGCGATGAAAAAAAACGAAGTTTTTTAAAACGTCATTTAAATTGATCGTGTGTGGGCAAAACGTCGTTTTTTGTCTTAAAAAAAACGACCAAAAAAAAATTCCAACATGTTTGAATTTTTTGTGTCGTTTTTCAAAACGTCGTTTTTTGTTTCACAAAAAGTCACCGTGTGTAGCAAAAACGTCGTTCAAAACGACGTTTTTCAACCCGCGCATGCCCAGAAGCTAGTTATGAAGCGAGCTTCAATGGAAAAGAGTGGTGAACGTAACCTCGTTTTTTGTGAAAAAACGATGGTGTGTATGCAAAATTGTCTTTCAAAAGTGACGTTTCAAAAACGTCGTTTTTTACTTCACAGAAAACGTCGTTTTTTTTCATCGCAAAAAACGACCGTGTGTACGCGGCATAAGGATCAGGGAATTCAAATATGTAAGATTACATCATGTGATAGAAATTCTGCTTCATTCTTCATTCTGCATTATTCAAGTATACTGTATGTACTGTTTATTTTCTGATGAAGCATTTATTTTCATGGTGTGTCTGCTTTTAATATAATTTAAGTTTTGGGATTCATTTAGCACCTTAGCACCATCATAGCACCTCATTTTATGGTAATGAGGACAGACTTGGGACAGGCTCAATCACCAGCTCATTCACCGCAGATCTAGACTCAGGGTGCTTCAACTGATATCACAGATAAGACTCCTCCCCTCTAAACGCGTATTGGCCTCTGATTGACTGCGGCCGCCAGGCAATTCAAATCAACGCTGTCACAGTGGGCGATCCCTGCTCTGTGTAATGATCCAGCCGACTCTTCTTTGACTCTCCTCTCTCGTCCCCTGGCTGATCGTTGTGAGAATGACTCAACCCCTCCTTCCTAAAGGTGCTCGCCCCTCCTGCCGGTGGTGCTTGCCCCTCCTCCGGAGGTGCTCGCCCTCAAGCTTTTTCTACTTGCAAAATGCAAGCAGGTAAGTGGAAAATTTGAGGGCTGCCCTATAGGAGTAGTTCCTTCAAGATGGGATTATAAATATTTAAAGGTATGGTAGAAGAACACTTTCTGTGCCAAGAAAAAATAAGGCTTCCATCACTTACACTTATCCTTCTAAAAAATATACTAAATGTAAGTTTCATTACTTACTGACTTGGTCGAAGCAAGCAGTTTAGAGGAGTCAAAGCAAAGTCATAACTCCTGATCTGTATTTTTGTTCTGTCAGTGACCCAGGGTGTGCTGCAGATATTAGATAACTATGACAGCCAATGTACTAGTTTTTTCAGAATGCAAAGTCAGCCATAGATGCCTTAGGCCTTGTACATATGATAGGTTAAACAGAGGTCAATGGTCTGTCAAAACCGATCGTGTGTGCGCCCCATAGGTTATTTAACCATCGGTTAAAAAAAAGCCAACTTGCTTTAAATTTAACCGATGGATTTCTAACCGATCGTTAGTAGGCACGACCATCGGTTAAAAATCCAAGCATGCTCAGAATCAAGTCGACGCATGCTTGGAAGCATTGAACTTCATTTTTTTCAGCACGTCGTTGTGTTATATGTCACCGTGTTCTAACACGATCGTTTTTTTAGCCGTGTGTAGGCACATCAGACCATCAGTCAGCTTCAAACGGTCCATTAGACCATTCTCATCGGATGGACTGATCGTGTGTACAAGGCTTAATACTATCACAGCAAAGGTCCCTTTAATGACCAGGGATAACCTTGGGTTCAGTTCTATTTTGTTTTGGTGAACTTTAAAAAACTTTGGATGCCAAACTCAAACAACATTAAAATCAATAAGAACAGATTCTGCCAAATTAAAAATGCCCATTTTCTGAGCTAATAAGCAAGCAAGTATTAAAACAATAGCATGGGAGGTGGGGGTGGGCAGGCACTTCCCTTGGGAACTTGCACCAATACGAAAACATTTAATAAAAAAGATCAATTCGAGCCAGGAGCAGTGATTTTTTACATACTTAACCACTTCGGGTCCGCGCCATTGACAGAATACGTCAACAGCGCGGACCTGAGGCGGCGGGGTCACGTCTTTGGACGTGATTTACTTGTAATTCCCCGCACGCACCACAGGGTGGCGCGCAGCGGGGAAAAACAGTCCCGATGCATCACCGAGGATTCGATTTGTGTACCCGGCGGCCGCGATGTCTGCAAGGTACACATGATCGGCGGCGACAGAGCAGGGACGTAGAGCTGTGTGTGTAAACACAGAGCTCCACGTCCTGTCAGGGAAAGCAGACAGATGCTGTTTCCCTTGTACATAGGGAGACAGCATCGATCACCTCCCCCAGTCACCCCCCTCCCCCCACACAGTTAGAACACACCCAGGCAATACATTTAACCCCTTCCTCACCCCCTAGTGTTAACCCCTTCAATGACAGTCACAGTTATACAGTAATTAGTGCATATTTATAGCACTGGTCGCTGTATAAATGTGAATGGCGCCAAAAATGTGTCAAAAGTGTCCGATGTGTCCGCCGCAATATCGCAGTCCCAATAAAAATCGCAGATCGCCGTCATTACTAGTAAAAAAAATATATATAAAAAAAAATCATAATTCTGTCCCCTATTTTGTAGGTGCTATAACTTTTGCGCAAAGCAGTCACTTATTGTGATTTTTTTTTTTTTTTTTACAAAAATACGTAGAAGAATATGTATCGCTCTGAACTGAGAAATTTTTTTTTTTTTTTTTTTTTTAAATTGGGATATTTATTATAGCAACAAGTAAAAAATATATATATATTTTTAAATTGTCGCTCTTTTTTTGTTTATAACGCAAAAAATAAAAACCGCACGGGCGATCAAATACCACCAAAAGAAAGCTCTATTTGTGGGGAAAAAAAGGACGCCAATTTTGTTTGGGTGCCACGTTGCACGACCGCGCAATTGTCAGTTAAAGCGACGCAGTGCCGGAAGCTGAAATTTCGCCTGGGCACGAAGGGGGTTTATGTGCCCAGTAAGCAAGTGGTTAAAGTGAAACATTAAAAAAGCACAATGTTTGTTGAAAAAAAAAAAACATTTTGTGCACGTGATTGGATGTTAGACGTCAGCAGAGTTTTAATCCATTTACTAAGCTGAGGAAATATTCTGTTGCAAAGTAAAAATGTCAAAAAAGTGTTAAAAAAAAGTGTCGCGCTAAACAAACATGAAAAATGCAATTATACTGACGTGCAATTACAACACATAATAAGCAATACAAAAACTAATAAATTATACAGAAAATTCATGCACCAGGTGTAAAAGTCCACATCATAAATGAAAAAAGACAAATAAGTCCACTGGAAATAGCTGTATAGAGGTAGAGTTCCAGAAGAAAGTGACAAATCAATTCCAATGTGACTCCAATGTGAAGAACCCTCCACTGATGAGGATGCAGGCTTACCAGAAATGTCGGACTCAGAAAAACATACGTTTTGTGAGTCAGACAAGCTTGTAATGAACAGGTGTCCTAGGGGTCTCTCAAGACGCAGAATAACCACTCTTGTCCAGACCGATATGGATACCAACTATAAAGGTGTATGAATGAATGAATGAATGAAAAACTTATATAGCGCGGCACATGCGAACTAAATCGCCTCTGGGCGCTTGTTGTTTCTGTCTCTCTTGACATCAAAAGAGCAGAGTTTTAATCCGTCTTCTGAAGGTCAGGTGGTTTTCCTCCAACCGAATGCTGGTTGGTAAAGCGTTCCATAGTCTGGGACCCTGGAAAGCAAACCTTCTTTCTCCTTTGGACTTGTATCTGGCTTTGGGTACCTTGACCAGATTTTGGTCGGTGGATCGCAGAACGCGATTGGAATTGTGGGCTTCTATCTTTTCGCATAGATATTGCGGGGCCTTCCCATGGATGCACTTATGTGTCAGACAGAGTGCTTTGAAAGCAATTCTGTCCTTTACTGGCAACCAATGAAGGGATCTAAGTGAAGGTGAGATGGATTCCCAGGGTTTTTTCCCAGTCACAAGTCTGGCGGCCGTATTTTGAACGACTTGCAGACGAGCGATTTGGTACTTAGGGAGTCCGAGGTAAAGGGCATTTGCATAGTCCAATCTGGAGTTTACAATTGTTCCTACCACGACTGCTACGTCTTCTTTGGGAATAAATGGAGTAAGTCTGCGTAGTAGGCGCAGCAGATGGTGAGATCCGCTGACTACTGACCCTATTTGTGCGTCCATAGTCATGTAGGTGTCGAAGATGACCCCGAGACTTTTGACTTTGGCGCTAGGGGTGATGATCTGGCCCAAAATGGGCGGGGGTTTCCAAGTAGTTGTCAGTTGACTCTTGCGACTGGCATGAAACAGAAGAAGTTCTGTTTTGGAACTGTTGAGTTTAAGATAACTCTTAGTCATCCAGTTTTCTATCAAAGAGAGACAATTCTCTAAACTGAGATGATGATCCTTTCTGTTGCAGATGCGAAAATACAGTTGCGTGTCGTGTCGACAGTATTTGCAGTCACAATACCAGAGAAGGAAAAAGAAGGAGCAACATAGTGTGATACTGTAACTAAATGTAAAATTTAATAAGCAAATGCACTTACAATTGAAGCAGTACACAGCGCATAAAGATATAGATGGCAGCAGTAGAGTCTTCCCAAACACAAAGTAAAAATGTCCTTGCAAAGTGAGCAGCCTATTTGCCATTAATAAATCAGCCCCAAAGAGTGTGGAGTCAGTATTCTAATATGATAGGGCCACAACGTCACATTTCATAAAACATTCATAATAGGGAAAATGGATTGACTGTGTGGACCAAAAGATCTTTATAAAAAATGTTCTGTAGTAGTTTTAAAAATGGAATGACTCTTTTTCCTAAATTGTTAAGACTTTATTAAGAAGATTAAAACCTACTAAGTATTTTAATTCAATGTTTTGAGATCTGTATTTCAGAATAATTATATCTTAATGCTTTGTACTACATTACTATTAAATCTTAACTCATTGTGGATTTTGTTACTGTAATGTCACCAATGGCTTTTTCCCTGGCTCTTTATTGCTATCATATTTATTAAAATGTTCAATATTTAACATGAACGTTAACAATACAGGGCATAGCTAAACTAACTTTTATTGTGTAGATTGTATTTAAAATTGTTATTGAAATATTTCATACACAGATATTTACAGTGTTGGCTTAGGCAAATACAAATTGACAATTACATGTGTCATAACACAAATATGTGTGCATTGTTCAGCATTTTCAGCAAGGCACAGATACATTTCTAGCATGTTTAAAAACCTTTTTGATTATTAAGTGATTCTTCCTGTTTCTCTGTAGAAGATGGATGGGTCCCTTTACTATGAACATGCTATATCTGAACATTGTTGGAATTGGGATAAAAGTATCAGACAGTAACAGAAAGAGGTGGGTGTAACTGTCTAAATAGTTACTGGTAGATTTCTAGTGTATAGCTAAATAGTGAAAGCATGTGGATGAGGCCAAGACTATTCAAGGACTGTATTATGATGAGGAAGTTTAAACTAAACTAGGGAATCAGGACAATGCCATCTATATTATGGTTCTTGATATTGCTATTGCTGAATAATTTCCTTTCCATTGGCTTCCTTGAAAGGAAGAATTTGAGGTGTCTTATATCAGTAGATAGAGCAGACTTGGAAAGCAGAGTCCACAGAGCACCGATTTAATGGGTATACCCTAGGGCTGTTACTGATCAAAATTTTTGTGTTCGATTAATCTTTTTTTTTTATCGATTAATCGACTAATTTTGATTAATTATATCGCACATACAGATCCAACTACTTTTAGCTGACCTCCTTGCAGGCCGATTCCCAGTGCAGCTACCAACCACTGGAAAAATGGACAGCAGAATACAAAAAACACAGAAAGGTAGAGCTCAATGGGAATAGCATTAAAATTTGTATAGTCTTCAAGTAGGTAACCAAATAAATATTGCACTGGAGATAAAATCGATGTAGCTACATAAACTATAAAACTGGTGCGAGTAATACCAAACGGTACCAAAAGCAGTCATAAAAACATGTGGCTAAGTATGATACTGGTATAAAAATGTGTACAACGATGCCACTGCTGAATCCAGATAAGGGGGGGGTTAACATCAGTCTGTCGGCATGTAGATTTCCCGTGAAGGGAACTATCACAACTCCCAGTGGGATATGTAACAGCCCTTGCGTGTGGCAGATAGTAAGGTCCCGCCGGCATGCAGATATTAAGGGAACAGCAAAGGAGCCCTTCAGATGGACACAGCAAGCCCCGCCGGTGTCCTTGATGTTACCGGACCTCCGACGGAACTCCCTAAAGACGCCCAGAAGACGGCAAAGAGGTGAGTACCAATCAAAAGAATTTTAATCGATCAAAAAGATTTTGATCAATCAAAAAAATTAAAGATTAATCGATCAATTAAAAGTTAATTTGCACAGCCCTAGTATACCCAAATAAAAAGAAACCAGAAACTCTATTCTTTCTATAAAATCACTCTTCTTTATTTGACCATGGTAAAATAAAACAGAGTTAAGGGTTTCAGAAATGTCCTACTTATTCAAAGTAAAGTCAAATGCATTAAAAACATGGATAAAATGGAAGAAATGCATTAAAGTGGTAGTAAAGCCTCCTTTGTAATTTTAACCTACAGGTCAGCCTATAATAAGACTTACCTGTAGGTAAAATGAATATCTCCTAAACCTGAACCATTTAGAAGATATTCATCCTGCATACAGCCAGTGACATCACAGGCACATGTTCTCTGAAGGTTTGGCGTACCTTGTCAGAACTTTAGAGCTTCGTTCCGGTACAGAGGCTCCTGTGCACATGCTCCGGAGTGACATCATCGTTGCTCCAGCCAATCACAATCACTCCAAGGGAAGATGTCAGCCCTCTCAGCAGCGACAGCGGTCCACAGAGAGCTTTGTTCTAAGGTAAGTATTCCAGAATGTGCTAGTATTATATATATTTTTCACCAGCTGCGATTTACAATTGCTTTAACCCCTTCCTTCTCTACCTCCCTGCCATAGTTCCTAACTTTACATAAAGGTAGGTAAGGGTAAAAGATGGCTTCAGCTCCTGTTCTTCACCTGTAGAGAACTCCTCACATGTGTTCCACCCTTTTCGAGGCTTAAAGTGGTTGAAACACTCCTTTCTGACTTTTAACTGTGCGCCGTTTAGGAGATATTTGCCTTTATGTAATCGGCGCATGCGCTGTGAAGAAATGGACCTCCGTGCCGTTTCTTCCCCAGCGTGTGCCATGAAAACCCATTAGAGGTCTCTATGATTAAGCCTCAAAAAGTGCAAAACTTATCTGAGGAGTTCTTTACAGGTACAGGATGGGCCTGAAGCCATCTTTTACCCTTACCTACATCTCTTGTTAAAAAAATTGTTAAAAAAATTACCCTAAAATAAGATAAACTATAAAATCCAACAGGGTGAGTCGCCACCTCATAAATGGCCACAGCAGGTAGGTAGGCCCAGGGACTCAAGGGCAGATATCACTTGAATAGAGACACTGAAAGCTATAAACAGTGTAAATTCAGCATCTACCAATTTTTTTTTCTTAATGATGTTTCTGCATTGTGTCATCAGAAAGAACCACATATAAGACCAATCCAAGAGTGGTTGCTGTGCTTAAAGCCATATAGTTCTGCTTAAAGCTTTCATCAAGTTGTCATGGTGCTACTGATTTGAACCCACAGACGAGCAGGTGACACGGGATCCCCCGGGCGTGGAATCTAAGGGCCAGCTGGTATTCTGCCAGGGACCCCTCACAACGGTTTGGGCTTAGCTGCATGCTGACCCCAGGTCACGACCCCCAGGTTCACCTTCCTCGCAAGAAGAGTACCAGAAGAGACTGTCAGATATGGATAATGAAGCAAAAGGAGAGCCAGATAGCGAGCCAGGGTCAGGGCGGGCAATGTAATCAGGAGAACTAGCCGAGTCAGTACACAAGAGATCAGTTCATGAGAAGTCAGGTTAAGCAGGTTACATGAAGGGCGCTCAGGAACAAGTGTTGCTCAAGCAACCAGAAACTGGTCTGAGTGGAATTTAAATAGAGAGGCTCATGGGAGGACAGGAAGTAACCGGAAGGAAGGATATATTAAGCAACAGGTGAAGCCGGCAACACCCATAGCTGCTGAGTGCAGCAAAAGCTGAACACAAGCTTGTGGAACCACAGGTGCCAGCCGACCTACAACATTAAAAGGTAAGACACAGATCAGCTCCATAGCTGATCTGTGACACAAGTCTTACAACAAGCCTTACACAGTGACATGCACCTGATAGCTATCAGTGTTCATTATAGGCTGTCACTATCTCTTTCCACATCTTCCCAGTGTTTGTGATATGGCCACTGTCCCAAACATACAGGACAGCAGACACTATGGGCCAGATTCAGGTAGAGTTGCGCTGGAGTATTTCGATATGCGCCGCATAACTGTGAAGATGCGCCGTCGTTTCTATGTGGCCGTACCCACCAAACTAGATGCGCCGGAAAACGGGCCATTTCCGATCGGCTTAACTTTCCGGCGCCAGAGTCCCGTCAGCGCATAATTTCGTTTGGCGCATCAGTCGCGCCTATTGATTTCCCCTGCAAATATGCAAATGAGGGAGATTTCCCAATTCGCGAACGGATTAGCACCATACGCTGGCTACATGCGCCGCGCGTATCTCGTCCGTCCGGCGCAAAGTTATTTCTACAAAAGGCTGCTTTATCTTTACTCCAGAAGGTCACAGGTCAGCAGGAGAGCAGCTACAGCAGCGTTACCGACGAAACTAGCAAGCTGAGCACCCACACTTGCAAGGACAACACCTCTGTGTGCCAACATGCCAGGAGCAATCGTGGTCCTAGAACTACTGATGGGTCCCCCGGAACGAAGGAGGCGGGCACGTGAGAGGATATACCGCACACGTATGAGCCTCTTTGGCATGGGGGATGAGGAGGTGTATCGCCTCTTCAGATTCAGCCCTGTTGCAATACTTGAACTAACCACAACCCTGCAGGATGGCATCACCAGCTGGCAACACTCCATTTCCTTGCAAGTGGATCATTCCAGCGTGCCAAACACCCCGGGTCCAGCCATGACAGCTTCATATACAATCAGAGCCCCATCCCAGCAGAATTCGAACAGAACATGTATGGGGACAGCTGGCTGGTTGGTGAGTGACATGGGTGGCAGGCATGACTATCCCCTCCCGTGATGCACAACAGAATTGGCACATGCATGACGAACATCCTCCTGTCTTTTCCCTTCCAGGTGACTCTGCATATGCACTGGGACCCAATCTAATGTCTCCTTTCCGGAACCCCCAAACCAGAGGAGAGAGAAAATACAATGAAGCACACATCAAAACCCGTGCAGTGGTGGAGCAAACATTCGGGCTCCTGAAGTCCCGTTTCCGCTGCCTGGATAAGTCTGGGGGGACCCTATTGTATTCCCCTACCTTTGTGTGTCAGATCATCGGGGCATGTTGCATTCTGCACAACTTTGCTATGAGAAAAGGCCTGCAGATTGACATACGTGATGACCTGACCCCCGAACCAGACAATCCCCCCCTGCCAGAGGAGAACCAGTCTGCTGATGGAAGAGCAGTCAGGAGGGTCCTCGCCGTAGGCATCTTTGGACACTAAACCAAAACATTGATCACACAGACAATGCACGCGTGTACACCACTGATGTCCCTAGATCACACACACCACATGCACATCGCATTGGATTAGCCCAAGTCCAGCATGTAGGACTTGGAAGCAGCAACGCCAGCGTCAAGGCCCCAATGATGTCACTGTCCATTCATACACCTTTCACACGTCATTCATACAGCCGTGGGGTTAACTTCACCACCACGGCCGAGGTTGACACCCCTTACTGTCAGGAGTGCCACCCTCTCACATTCACACACCATTCACACTGCAACGTGTGCAGTATCAAAAATAAAAATCTCATAACCTGAGTATAAATCAGAAATCCAAAATAAAAAACTCATAACCTGAGTATAAATCAGAAATCCAAAATAAAAAAATCATCGGGGATGCCGGAGGCTCCTTCTTGCCGAACCTCTCTGGCTCCTCAGCTGCCTGGATGGAGTGGGTGGGGGGGCATCTGGAGGTGGCTGATCCCCGGGTGGGCCACTCCTGGCAGGTGTGGCCTGCATGCCCTCCAAGGCCATGGCTATCCGGCCGAGCAAATTGTTTGTCTGGCCCTGCATCCTCAGCTGCTGGGCCTGCATCCTGAGCTGCCGGGTCACTTGGTAGTGCTGGGCCCGCCGACTCAGCCTCCCCTGGTCCCGGATGGCAGCACTGTTCCCATGGATGGCAGCAGTGTTGGCCTGGACGGCTGCAGTGAGGTGCCTAATATCCCCCTGCACCTCCCCCAAACTGGTCACCACTGCAGCGCAGTTGCAGCTGACATCCTGCACTGCGTTGCTTATCTGGGCAACGGAGCCCAGGCTGTCAGCCACTTTCTCTAAGTGCCCAACTAGTTCCCCCATTTGTTGGGTCTGTCTGGCGTGATCCCTTGCCAACTGGCCCTGGACAACATCCGACACCCCCCTGGTCTTCTGGGTCGCCTTCCTGGGGCCAGAAGATGGTTGTCCCCGGGGGGATGGAGTCGCCCTTGAGGGGCTTCCAAGGATGGGGGAGGGGATGACAGACGGCCCAGGAGAAGGGGAGGAGACCTCCAAAACTAAAGAAAAGTCCTGCTCTGCCACAGCAGGATCCTCCACAACCACCTCGGCAGGTGTGGTGTGGCCACTCTCCTCCTCCACCTCGGTGTCTTCACCACCCAGGGGCTCGGGCACACGATGGCGTTGGGGGGATGGGGTGGACTGGACGCTGACAGATGATGGCCCAGCTCCGTCATCTGTGGATGACACAAAGCAGACACATGTTGGTGGTCCCACACACTTGGCACATGTACCCTCCCCCCCCCAAATGCAACACATCAAATAGGGGATAAAAAACACTTACCTGTCCTGGAGCCTTCCTCCATGGAGTCATAGCCAGGGACCCCCTCCACCTGCTCCCTCTCCAGGCAGTGAGAAACCACCTCCTCCTCCGCGGTCAGGGTGACCGGACATGGGGGACCACCACCTGTGCCCCTCTCATGCCTCCTGATGGTGGCCACCTTGCCCCTGACCTTGCGCCGCAGATCATTAATTTTTTTTTGAATGTCAGAAGCAGTCCGGGTGGAGTACCCCAAAATATTGACCCGGCCAGCAATGGTGTCCAGGATGCCCTGCTTCCTCTCCCGGCTGGTCTTACGGCTTTTTTTCCCATGGAGAAAATGATTAAAACTCTCCATCGCGGATATGATCACAGACACCTCCTGTGAATTAAAGTTGAGGTTCCTCCTCTCTCTGGGGGTAGCGGGTAAGTATCTTCCCTGGGGTGGGGGGAAACGGATATACTTTCGCGCCGGAATGGCGTTTCCGCCTGCGCTTTTAAGCGCCCAACGGAAGGCATTGCGCTGACGTTTCCCGGGAAGTGGTGCCGACGGAAGTTGTGAGCATGCGCACAAGGGGGCGAGTGGAGCCGCACTCACTGCGCATGCTCCGTGGATGATGCGCTGAACGTAAGCCTCTGCGCTGGGCTCCGCCCATCATTTACATATGATCACACCCACTTCCACCTGCGTCGGGTTACGCCAGCGCATTATCGTTACTCCGGCGCAAGTTTACACGCAACTGCTATGTGAATAACAGTACTTGCGCTGAAAGGGTCGTCAGAGTAACGTAAATGAGAAGCGTTACTCCAGAGCAAAGATGCTCTGATCTACCTGAATCTGGCCCTATTTATGCTTGTACAATATTTTGGGAGAAGCAGAAATTTATGTTTCAGTTTCTGCCTTTGCTAACTTTTTATTCGGGATAATGGTTTATAAACGTTCTTATGTTTCCTAAACATCTTTCAGTACCCTCAACTTTCAAAAGTTCAAAGTTTTCTTTACTCAATTTTCTTGTTTATGGGTCCACATCAGGATTTGACAAAATGACAAATTATTTTTCATATGGTATTCATAAATCATTAAACCTACAAATAAGCAAACATTGGCACACAATACTACATATGAGAAAAGTAAAAAAAAAAACAGCCAAGGAAAAATCAAAGCTCTACTTACCAACCAGCCTGTGACCAACCAAATGAACCTGTCTAACAGTACATTTGCAGTCTACACACATTTTCAAATACATGCATAAGCTACAAGCCCCACCAAGGCACCATGTTATCGCTAGTTCCTACCGCTAACTTATAAGAGACTCCCATCAGAATGCATCTACTTTCACTGTGGAGCCTCTTAAAAGTTAGAGGTAGCAACTAGAGGTAGCAGGGTGCCTTGCCGATGCTTACGCATGTATTTGCAAATGTGTGCAGACTAAACCCCTTGGGCCAGATTCACAGAGCCGTAACTCCTGTCTAACTAGTGTTAGACCGGAGTACTTTCTAATTACGTGCCTTTTTTTCACTAGTTTGAATCCTCAAACCATGAAAAGACGACTTCAATCCGACTGGCTTACGTGTTCGTACGCCTTCGGATCTACGCTGTAATAAAATTGCGGCTGCTGGGTGGACTTCCCGTCGTTTTCCGCCTCGGGGTATGCAAATGAGCTTTTGCCGTCGATCCCCGAAATTACGATCTTCAATCGCAATCTCTTACGGCATCTTTAGTCATCTTTTCGCTGCGTAATGTTATACCAGCTTTTAGCTGGTCTAATATTAGACAGCCCATGTTAAGTATGGCCGTCGTTCCCGCGTCGAATTGCAAAGTTTTCCGACGTCTTTTATTATTTTTTACGTAAGTCGTCCGGGAATAGGAATGTCCATAAACGACGCTACTCAAAAAAAAAAATGACTGAACGGAGCATGCGCAGTTCGATCGCCGCTGGGATGCGCCCTAATTTAAATGCTTCACGCCCCCTAATCGCGTATTTCGATTACGCAGCGAGAAATAGACTACGCCACCGTATCGTACGGGCAAAAATCTACCAGAATTCGTTCTAGAGCCTGGTAAAATACGGCTGCATAGCGGATCTCGGATACGCTGCGCAAATGTACGTGTACCTGAATCTGGCCCCTTGTTTTTAGCGCAAACTATTAGATGGGATAATTTAGTTGGTCGCAAGCTGGCTGTAAGTAGAGTTTGGATTTTTCCTTGTCAGTTTTTTGTCATAAGTTGCCCTCCAATGCTCCTTGCTGTACAGTATAGGCTATGAGAAAAGCACCAGATGTCACATGTCTATCCTGCAGAGGGGGTACATCATCAGTCACATGTGCAAGTCCAACATTCACCAGTTTGCCATAATTTAGATTTAGGGATGGGAGGAAAATATTAGTAAGGCCAAGAAAGAAAGAAAGCAGATTGATACCACTGTGCTATTGTAGGTATGGACTGTACCTTGGAATATTAAATGGATTTTTATGCCTTACCTAATGTTAAAAATGTATTTATATGTATTGTATTTATATCAGTTTCAATTTATTCAAAGAAGGAAAGGTGTTATATGTACTTGCTACGAAATATATTTAGTAATCATGTAAAAACCCGGTTGTTATAAAGGACTTCTAGTTAGAAATTAACATTTTTTTTTACTTTCCAAACTTGAACAAGTATATGGTAAGTGAAGTTTAGAATGAACACTGAGCACCTGATTAGCATGCGTGTTCCAGGTCCATGGCCAGGACAGTATTGAAGCCATTAACCACTTAAGGACCGCCGCATGTACATTTACATCGGCAGAATGGCACAGACAGGCACATCAACGTATATATACGTTGGTGCCTTGGGGGGGATCGGGGGTCCGATCGGACCCCCCCGTACATGCGGCGGTCCGCGCGGCTGTAGGAGCGATCCGACAAGAGGGGGCGGCTATTCGTTTTTGTCCGCCCCCTCCGGATCGCTCCCAGCCAATGCACGCGCCCGCCCGCCCTGTCACTTCCTCCTCCTGTGTAAACACAGGATAGAGGAAGCGATGTGATCTCTCCCTCGGCGTTTTTTTTCAACCACTGCTGAGGAGAGATCACAACACAGTAAGTCTGCACTAACACTACACTGCACTAACACTTCACATAAACACATTTAACCCCCGTGATCGCCCCCCCCCCCCTGTCACAGTGTCACTGAATGCAGTAATCATTAGGGTTGTCCCGATACCGATACTAGTATCGGTATCGGGACCGATATCGAGTATTTGCGCTAGTACTTGTACTCGTGCGAATACTCCCGATACCTAAATAGAATACTTTTTTTTTTTTTTTGAGTGCGGGGTGGAGTGCGGAGCACTCAGACGGACCATGGCTGAACTCAGAGGGACCATGGCTGAACTCAGAGGGACCATGGCTGAACTCAGAGGGACCATGGCTGAACTCAGAGGGACCATGGCTGAACTCAAAGGGACCATGGCTGCATTTGGGGACACGTGGCTGCATTTAAAAAGTATCGGTATTCGGTATCGGCGAGTACATGAAAAAAAGTATCGGTACTTGTACTCGGTCCTAAAAAAGTGGTATCGGGACAACCCTAGTAATCATACATGTATGATTACTGTATTTAGTGTCAGTGTGACAGGCAGTGTGACAGTCAGTTAGTGTTAGGTCCAGGGTAGCCCCCGTACCCCCCCTAATAAAGTTTTAACCCCTTGATCACCGCCCTGGTTAACCCTTTCACTCCCTATTGCCAGCATCACTAAGCGATCATTTTTCTGATCGCTGTATTAGTGTCGCTGTTCCCGCTAGGTAGCTAATACCACCAAAAGAAAGCTCTATTTGTGGGAAGAAAAGGACGCAAATTTTGTTTGGGAGCCACGTCGCACGACCGCGCAATTGTCTGTTAAAGCGACGCGGTGCCGAATCGCAAAAAAAACCTTGGGTCATTTGGCAGCATATTGGTCCGGGTCTTAAGTGGTTAAACCAGCATGACAGCCAGGCAAATGCTGTTAATATGCTGTTAGGTAACCAACTACCATTACCAATTTCGGTTATCAAACATGTTACTTAAGACAGATCAATTCATCTCTTCACAATAAGCTTACATTATTTTTCACCTAGCTTATTTGATCTAAAATGTAATAAAATTGATGCCAATAATTTTGGATTATGTTTTCATCTCTTCATTAATTGTAATTGAAAATTCTCTTTGAGAAACAATAATGGGACATCATTTGGGATATAAAACATGGAGGAGAGATGTAAAGATTAGGAAAGCATTAATAGGGTGAAAGGTGTGGGTGAATGAGGAAAATAATGTCCCACCTTCTGCTATTTTCTCTAGTAACACAGCTCATGCCACATCTATTTCGGATGATCACAATGATTCGGGGCCAAGTTCACTGTAACTAAAATGAGACATCAGAAGAGGAAGGTTGAGTTGCACATGATTGGTTAATCTAATAGAAGCTGAAAAGTTGATGGTATGGTGAAGGTAATGTTGATTTTGTCTCTCTCTTTCATCCAAATATCAGATGGAACATTCTAAGGCTGCAACCAGTCCCCTCTTAAAAATAACTTGATGGAGCATCTGCGCAAAAAACTTGAAAGCAGTTCCGGTATCAAGGATGTCTGTATAGAGAAAAAAGAGCACAAAATGTCCATGTTTACAGAAGAAATTCTCTTGAATGTAATCTATCTCAGAACTAAGTTATCTAACATTCTGAAAGGATTAGAAATGTTTAACACTTAGCTTAATAAAATAGATTTGTCGTCAAAGCCCACAAAAAGTTACACAGTATTTCTTGGGACAAGGTAGCAAGCATTCTCATGGTCAAAAGATCTGCAAGTAAATCACAGGACATGTCCGGTGTGAGATTCCTTCTTTATATAGGGGGATAAATCACATCCCTTTAGCGTGTTTGCAATCTAATTGAGCCACTGCCTCTATAAAGGCAGCTTCAGTCCATGCATCCACATTCCCTCATTATTCCTGTTCTTTCTCGCTTTCCATTTTCACATTTTAAATATACAGACATTTCTTTCTTTAGTTACATTCAGACTATACAACAATAATGACAAATCAGAATAAGCCTTTAGGTAAAAATGTGCACACTGTATGGATTGGGAATGATCTTCTATTAACCAAAGTAGTTTTAATTTGTTACCACAATAAGCAAGTGATATATACGCCTGTTGTCAAATGGAAGTGCGACATATTTAGTAAAATAAATCTTTTTTGAATTTGACAGTTTCATCTGCATACAATCTTCTCTAAGTGGTTAAAGGCTTAACTTTATTTTACTCCATCGTCACATTTGCTATTTTTTTGGTATTATTGAATAACTTGAAAAGTTAACTGAAATAAAACATGCATGGTTGGGGGGAAATTTGAACAGTCATGGGTATTTGTGCCCTCTAGTAAATTCTAGTCTGACAAATATAGTATCTTGGTGGTCCAAGCAGAGAATTGCCTTTCATTTCATGTGTTGATATGTGACATTCCCACCTGAAGCAATTCCCTACTGCAGGGGTGTCAAACTGGCGGCCCTCCAGCTGTTCCAAAACTACAAGTCCCATGAGGCATTGCAAGGCTAACAGTTACAAGCATGACTCCCATAGGCAGAGGCATGATGGGACTTGTAGTTTCGGAACAGCTGGAGGGCCGCCAGTTTGACACCCCTGCCCTACTGCATATGACTGAGATCATTAATGTGCAGCAAAAAGAGTTCATCAGCTACACAGCAGTAAAGCTCCTATCTGATCCCCAAATACAATTTGATAATTCCTCCAGTCAACTGATGTAATTCGTAAAATTATTAGTATCAGTTTATGTTTTGAGCAGTCAGAAATACAAAATCTACTAAGGCTTTTTGCAAAGATGATTGGATTTTTCCGTAGGACCAAATGCAGCATTAACCACTTAAGACCCGGACCAATATGCTGGCAAATGACCCAAGGGGTTTTTGCGATTCGGCACTGCGTCGCTTTAACAGACAATTGCGCGGTCGTGCGACGTGGCTCCCAAACAAAATTTGCGTCCTTTTTTTCCCACAAATAGAGCTTTCTTTTGGTGGTATTTGATCACCTCTGTGGTTTTTATTTTTTGCGCTATAAACAAAAATAGAGCGACAATTTAAAAAAAAATGCAATATTTTTTACTTTTTGCTATAATAAATATCCCCAAAAATATATAAAAAAACATTTTTTTTTCCTCAGTTTAGGCCGATACGTATTCTTCTACATATTTTTGGTAAAAAAAATCACAATAAGCGTTTATCGGTTGGTTTTCGCAAAATTTATAGCGTTTACAAAATAAGGGATATTTTTATTGCATTTTTATTAATTATTTTTTTTTTACTACTAATAGCGGCGATCAGCGATTTTTTTCGTGACTGCGACAATATGGCGGACACTTCGGACAATTTTGACACATTTTTGGGACAATTGTCATTTTCACAGCAAAAAATGCATTTAAATTGCATTGTTTACTGTGGAAATGACAGTTGCAGTTTGGGAGTTAACCACAGGTGGCGCTGTAGGGAATGTGTGCCCTAATGTGTGTGTTTACAACTGTAGGGGGGTGTGGCTGTAGGTGTGACGTCATCGATCGCGTCCCCCTATTACAGGGATGACGCGATCGATGCTCCGGCCACAGAGAAGCACGGGGAAGCCGTGTGTACACACGGCTCTCCCCGTTCTTCCGCTCCAGGGACGGATCGCCGCACTGCAGCGGCGATCGGGTCCGCGAATCCCGCGGACCCGGTCCTGGAGCTTCGGACCGGGTCGCGGGCGCGCGCCCGCGGGCGCGCGCCCGCGACCCACGGCTGGGTACTAAAACCAACGTATATATACGTTGATGTGCCCAGCCGTGCCATTCTGCCGACGTAAATGTGCAGTAGGCGGTCCTTAAGTGGTTAAAGAGGTTGTAAAGGTTTGTTTTTTATTTTCTAAATTGGTTCCTTTAAGCTAGTGCATTGTTGGTTCACTAACCTTTTCCTTTAATTTTCCTTCTAAATGTTTTTTGTCTGAATTTCTCACTTCCTGTTTCTCCTCAGTAAACTTCACACCATCATCCGATCGGTGGTTAGTCAGCCAGAACAGCTTAAAGCGGATCTCCACCCTCAATTCAACTGTAGCTCAATATTCCTACTGCTCCTAGATAATGAGGAATCGGCTATTTTCATTTAATTTAGTTTTCGTGTACCTTATTAATAAGCCAGGCTTCTGGTCTGCCCCCCCTCGGGTTTTTGACGGGTTTTCTCCAGCTTCCTGTCCCGCGCTGTGTCTGCTGGGAGCCTGTGTCAGGGCTCCCTAATTATAATATTCCGCTCTGTTGGCACAAACATTGTGCGACTTCGTTTTGCAGGAAGTGATGCGGATGTAAGCAAAGGAAAGGGCGGATGTTTTAAACTTCTCCATTACAGCACAGACGCTCACGCCACCGGTCACCTTTGCCAGTGCGAATGCGCGAGATCGAGAGGTGGATGCTGGGACAGCATCCACCGCAAATAGGAAGTGCCTGCTTGTGGGAATCTAACGCCCAAAGCTAAGATGGCGACGGTAGGAAACCAAGAATATAACTATTTATTCGGGATATAATTACAGCGGAACGGCGGTGGGACACCGGAACCGTGAGTTTAGCACAGCAGTGCTATAACACATTTAAATAGCCCATAAAAAAAAAAAAAAAAACATTTGGCGTGGGAGATCCGCTTTAAAGAACAGCTTACTGAGGAGGAACAGGAAGTGAGAAATTCAGAGAAAAAAAACAAAGAAAAAAAATATTTAGAAGGGAAATTGAAGTTAAGGGTAAGTGAACCAACAATAAACTAACTTAAAGGAACTTATTTAGAAAATAAAAAACAGAACTTTACAACCCCTTTAACCACTTAATCTCCGCCCCGTAGCCGAATTACAGCTACAAGGCGGTTCCTTAACTCTGGGAGGACGTCCGTCCAAATAAACGTTCCCGTACGCCCCTTCGGGCACGCACACGTGATCACCTGTGCTCGCCGGGTCCACAGGACCCGCAGCTACAAGGATCGCGGTAAAAGGTCAATGAACGCAGCTCTTTACCACGTGATCGCGCTGTCCAATGACAGCGCGATCACAAATGTAAACAAAGCAAACAGGGGTCACTTGAGGTTCATCGCTCTCCTCACACCGATCCAGCGTGAGAGGAGAGGAGAGCAATTAGAGACAAACTGTAAGTGCCCAGCAGTACCCAGCAGTGACCAATAGTGCCACATCTCTGCCACATCTGTGCCCCACCAGTGCACACCAGTGCCAAACCAGTGCCCATCAGTGCCACCTGTGCCCATCAGTGCTCATCTGCGCCACTGCAGTGCCACATCAGTGCTGCCTGTGCCTACCAGTGCCACCTGTGCTGCCTGTGCCCACCAGTACCACCAGAGCCACACCAGTGATACCTTTGCCCATCAGTTCCACCTGCGCCACCTGTGCCCACCAGTTCCGCCTGTGCCCAACCGTTCCACCAGAGCCACACCAGTGCCCCCTTTGCCCTTCAGTTCCACCTGAACCACTGCAGTGCCACATCAGTGCCGCCTGTGCCCACCAGTGCCACCTATCTACTTTCCAAAAATGGGTCATTTGGGGGGTATTTGTACTTTACTGGCTTGTTAGGGTCTCAAAAAATGAGAGAGGCTGTCAGTACATCAGGTGTGATCAAATTGATCAATTTTCAGTAATTGGCACCATAGCTTGTAGGCCCTATAACTTTCACCCAGACTAAATAATATACACCATTTTTTTTACCAAAGATATGTAGCAGTATACATTTTTGGCCAAATTTATGAAGAACACTTTTTTTTTTTGCAAAATTTTATAACAGAAATGAAGAAAAATTCATTTTTTTTTTTTACAAAATTTTCGTTCTTTTTTCATTTATAGCGAAAAAATAAAAACCGCAGAGGTGATCAAATACCACCAAAAGAAAGCTCTATTTGTGGGGGAAAAACAGGCCAAAAATTTCATTTGGTTACAGTGTTGTATGACTGAGCTATTGTCATTCAAAATGTGAGAGCACCGAAAGCTGAAAATTGGGCTGGTTATTAAGTGGGTTTAAGTGCCCAGTGGTCAAGTGGTAAATAGTGTTAGTCCCTTATCATTCTGCTAGAACTAGTTGCTTACATTATTAGCCGACATTAAACTCTAGGCAAACAGGTGAATACAAAGATGAAATTCAAGGGAACTGTTTTATTTGCCAAAAATGTGTATCTGCCTGTATCTATAACACTGTATCATAGGTACAGTATACTGACAACAGTGCATGTGTGTGCATACCAGGAACCTTAATCTAAGAGCTTTATTTTATAAAGTATGTAGCATTAAATAATAATTAATTTGACTAACAACAACCTGGATGCTTGATAATAAATTGGTACTTTTCAGTTTTTATATAACAATTTTCTTGTAGTTGTCTGTAAGTTAACTTGGGTAAAGCTGGTAATAAAAATGTCAAAATATAGTCTTTTTGGACAAAGTTCAGTGAGTTCACTCTCTCAGGAATTGTGACTGTGACCCCACTAAGACCTGTATTTCAGTTCTTCCACTATGCACATGCATAACGCTAATTGCTTATGTAATAATAGGTACATTAACATAATATGTCATCAGCTGGGTGAATGGTCAGGGCAATTCCTAGTTTTTCCCTGTATTAATTGTGCTAAGTGTGCGGCATTTGAATGAATTCAATATTGTAATTAACTTATAAGTTTGTCATTTGATGTGTTTAAACCCAGGCAGGTATATTTAATAAAGAATGTACTATTCTTTACAAAAAGCATTGGAGTGGGTTTCAAAGCTCATCACCATGCAAAAAAAAGAGAGTTGGTGCTAAAAAATGAATAGGTTTTAGTAGTGCAAAATCGCCTACTGACTATTCCTTTAAGTCAAAGAATCTCCCACAATGTGCTTAAAACACAGATGATATTGTCAAAAAATGTAAAAGGCTTGGTTTGCATTACTATTTCCAATATGGTACAGAAGTGTAATATCCAATTCGTACAGCACAGGACACCGGCTGGACATTCATTAAGCCTGGATTAAAGTGTTTGTAAAGCTTCCCCGTTTTCGATGAAAAATGATAAAAATGTAATTCATAACTGCTTTATGCAATGGTTTTGCACAGAAGACCCCCGATCCTCCTCTTCTCCTGTCCAGATCCTCCTCTTGTCGGGTCCCCTGCTGTCGCTCCTGGTTCCTTCCCCCTGCCACTTGTGTGTACTCGCTCCTGAGCCCCTCGATTTTTGTCCATTGACTCACAGGGCATGGCTCAGCCCCGCTCTCCACTCCCTCCTCACTGGCAGTGATTGACAGCCAATGGCTCCCATTGCTGTGTTTGAGCCAATGAGGAGGAAGAGAGCCTCTGCTCTCATGCACATCACTGGATTGAGCATGGGCTCAGGTAAGTATTAGGAGGGTCTGGGGGGAGACCAGCATGCAGATGTAGTTTTACCTTAATGTAGAGAATGCATAAACCCTCTGGCCCAGATTCAAAAAGCACTTACGCCGGCGTAAGTGCAAATGTGTGCCAGCATATCTGTGCGCCAGACCCACAAACCAACATACGCCTAAAAAGTGTCCAGCCTGCACCGACATAGCTTACATACGCAGGCGTAGCATGGGCGCACTTTTCGTCTGGACGCATGTTGCTGCTCCCATTGATTAGGCATTCAAACATGCAAATGAGGGAAATACGGCGATTCACGAATGTGCGTGCGCCTAACGCATGCTAAGCGAGGTGCGCGTAAGTTGTACGTCCGGCGTAAAGTTATTCCCCATAGATGAGGTGCAACCCGGCAACAGACATGCAAAGGTCTGCACCAGAGAACACAAGCCGGCATATTGCGTTGGACGTGTGTCTGGCTGGGCGTACGTTAATTTCACGGCGTACTTGGTAATCCGGCGTAGCTTAGGCAGTTGTGCCGGCGTAGTTGTGAACATGCGCATAAGGGTGCTGTTTCATGCATCCACGTCACGGCAACGTCACGGCGCATGCTCAGTTTGTGATACGTCGGGCGTAAAACACTGCACCATGCTCGGACCATCATTTGCATGGGGTAACGCCCACTTCCACCTACGCCGGCCTGCGCCTTCGAAAAATACGCCACACTGACGCAGCGTTGGGAGCAATGGCTTGCTGAATGCAGTGCTTGCCTCTCTGCGCTGCGTTGGCGTGGAGTACGGCGTTTGCGCTACGCGGCGTAATGTGTGCCCACTCTGTGAATCTGGGCCTCTGTCTTTAGGACCACTTTAAAAGCTGCTATGTTAAGATGATTGGACACTGCAAAACCTTGGTAATACCTTAAAAACTGTACCTGGAACCAAAGCTGTAATGTTGCTTCAGGCACTGGATGCTGGTTTGACTCTAGCTCCCAGACCATGAAGACCCCTTTAGGGGTATGCCCACTGTGACTACCAAGGTCTGGGATGAGCAACACAGAAAGGTAATACATGTTAATTCTGGTTATTGTCTTGATACTGTAGTTTCACAGCAAATATAAGACTCAATATTCCAATTGCTTGCAGTACACTTATGTACTGTAAATGTCCCAAATAGAATTCACTTTGTGCAAAACTATGAGGAAGCTGTGAATATGTTAGAGTTTATTCACTTATCAGGTGATTACATTTTCAAACATGGCTGTTAATAATCCATTATTTAGAGCTTAGTCTCAGGTGGATGAATAGGTGTTACAACACACCACAGGTTGCGCATTTACTACAACCATCCTTAAATACTTAGGCACTTCCTTCCACAATGGCAGAAACAAGACACAAGGGAACCACAGCAAAAACCCAACAAACACTTACTTTTTCAAAGGTTTGCAAGACACTCAAACTGTGTCTACCTACTTTGCAAAAGATTTCGGACCCACAGGCTTCTATACACCAGATACTATGGCTTCATGCAAAATGCTTGTCAATGTAAATGTTCTCAATTCTGCTGCCTGCAAAAGCCTCAACATAGTTACATTTTATTCTTCTCCATCTCGCCATGTCTATCTAGGTACTAAGAGACCTGGAAAATCAAAAGTATATTCCCCAGTTATAAACAAATAGAATAGGCAATTTATGATGCTTGAAGAACTGAAAAGATTTTCACTTCTCTGAGAATCATTGCTGAGCTACAGTATATCAGATGAAAATTTGAGACACTCTTTGTAAAGTCTCAGGTTTTTTCTAATAACAAACATGTTGCACTTACCTGCACTGTGCAATGATATTGCAAAGAGTGGCCCCCAAGCCTCGTCTTCTGGGGTTCCTCACTGGTGCTATAGGGTCCTGCCCCCCACACCCTCTTCCCTGGATTTTACTGACAGCAGAGTGAACCAATGGCTCCCGCTGCTGTATGCCATTCACTGTGTGAAGAGGAGAGCAGTGTGCAGCCGGGCACAGTCCTGGATCAATCCAGGAACCAGGCAAGAGGTACAAAAATAAACTAGTGCTACTTAAGGAAGGGAATGCATTGAGGTAAAATACATTTTAGCTTTAGAACCACTTTAAAGGCTGTCTTTACTCATGAAGGTGCAGTGCTGCAACTGGCTATTGCTACATTTTCGTTTTTGTTAAACTGCAGTTAATTAGACTAGGTCAATGAACAATCAATAGGATCCTATATTTCAGGATTGAGTTCTGGCAGAACACTTTCAAAAATTGATGTCTGCCATACCTTTCTGTGTTAAAGCCCTTTAAGAGGTTTTGACACAAATTTCAATAATAAATCTAATTTCTGTCCATATGTGCAGAATCATATAACTAAATGTCTGGACAGCTGAAGTTTCCTGTAAGTATGCCTTTTGAGGTAGAATTTGAGCCACATTGACCAAGTACTTTTGTTACATGGTATTAGATGAGTGAGCCCCTGTGCATCAACACGTTTCTCTGGTCTGCTTCATCAGGACACACGAAGGGGTGGTACAGGAAAAAATAGGTAAGGTTTTCTTAAGAGGGCAAACCGGGGTGCATCTGTTGCAGAGGATACATCCGTTTGAATCCCTCTGGGTCACAGATGTTCCAAACCTATGGCCTAATTGGTGGTCTCAAAGGGTACAAAATAGATTTTCAAATGCTGCATCTGAAAATCTCCTCCTCTTTTCTCAAAACATTCAATATCTGCCCAAAGACAGTCATATTCGCAGACTACCCTGAACCATCGTTTGTTCCAGGGAGGGGTCGTGTGATCTCTCTATTGGACAAGTGAAAAGGATTATATTCAAACCTGTTCATTGTGCCAAAACCCAATGTGAGTATTTGTCCTTTTCTGGACCTAAAATCCCTAAACAAGTTCCTTATTTTCCAAAGTTTTGCATGGAATTTGCAAGATCAGCTATTGCCTTTCTGAGACTGGGAATATCTGGCATCAGTAGACATTCTGATTTATTCAGTTCACCAGCACTTTCTACACTTCGCAATAGGACACTTCCACTTCTGTGAACACTCTGACCCCTGGGCATTTACAAAGGTGCTTACACCCCTGCTTGCCCTCTTAAAAATTTAGGTCATTCAGGTCAGAGGTACCCAGATGACCTTCTTTGGAAGGATTTATCTCCCTCAAAACTATCTGCAAATGTCAAAATAACTACCCAGATTCACCAGGCCTTCAGCTGGGTAATCAACTTTCAAAAGTTTGCTCTTCAGCTTTCCTTTTTCCTAGAATTTGGACTTAATTCTGGAAATATCACAAGCAAAAGTTTTTCTTCCAGTAAACAAACTTGCATCTTTAAAGGAGTTGTAAAGGAAAAAAATGTTTTGCCTAATATTAATGTCTGCAAGGTAGACATACAGAAAAGTGTAATTATTCTGTTAACAAATGAGTAAATACCTATTAAATTCCTTCATCTATATCACCTCCGGCGTTCTAGTTTCTGTTCTTTCATTCACTTCCTGGTTTGCATCATTTGTTCATGTAAGAACTACATTTCCCAGTATGAATTGCGGCACGCCCAGTAATTCACACCTCCTTGAAGTCTCTAACACGTAGAGAGCGTCCTGCCGCTCAGATGTATTTCCCAGGAGGGGGCGAGCACGTTACTGTCCACCGCAGTAAAGTCTCCCTTCACGGTGGTCAGTAAAATCAGACAAGCAGGAAGTGAACAGAACAGAGAAGAAATAGAGCAACTTCTGAGCAAAAACGAACAATGAGGAAGTGAAAAGAGGAATGTCTGTGGGTAAATAATGCTAATTATGAAAAAAAAAAATGTTTTCCTTTACAACCCCTTTAAGACCCCACATTCAGACCCTAATGTAAAACTATAGGTAAAAAGTTTTATTTAATTTTGGATTGAGCAAGTGAGGGTTATAACCCCTGTCAGGTGTTTTTTCCCCATCTGTGGACCATTGCAGAGATTTCCCTTCACTTCCTGTCTTACTTTCACTTTCAATGATAATGGTAAACAGGACAAATGGAGAGGGTGAATCTACGGGGGGCACAGACAGCAATTAAAACTAACAAGCATTCGAAATCCTTTTTGCCTTTAGATATACTTTTTAAAAACGCAAGGGTCTTGGTCCTTATGGTAGTCTCATACAAGGCTGTTCCTTTTACTCAGTGCCTCTCAAGGCTTCTTCAACACAACATTCTGTTTTTAGAACAAACACACCCATTTTTTTTTATCTTCTTATGCATCTCTACAGTCAAGCAAGGAACGTAATAGCTTAGTGGCTTTCCAACCCAGCCTTGGAAATTGGAAAGTCCTTTCTTCCATACTCATGGAGGGTCGTAACAACAGATGCCAACCTCACAGGCTAGGGAGGAGTGTTTCAATCTCTCATTGCTCAAGGATCCTAGCGAAGCTCCCCATCAATATCTTGGAATTTAGAGCAAGAAAACTATCTCCGTGTTACTGGACCACTTTTCTTCAGAAAGATGCGATGAGGGTGCAATCAGACAATGGTATCAAATCATAGGGGTAGGGAAGGGGGTGCAAGGGGTCAGGAAGCCTTAAAGAAAGACAGTGATATTCTCTTTTTGGTAGAAAATCACTGTTCAGCAATCTCTATCGTTCACATTCTGAGAGTGGACAATTAACAGGTAGAGTTCCCTAGTCCTCAGTGGCTGGACCAAGGGAAACAGTCACTAGCTTTAACAGGATTACTTTCGAAACCCAGGTCTTGAAGGACAAGGGTATCTTTGACTTTGTCATTCCCACTTTACCCAGAGCACTGTGAGTTGGATCTTTGACCCTTTTTCATTTTGTTTGGCTTGTTGGCACTGTTTTGTATTGCTTATTGTTGTTCACCTCTCTGTTTTGCTGTTAGGGGACATCCCAGGTTCTATGAACATCCAGTCTGTGTCCTGTACTGTACAGTTAAGATAATAGGAATTTTAATCTCCTGCATATTCCTTATCTTGAAGTACAGTACAGGCCACGGGCCACAATCCCCTCCCCCTCTGTTCCTGTGTTGGAGGGGGTTATAGGAGTAGTTCAGTGGATGGGGGGAGGGCATGGTAAACATCAGTGTTCAATTACCTGAGGGTAGCAGCCTGTAACTCAGGGTCTATGAATATCCAACCAGTGTTCAGTACTGTACTCCAAGACATGAAGTTTACAGGTACTGTATGTCAAAATTCATAGCGTCCATTGACACAGAGAGCAGGACTCGGCCCCACCCCTGACTCCCGTGTCACTGGACTTAATTGGCAGCAAGGGGAGTCAATGGCTTCTGGAGCTATCAATATATCGCCCTCATCCCCATCGCTGGAAGATCATGGTTCAGGTAAGAAAAATACAATGCATTAAGATGAAAAAACGTGAGGGTTTACAACCCCTTTAAGTCAAATATGCAATAATCACTGATCACTGAGGTAGAAGTAAACACCTACATTCGCTGACAAATTCACTTCTTTGTGTATCCAACACATATTTCAACAGTAATAAAGCTGTGTTTGTGTAGCAATTCAGTGTAGTACAGTATACAGCATATGCAATCTTACTACTGCATAAGATATAAGGCCACCTAGTTATATTTAAATATGGCCCAGCAAGGTTCATCTTGACAAAATCTGCATGTAAGTAGGTGAAACGCATCGTAGCTTGCTGACAGGATATGCACATTTTGCCTGTGCACTGGCAAAATCTGTGCTTCATAGCATGATTTTCTTCTGGTCCTCAGAAATCCTTTGCTGTATCACTGCATCTGGAGCATTACTTCAGTCATGACGGAGGACCCAAATATCGCTTGCCAAAAGTTGGTTGATTAGTAAGGTGCATGGTCAGTTCAGGCATACCCCACTTTTAAGTACACAATGGGGTTTATTTGGAAATGGATAAATCTCGCGCCAGTAAAGATGTGAATAAATTAGTGACTAAAATAAACTAGTGATTAAATATATAAGCTGCTCCCCAAAAAATTCAGTGACCTGAAATAAATTGTGAAAAATTAGAGGGTAGGGGGCGCTAAGTGTACTTAAAATAATGGTGCTATGTATCATAAATATAATGAAATAACATATATCAAATAAATATACGATGACTAACAATAGCCACATAGGGCCAGATTCAGGAAAGGTTACGCTGGCGGATCGAGTGATCCGCCAGCCTAACTGTGGCTTTGAGCCGGCGTTTCTGTTTTCTGTAACCAGAAAACAAGAAACGCCGGGTTGAAGTTCCGATGCGAGCAGCGTAACTGAGTTTCGCCATCGCATCGTTACTTCAACTTAAAAATGGCGCCGGGGGCGTTCCCGCCGATTTCCGCTCAAAAAATATGTTAATGAGCGGAAATCGGCAATTCACGATCGAAATCCGGCGCGACGCAATGACGATACGACGTTTCCGGACGGGATACGCGGCGCATAGATATACCTACATGGGGTTGGAGTATCCTATGTTAGGTATAGGCGTCGTCATCGCGTCGGAAAAAAAAAAAAAAACGTCGCTTGCGTAAAACGGTCATGAATGGGAATGTGACGTCATTGACGTTCATTCACAGATTTTGGAGCATGCGCACGGGGATGTTTTGACACTCGACGCATGCGCAGTACGTTGGCGGCGGGATCGCGCGTAGTTAGCATACTACACGCCCCGTACCCGCGACATTTGAATTCCGCCGGCTCATTTGTGATGCGCTGCCGCAATTTTAGGAGCAAGTGCTTCGTGAATGACAGCACTTGCTCCTAAAATTTCGGCAGCGCAACGCAAATCAGAAGCGTTACTCCAGAGCAAAGATGCTCTGGAATACGTGAATCTGGCCCATAAAGTGAAAAAAATGTCCATGCACAAACTCAGTATAAATACAAATAAATGTGCCAGTAGATCCACAGTTTCTTAATCAAAAGTCCTCAGTGGTAAAGATAAATAAATATTGCGTGCAGAAGATAAATCCTCTAAATAAAGTGTCCACCTTCACCCGCTATGTACAAAGGTTCACCCGACGTGCTCAAGTAAAGGATGCCACCTTACCAACTGTAGTTGACCCTTTTGGTTAGAAAGAGGTCAATTATTTGTTAACACAAAGTGTATTGGTCCATGCCAAACTGGAGATCCTGTCCGGTCTGTTCCGTTCTCCTCTCCAACACCGGAAACACACACCGTCCTCCGCTGATACATAGCACCATTATTTTAAGTACACTTAGCGCCCCCTACCCTCTAATTTTTCACAATGGGGTTTATTTACTAAAGCTAGAAAGCGCAAAATCAAGTTCACTTCTGCATAGAAACCAATGAGCTTCTAACCCCAGCTTGTTCAATTAAGCCTGGTAATAAAACCTGGAAGCTAATTGGTTTTTATGCAGAAGTGAGCCTGATTTTGCGCTTTCCAGCTTTAGTAAATAAACACCATTGTGTACTTAAAAGTGGGGTATGCCTGTAAACTTTATTGGCCTAAATTCAACTGCAAGTGGGTAACCATTATCTTGCACAGTAGTAAAATTGGATATATGCTAAGAAAGGGCAGCACACTTAGTGCATGCTCCAATACACCACTTATGGAACTTCTACAGGCATTTAGCTTTATTGGCAATGGAATTAATGTTGGATGCACAGAGAATGAATTTGTCAGTAACTGTGGGTGCTCATTTCCAACTTCCACCTCATTTTCACCTGTATCAGTGATTACTGCATCATTTGAACTAATGCTTATAGGTCAATCATGGACTGTGTTTATACTCTGTACACCATTATCGTTGCAGCAATAAATGATGGTTCTTTGAAGATATTGATCTTTTCAGGATTGTTGAAGACTGTTACTAATCCTGCAGAATATAAGTTACTGAGAAATTGAGAAGCCAATTTAGGTGAGTTATAATGCAGGTTTGTGCTGTGGTAGAGATACTGTTGTGCATGGGGCATATTTTAGCCTTTTGTTTTTTTCTGACAATGTTATCTGTATTTTAATCACATTGTGGGAGATTCTTTGACTGGATGACACGGCTAGTATTCAATCTTTGAATAAAAGAAAATCTTCTGCGCTGACCAAAATGAATGATAAAGGATCTAAACCAGGGAAGACGTGTAATCTAATGGGAATGCTGCTCAAATCTAAAAGTGTACAAAACACAAAAAAATTGGAGTGAGAGAAAAAAGAGTGATGACCCCTACACACTAAATGTAAGAAATTATATGTATATATAAATATACACAGTACTATGTAAAAACAGTGGGCCAGATTCAGATACACTTAATATTGCGCTGCGTAATCAAAATACTCTACGCTGCTGTATTTCACCAGGCTCTACACCGAATCCTGGTAGATTTTTGCCCGTACGCTACGGCGGCGTAGTCTATTTCTCGGCGCGTAATCGAAATACGCGATTGGGGGGCGTGAAGCATTTAAATTAAGCGCGTCCCTGCGGCAATCGAACTGCGCATGCTCCGTTCAGAAATTTCCCGCCATGCATTGCGCGAAATCACGTCGTTACGTCATTCGATGTTTGAGTAGCGTCGTTTACGAACATTTCTGTTCCCGGATGACTTACGTTAAAAATATTAAAAGACGTCGGAAAACGTAGAAATTCGACGCGGGAACGACGGCCATACTTAACATGGGCTGTCTAATATTAGACCAGCAAAAAGCTGGTATAGTGTTACGCAAAAAAAAGATGACTAAAGGTGCCGTAAGAGATTGCGAATGAAGATCGTAATTTCGGGGATCGCCGGCAAAAGCTCATTAGCATACCCCGACGCGGAAAGCGACGGGAAGTCCACCCAGTGGCCGCAATTTTATTGCAGCGTAGATCCGAAGGCGTACGAACACGTAATCCAGTCGAATTGAAGCCCGCCGCCGTCTATTCATGGTTTGAGGCTTCCGACTAGCTAGAAAACATGCGTAATTTGAAATTACTCCAGTCTAACACTAGTTAGACAGGGGTAATGGCTCTGTGAATCTGGCCCAGTGAGTGTACCAATACAGTGCAACTAGCAGTGTGGAAGACAACAATGGCTATAAATAAGCCAGTTAAATGATGATGGTAGTAACAGCTATCAAATAGTGCTAAAAACAAAAAGAGTGGCGATGTATCAAAACAGAATCCAAACAGTGAATAAAGTCCAATAAATGCTGCCAAATGTGTGCTTCAAATAGTTTCAGAAGATATAATGCTTCAAATGCAGATCTTCTTTAATCAGTGGGCTCACAGAGCGCTTACCTCCAACATGAAGGACTTGGGCATAAAGTAACTGCAAACAAGCTTCCTGAGCAAATAATGTCTTAGGAACTGTATATTCCCAATGTTCCTGATGGCAGTGTTGGTCTCTGGCAAAATGGAGGCTCACAGTGGAATGTGATGGTTAACCAGAGGAAAAAACAAAAAATATGCTCCCATCCTGAAGTACATTAAAAAACAGACAAATTCATTAGTATAAAATGGATGCTTACAAGCATAAAACCAACCAAACGCAGATATACAATGAAACTTTGTATGGACGGGCGGGCTCCACGTCACTTCCGGTCATGTGCTTCTTACGTGTTGCGTCACATGATGTGACTTCATCAGAGGTCCTCTGATGAAGTCACGTGACGTGACCATATCATTTTTTCAGTACTTCGTTGTATTCTATACAAAGTTTAACCAAAAGTCCACCCAGAGTACACCAAAACATCTCAAAACCACAAACCCATACTTCAGAGCCAAAATCAAGAGGAGGCATAATATCTGTATCTGTAGTATAGCTGAAGCGCTTTCTCCCAAAAGATAATAGATAGTGGAAGACTATAGAAGATACCAACCAAGCAATATGCTGGTTATGACATGAAGGAACCAAATGTGTAAATGGAGGGAGATTGCACAATGGTAGAGTTTGGCCAATTGAGAGATGATCTGATCTATGCCATGTTATGGCAGGAAGGTTGATATGACAGCAGTAGAAATGCATTACTTCTTAAACAAAGTGGTTGGAGGGCTTGGTTGGGTACATCCTCTAGACATGTTGAGTGTATTGGATTAGTGTATGAAAGACTATATTTGTCTGGGCAAGGGGCCATAGGTAACTCTAAATGAGAGATTAGACTTAGAGTGTTGAAGTCTTCCTCCAATTTGATCTAAAGTATTTTTTTTTTTGGCACCTTTACGTTTCAGTTGCGTGGGAATAATTTGTGTATCCTAGGTTTTTTAATTACCAATTTTTTGTAGTTCACTTTAACCACTTGTTACCTGCCCACCGTCATATGACGGCGGGCGGGTAACTCCATTGTCCTGACTGCACGTCATATGACGTGCAGTCATAGAAAGCTGCTAGGGCCGCCGGGCACACGCGATTGCCGAGTAACTGAGCTGGGACGTGGAGCTCTGTGTGTAAACTCAGAGCTGCATGTCCCTGTCAGGGAGAGAGGAGACCGATTGTGTCCCTTGTACATAGGGACACAATCGGTCAACTCCCTAGTCACCCCCCTCCCCCCACAGTTAGAACACAAACTAGAAGAAACATTTAACCCCTTCCCCGCCCCCTAGTGGTTAACCCCTTCCCTGCCAGTTACATTTATACAGTTATCAATGCATATTTATAGCATTGTTCACTGTATGAATGTAAATGGTCCCAAAATTGTGTCAAAAGTGTCCGATGTGTCCGCTATAATGTCCCAGTCCCGAAAAAAAATCGCAGATCGCCGCCATTCCTAGTAAAAAAAATAATAAAAAAAATCATAATTATGTCCCGTATTTTGTAGGCAATATAACTTTTGCGCAAACCAGTCACTATACGGTTATTGCGATTTTATTTTTTACATTTTTTTACCAAAAATATGTAGAAGAATACGTATCGGCCTAAACTGAGATAAAATTTTATTTTTATTTTTTTATTGGGATATTTATTATAGCAAAAAGCAAAAAATATTGTGTCTTTTTTCAAAATTGTTGCCCTTTGTTTGTTTATAGCGCAAAAAATAAAAAACACACGGGCGATTAAATACCACCAAAAGAAAGCTCTATTTGTGGGGAAAAAAAGGACATCAATTTTGTTTGGGAGCCACGTCGCACGACCGCGCAATTGTCAGTTAAAGCGACGCAGTGCCGGAAGCTAAAATTTTGTCTGGGCAGGAAGGGGGTGTAGGTGCACAGTAGGCAAGTGGTTAAAATGAATATTAAGGTCATTGACAGTTTATTTTGACTGGTCACATATGTTAGAGTTCTTATCCAATGCAATAGGTAAATGCTCCAAAGTAAGGACATAAAGCCAGGGTGACAAGGGACATCCCTGTTGGGTGTCAGTGCAAATCAGTAAGGAATCTGATAAAATCCCATTAGTGCGAATACCCGCTGTCAGGTTATGATAGAGTGCCATGATTTTCTGAAGCATGTTTGGACCTAGACCAATCTGAGAAAGGGTTTCCCTAGAAATCCCCAGTCTTCCCTGTTAAAGTCTTTCAGTGACTAGTGAAATAAGGCAGGTTGAGGTATGATTTTTCTTGGCGTATTCAATCAGAGAGCTTGTTTTACTTCTGAATTGATTATATTAGGGATTCATGACTTAAAGGGGTGTTCCAGCCACATTTAGTGTTTATTAAAAGTCAGCAGCTACAAAAAGTGTAGCTGCTGGCTTTTAATAAACACACACTCACCTGCTCCACGATCCAGCTGCGGCGGCCAACTACGCATGCACGATGTGTTCCAAACGCATCTGCGATGCGTTCCAATGCATTTACGACACTGCACACCAGCGAAGCCGTCATTCAGAGCGATGTGGACTTAGGGGAAAGTGGCCAGTCGGCCTCACATCCTCGTTTCGCTCGGACGGCTCGCTCCGCTCGCTCGGCCTCCTGGCTCTTTTTTTAACATCCTCCAATCCACAGGGAGGTTTCGCTGGTGTGCACTGTTGTAAATGCATTGGAACGCATTGCAGATGCGTTTGGAACGCATTGCGCATGTGCAGTTGGCCGCCACAGCACTTCTGGAGCAGTCTGTGATGGTGAGTGGAGTATGACGGTACACCGGCCGGGGGGTCTGCTCCTCTCCCCCTCCCCAGCCGGCGTTTTCATTTCAACTGTGGGCACCTGGCCGTGACAGCCTTCGGCTTCACGGCCGGGCACCCACTGCGCATGCGCGAGCGGCACGGCCCGCCGCTGATTGGACAGGCGATCGCATGGGACCTGTCAGTGTCCCATGCAATCGCCTACATGGAGGGGCTGCTGTAGGCGATTAAGCTTAATCGCCTAACCAGCCCCTCGGCGGAAGCAGGAAGTGGGACAGGAAGTCCCACTCCTCCTGAAGCCCCCACTCCCCCACCAAAAAAATGACATGCCAAATGTGGCATGTAAGGGGGTGAGGGGTGGGTTAAGCGGAAGTTCCGAATTTGGGTGGATCTCCGCTTTAAGTCTGTTGGTCATGATTTTCAATTGTGTAAGAATGTCAATACTGGTGAGAGTAATTTGCCTATGGCTGCCACAGGAGGAGGAGTCCTTACTGTGTTTTTGTATAACAGCAATATGAGTTTATTTCGGAAAGGTCTCAGCTAGATTAACAGAGTTGTGTCTTTTGATACGGATAGAAGCCAATACATCTTTAAACATTCTATATAAGCAAGGGTAGAAACCATTGGGGCCTGGTCTTTTGTCCATCTTTAATGAAGCAATCATAATAAGTACTTTGTCTCTCTAAAACTGTTGTCCCAATGTCTCTACTTTTATTGGAGGGATAGTAGGGAGGGTAGTTTTCTATATATACAGTGTGTACTAAGCTTACATTTAAGAAAGGAGGGGTCAGAATCATGGAAATGGTCCAAAATATTATAAAGCATTTTATAAAAGAAATGCAATGATTTAGCTAATGTAATTGGGTCATGTGCACTGAATACTTCAGCATAGGGATAGCCACATTTCTTCATAAAAAAACTGACAAGTGTGGCTGAAAATCTGCAGAAGAGATTGTCTAGCACGGAACATTTTAAAAGTATGGCAGGATTAGGATATTTCTCATGTGACATTTTTAGACCTGCAGTTTATTGGAGGAGGTCATTTATGTTGGTGGACCTTTTAAAAAAAAAAAAATTACGCCGTGTTTAATAAATGCATCTCAAAGGACACATTTCAATGTTTTCCATTGCAAGACTAGTGTAGTTTCTTGATGGTGATGGTCTGAGAGACAATTAGGTTGATTTACTAAAATTGGAGAGTGCAAAATCTGGTGCAACTCTGCATAGAAACCAACCAGCTTCCAGATATCATTGTTAAAGCTTTATTGAACAAGCTGATTGGATACCATGCAGAGCTGCACCAGATTTTGCACTCTTCAGTTTTAGTAAATCAACCCCAACGAGTCATGGTCATAGAGATGTTGGAAAGCACACAAGGCATTCAGCAAGAGATAGTAATTTAACCGTGTGCATTGTGGTTAGTCAGGGAGAGAGAGTGATAAGTAAATCAGAGCATGGTCCAGCCAAAAAATATTTCCTATAACAGAAGTAGGTGGAACCATTAAGGCATATTAACTAGTAATTAAAAGTGAATTATGTGTTGCATAATTGTGTTTTTAATGTTGATGCACCATAATGAAATGCAAACATGTAATAGTAGCCAGCAAAAAAAGTATGGAAAAAAAATTGTATTTAGCCTCCCGGGGCATCTGCCTTAGCTTTCTTGTTGAATTAGCCCAAAACTACTTTTAAAAAGAACCATTATAGGTTAGGCTCATGGATAGGGATAGTCACTCATTATTGATTTACTAACACTGGTACAGCTGTGCATGGCAACCAATCAGCTTCTAACTTTAGCTTGTTCAATTAACCACTTAAGGACCGGACCAATATGCTGCTAAATGACCCAAGGGGTTTTTACAATTTGGCACTGCGTCGCTTTAACAGACAATTGTGCGGTCGTGCGACGTGGCTCCCAAACAAAATTTGCGTCCTTTTCTTCCCACAAATAGAGTTTTCTTTTGGTGGTATTTGATCACATCTGCGATTTTTATTTTTTGCGCTATATACAAAAACAAACTTTTTGTTATAAGAAAAATCAAATAAACTAAATTTTAGTCAAACATTTAGGCCAAAATTTATTTAGCCACATGTCTTTAGTAAAAAAAAATCGCAATAAAAAAAAATAGCTACCTAGCGGGAACAGCGACACTAATACAGCGATCAGAAAAATGATCGCTTAGTGACACTGGCAATATGGAGTGAAAGGGTTAACTAGGGCGGTGATCAAGGGGTTAAACCTTTATATGGGGTGGTACGGGGCTACCCTGAACCTAACACTAACTGCCTGTCACACTGCCTGTCACATTGACACTAAATGCAGTGATCAGTACATATATGATCACTGCATTCAGTGACACTGTGACAGGGGGGCGGGGGATCGCAAGGGGTTAAGTGTGCCTGCGTGTACTGGTGTCAGTGTAGTATTGTGCAGACTTACTATGTGATGTGATCTCTCCGCAGCAGCGGTTGAAAAAAAAAAACGCTGAGAGCAGAGATCACATCACTTCCCTCTTCCTGTGTTTACACAGGAGGAGGAAGTGACACTGCAGGGGAGCGCGCGCATTGGCTGGGAGCGATCCGGAGGGGGCGGACATAAACGAACCACCGCCCCCTCAGCACGGATCGCTCCTCCAGCCACCGGGACCGTCGCATGTACATCAAGGCAGCAACGTACAGGTACATTGATGTGCCTGTCCATGCCATTCTGCCAACGTAAATGTATATGCGGCGGTCCTTAAGTGGTTAAGCTTTGATGAAAAACCTGGAAGCTGATTGGTTTCTGTGCAGAGCTGCACCAGATTTTCAACTCTCCAGTTTTAGTAAATCAACCTTAATATGTGAGGTCAGGCAGTTAACCGGAAATCAATTTGTCTTTAGGTAACCTTTTATCTTTTGACTAAAAATGAATTGTCAGACACAGGCAAAGTAAATAAAGCTAAACAAAGGGCACATGTAAATCTTTTATAAGTATGCTTACAGCGATTTAGACGTATTATTTAGGCTTATTACGATTTAGGACCGAATGTGCAGTAAAAATTTCTTTAAGTATGCCTGCACAGTTATAACAATTTAGAACGCAATGTGCAGATTCTTACATAAGCCTAATCATGACTCTTCTTTCTGATATTGTAAATATGCATAGTTTTCTAAACATTCTATTGTCAACGCCAGTACTTTCTTTCCCATAGTGAGGGGTAGGAGATATGTAAGCCTGCAGACACAGTCTACCGCTGGCTATACACTAGTAAAATTATGTTTAAAAAATAATCTTTTAAGAAAATGTGTTTGATGTTCTACTCATTAACGGGGACAAATTGTTATTCTCTTTCAATCAGTGACGAGAAAATTTCATGGAGCAGGATGGAAAATGTCTCTTGAACAAACAAACACATTTCTAACAGTTCACTGTCATTTTTGCTTAAGAAAGTCCATTCATTCCAAAATCAAGTACTCCCGAATCCAAGTACTTTCGAATTTATCAAATTATCAAATTATTAAATGAGAATTTTCATATGAATTTTCATTTGAATTTTTGTACAAATAGGGGAGGTGGTCTGGTAGTGGGCTAAATACATGCAATACTTAATAGACTGGTTAAATTAAAATATTTTTTTTTGCGACTGGTAGATGCTGCATGTGAGGCCCACGTGTTTCATATTTTATTTTCCTGGATAATGAAATATATTCTGTTTAATTTTTTTAAATAATCAGCATGATTCTTCTGTTTTTTAATGAAAGAAGACCTGTCATGGGAAAAATATGTTGCTGGCCTCTTTCTGAAAATATGGTTGACTGGCTGTTTCTGGTTTCAGAATTTTTAGACCTGAAACTAATCTGCAGCAGGTGATATCAAAACATCTCAGCTGTATATTTGTTCCAGGTCAAGATTCAGATTACTTTACTAATCCTAAAGAGAAAATTATTAAGATATAGTTACATTTAATGAAGACAACACATAATCCACCATAACGAATGGAAACAAGACACAATAACAACAATAAAATTACTTATAGGAGCAATTAAAAGAGAAGTTTGGGTTTTTTTGTTTTTCAAAAATCACACTTACCTTACCTACTGCTGCATTTGTCCCCCAGCTCTAATGCCTCATACACATGTTAGGGTTTCCCGTCGTGAAAACTGCCATAAGAGCTTTTGGCCAGGAATCCCGGCCGTGTGTATGCTCCATCACAGTTTTCCCGACAGGAAAACTATTGGGAAAAAAAAGCCAGCATTTTTTCTATGGGAAAAGACTGCGATGGAGCATATACACACGGCTAGGTTTCCCGACCAAAGTTCTCATGGCAGTTTTCCTGTAGCAAAACCCGGTCGTGTGTAGGTGAAAAAAGTAACCAAGCAAGTTCTCACTTTTCCCCTCGGGTTTCCCCGGCGGTAAAAAGTCCGGCGGGAAACCCGTACGTGTGTACGAGGCTTAAGGCTGAAAACCGAGAGATCAAAGACAGCTGATCGCTCGGTTCTCAGAGCTTTGTGTGCTCAGTGGAGTGCTGGGCTTTGAAGCAGCTGGCTCAGGCTCTCAGCGACTCATTGAGGGGCTGTGCCAGGTGCCAGTCCAGGGTTGTGGGCAGATCCCAACATTACTAACCTGATCATGCCAGAAACGGAACTGGCTTTTGTGACATTAGCTGACAGTGGGCTTCAGCTGAAAACAGGACACAGGAGTGCAGAACAAGCTTTTGTTGTACTCTGCCTTCAATACCAAAAAAAAATAATTAAAACTATATGGTAATAAACCAAACCATCCTAAATACTACATAAAATAAATACCACTGATTGAAAAATAACTGCAATCTAACTACCAAAATGCAAAGATTGCACCACTTTCTATATCATTACCCAAAAATCATTACACATAGTTAACTTAATACCAACATAATATAAAAACTACATACAAATCTGGATCATAAACCAGAATAAATCCGCACATCCAGCACTTGCATAGAAGAGTTATATAATTTTATGGTCACAAGCATGATTTCCTGTGCCGCTCTGTGGTGCATCATGGTTGTAACAATCAATCACTGAAGGTACTCCTCAGACTGACCAGTGTGAAGTGGGTGGCAGTTATTGTCTGAGATTGAACATACCTTGGACAACATTCTCCTCTCCAACACTGTTGTTAAAGACTCAAACACCAATCCATCAATATCACTAGCCTTGCGAATCAGTTTATTGAGTCTGTCTAGTCTGCCACCCTAAGTCTGCTCTCCAGCATGAAATTGCATGCTGGAGAGTAAACATAACCTTTAACCACTTCCCAAAGGCCGTACGACTTTGTACGGCCGCAGGGTGGCTCTACTTCTCTGGGACTTTTTACGTAATTGGCTCCTCCAAGCCACTGGGGGGTGCGGGAGCGCCGCCGGCAGCGCACGCGTGTCCGCCGCATCACTGAGATGCCGATGCGCGTGCCTGGTGGCCGCGATGTCCACCAGGCACTCGCGATCGGTGGTTACAGAGACAAGGACATGGATCTCTGTGTGAAAACACAGAGATCCATGTCCTGTCAGGGAGAGAGGAGACTGATCTGTGACCCTTGTACATAGGGACACATATCGGTCACCTCCCCCAGTCACCCCCCTCCCCCCACAGTTAGAACAAAATTCAGGGTACACATTTAACCCCTCCCTCATCCCCTAGTGTTAACCCCTTCAATGCCAGTCACATTTATACAGTAATTAGTGCATATTTATAGCACTGATCGCAGTATAAATGTGAATGGTGCCAAAAATGTGTCAAGAGTGTCCGATGTGTCCGCCATAATGTCGCAGTCCCAATAAAAATTGCAGATCGCCACCATTACTAGTAAAAAAAAATAATAAAAAATAAAAAAAATTCTGTCCCCTATTTTGTAAGCGCTATAACTTTTGCGCAAACCAGTCGCTTTTTTTTTTTTACCAAAAATATGTAGAAGAATACGTATCGGCCTAAACTGAGAATTTTTTTTTTAAATTGGGCTATTTATTATAGCAACAAGTAAAAAATATAGATTTTTTTTCAAAATTGTCACTCTTTTTTTGTTTATAGCGCAAAAAATAAAAAACGCAGAGATGATCAAATACCACCAAAAGAAAGCTCTATATATGGGGAAAAAAGGACGTCAATTTTGTTTGGGAGCCACGTCGCACGACCGCGCAATTGTCAGTAAAAGCGACGTAGTGCCGGAAGCTGAAATTTCACCTGGTCAGGAGGGGGGTATATGTGCCCAGTAAGCAAGTGGTTAAAATGCACAATGGAGCCAAATAAATACACAATTTTTGCCCATGTCCTATGATATTTCCTTGTAATTAAGAACCCTACCAATGCTCCCGTTCTGTGCTAAATTACTGCACCACCACATTATGCCCAAGTCAAAATGTGTGAAATGCTATTTAGATTATTTCAAATTTTTCTTTAATATGTTAACTTCTGGTTAAGAAATTCTAATAACCATTTGAGAAAACCACAGTTTTCACAGACAGAACAAAAGAATCTACTTATAAAGTATCAACTATGACACAAAGGCATACAGTTAGTTTCATTGTGGCAAGAGTTGTCAGAGACAGATAAAAAGTACTATTTCAGACCAATTATAGACCTTTTACCATATAATATAAAGTGACAGATACCGTGAAAGCTTTCTTAAAGAAGAATGGATTCACATTTACAGATAGTTTATGGCAACCATGATTATCCCTCAGAACTAGATTATTTAATCTTTCTAGATAAATCCAGAAAAGAAGAAACATATTTTCAACATAACTATTCTAAACTCTCTTTAATGAAAATATGAATAAATTATTTTGCAGCACAGGTCTTCTAGCAAACCCAAAGAAGACAGAGCACTCATCTATTTTATGATGGGCATCACAAGTGTAAAGGCCTTAACATATGTCTTATTAATAAGTTATGATTATAGATACCTCTGTGCAGTGAATTGGTTACACTTGAAAAAGTTTAGTTGGACCAAGTAAATTACATATACAGGTCATTCTCAAAAAATTAGCATATTGTGATAAAGTTCATTATTTTCTGTAATGTACTGATAAACATTAGACGTTCATATATTTTAGATTCATTACACACAAATGAAGTAGTTCAAGCCTTTTTTTTGTTTTAATATTGATGATTTTGGCATACAGCTCATGAAAATCCAAACCCAAATCTCAAAAAATTAGCATATCATGAAAAGGTTCTCTAAACGAGCTCTTAACCTAATCATCTGAATCAACTAATTAACTCTAAACACCTGCAAAAGATTCCTGAGGCTTTTAAAAACTCCCAGCCTGGTACATTACTCCAAACCGCAATCATGGGTAAGACTGCCGACCTGACTGCTGTCCAGAAGGCCATCATTGACACCCTCAAGCAAGAGGGTAAGACATAGAAAGAAATTTCTGAACGAATAGGCTGTTCCCAGAGTGCTGTATCAAGGCACCTCAGTGGGAAGTCTGTGGGAAGGAAAAAGTGTGGTAGAAAACGCTGCACAACGAGAAGAGGTGACTGGACCCTGAGGAAGATTGTGGAGAAGGACCGATTCCAGACCTTGGGGGACTTGCGGAAGCAGTGGACTGAGTCTGGAGTAGAAACATCCAGAGCCACCGTGTACAGGCGCGTGCAGGAAATGGGCTACAGGTGCCGCATTCCCCAGGTCAAGCCACTTTTGAACCAGAAACAGCAGCAAAAGCGCCTGACCTGGGCTACAGAGAAGCAGCACTGGACTGTTGCTCAGTGGTCCAAAGTACTTTTTTCTGATGAAAGCAAATTTTGCATGTCATTCTGTAATCAAGATGCCAGAGTCTGGAGGAAGACTGGGGAGAGGCAAATGCCAAAATGCCTGAAGTCCAGTGTCAAGTACCCACAGTCAGTGATGGTCTGGGGTGCCATGTCAGCTGCTGGTGTTGGTTCACTGTGTTTTATCAAGGGCAGTGTGAATGCAGCTAGCTATCAGGAAATTTTGGAGCACTTCATGCTTCCATCTGCTGAAAAGCTTTATGGAGATAAAGATTTCATTTTTCAGCACGACCTGGCACCTGCTCACAGTGCCAAAATCACTGGTAAATGGTTTACTGACCATGGTATTACTGTGCTCAATTGGCCTGCCAACTCTCCTGACCTGAACCCCATAGAGAATCTGTGGAATATTGGGAAGAGAAAGTTGAGAGACGCAAGACCCAACACTCTGGATGAGCTTAAGGCCGCTACCGAAGCATCCTGGGCCTCCATAACACCTCAGCAGTGCCACAGGCTGATTGCCTCCATGCCACGCTGCATTAAAGCAGTCATTTCTGCAAAAGGATTCCCGACCAAGTATTGAGTGCATAACTGAACATAATTATTTGAAGGTTGACTTTTTTTTTTTATTAAAAACACTTTTCTTTTATTGGTCGGATGAAATATGCAAATTTTTTGAGATAAGAATTTGGGGTTTTCATGAGCTGTATGCCAAAATCATCAATATTAAAACAAAAAAAAGGCTTGAACTACTTCAGTTGTGTGTAATGAATCTAAAATATATGAAAGTCTAATGTTTATCAGTACATTACAGAAAATAATGAACTTTATCACAATATGCTATTTTTTTTAGAATGACCTGTATTTGGAGGTTTGGCTAGTGTTTTTTTCATCAGCTTATAGATCTACACATTCTTCAATGTGTTAAAAAAAAAAATCATTGTTTTTCTTTGTTCAGTTAACTAACTTCCTTGCAAGTAGACAGTGTAAACTATGGCCCAGATTCACAGAGTGTTGGGCGCACATTACGCCGCCGTAAAACAAACGCCTTTCGCCACGTCGACGCAGTGCGGAGAGGCAAGCACTGCATTCAGCAAGCTATTGCTCCCAACGCTGGGTCGGCGTATATTGCCTGTGACCTGCACCGAGTGGCTGACAGCCTGGCCTCCTTTGTCGGGTCCTCAGCAAAGACCCAGGCTGAGTGCACAGTGGCTGTGCAGGGCACCGCAGCCGCTATGCAGCAGTGCCTCACCCAACAGGCTGCACATACGATGGCCATCTCGGACTGCCTGCAGGAGGTGAATGCCATCTGTGCAGCCATGGCCACATGCCTGTGTGACCAATCCCAGACCCTGGATGCCATGCATTACCACATGGTAGCAGGGGGTCCTTCTACATCTTGGGACCAGGGATCAGACGTGCAGGCCACCCAGGAAAGGCACACCAGGGCTATTGTGGAGCTGCAGGCCACAGCAGCAGGTCTCGTGGCAAAGGTTCGGAGCCTGGGCGAGATCATGCAGTCCAACACTGCGGCTATGCAGTTGGAGGTTCACCAGAACAGGCATCTACAGCACCAGAACAATGCCAGGCAGAGGCATGTGCAGGCTGAGACCAATGGTGTGCTGACACGCATTGCCATTGCCTTGGAGGGGATGCAGGCAACTGCAACTAGCTCCAGGAGTGTCAGCCCAGGGGATGCACCTCCTTGTGATGCCCCACCCCCCTACCTGAGTCGTCACTATGACAACTGAGGAGCAGAACCCTGGGCATGAGGCCTGGCCCGCGAGGCAAATGACTGTTCTGAGGACAATCAGTGCAGCTCAAAGTCTGAGCTTTTTTATTTTATTTAGGTGCTCAGAGGCATGTGCCGTGCACCTGTAAAGGCTTGTCATGACGGCCAATGGCAAGATCCCTATTTTTTTTTTGCACAGCACTATCAGACTGCACACGGTAAGGAGTGCAGAAGTGGTGACTGGACACCAGTTTACAGGGGCAGGGTTTGCCCGCTGGTGCTACGGTGTAACTGGTGTGTGAGTGTGTGTATGTGTGTGTGACCCATGTGTCCTGACAGGCACAAGGACATTTCTGCCAGCAAGACGTGTCAGCTGGCAGGGGTCACCTTGGTTCATCAGGGAGAGGTTATCCCCACGACCGTGTGAATGTGGTATGAATGGACAGCAACATCATTGGGGCCTTGGCGTGGGGTTGCTGCTCCCAAGTCCTGCGCGGTGGACTTGGGCTAAACCAATGTGAGGTAGATGTGGTGTGTGTGAGCTAAGGACCACAGTGCTGTGCATGCGTGCATTGTCCGTGTGCCATGATGAATGTGTGTGTTTAACGTGCAAAGATGCGTTCCATGAGGCAACTCCTGACTGCTGTTCCTTCAGCAGACGGGTAGCCTCGGGCAGGGGGGGACTGTGTGGTTCGGGGGTCAGGTCATCACATATGTCAATCTCCAGGCCCTTTCTCATGGCGTAGTTGTGCAGCACGCAACATGCACTGATGATCTGGCACACAAAGTTTGGGGAATACAACAGGGCCCCCCCGGACTTATCCAGGCATCGAAAACGGGACTTCTGAATGCCAAATGTGCGCTCCACCATTGCACGGGTGCGTATGTGTGCAGAATTGTATCTTCTCTCGCCTCTAGTTTGGGGATTCCGGTATGTTAGGAGATGGGGCCCAAGTGCATATGCCGAGTCACCTGGAAGAGAAAAGACCGTACATGTGCCCCCCGTGATGTCTGCATCATGGAGTCGGACAGTCATGCTTGACTCCCATGTCACTCACCAACCAGCCAGCTGTCCCTGTACATGTTCTGTTCGAATTCTGTTGGGATGTTGCTTTGATGGTAAATGTAGCTGTCGTAGCTGGCCCCTGGGTGTTTGGCATGGACGTGCTATATGAGGCATTGGGCATCTGCTATCACCTGTACGTTGATGGAATGCCACTGCTTACGATTGCGGTATATGTGTTTTGTGGCACGGGGGGGCTGTAGTGCCATATGTGTGCAATCAATGGCCCTGACGGTGCGTGGGAATCCGGCAATTCTGTAGAAATCCTGCATTGCCTTCTGCCGCAGATGCTCATGGGTCGGTTTGATGATGTGGTGGGACATGCATGTGAGGATTGCGGGGACATCCTGGTGCATGCATATGCTCATAGTGGATTGTGACATCCTAGACACGACTCCACTTGTACGTTGGAAAGATCCACTGGCTAGGAAATGGAGTGTTGCCAGTACCTTGACTAGTGGCTGCAATGCATGTGAGCGTCCCGTCTGGCTGGTGATTTCATCATGCAGGGCTGTGGTTGATTCCAGGATGGCATCAGGCCTGAATCGGAAGATGCGATACACCTCCGATTGCCCCATGCCAAAAGACGTTCATGCGCGTTCGGTAGATCCCCCCCTTGTGCCCTCCTCCGTGCCTGAGGACGCAGTAGTGCTATGACCATGGCTGCCCCTGGCATGTTGGCATACAGATGTGATGTCCTGCAAGTGTGGTTGCTCAGCTCATCCGTAACGGTGCTGCTGCAGCTGCTCTCCAGCTGACACGTGCATGTCTGTTGCCGGGTTGCACCTCCTTTATGGGGAATAACTTTGCGCCGGATGTACAACTTACGCGCACCTCGCGGAGCATGCGTCGGGCGCACTCACGTTCGTGAATCACCGTATTTCCCTCATTTGCATATTTGAATGCCCAATCAATGGGAGCAGCACCGTGCGTCCAGCCCATATATGCAAGTCACGTTGGCGTACGGTGGGCAGTTTTTAGACGTATATTGGTTTGTGGGCGCACATTTGCACTTACGTAACGTGATTTACGTCGGGATAACTGCTTTGTGAATCTGGACCTATAAATATAGCCACTTTTGTATATTTTGAATTGTAATACCATGTTTATAGCATGTTTAAAGATTCAGTCAGTAAGTTGTAAGGACTCGCACTGATACAATGCAATATCATGAAGCCATTTGTTCAAAACTGTTTTTGATTGGTTGACCATCACCAGTACAGAGCTCATAAGCCTGTCTAGTTACGCTTTACATTTTCCCAAAATTAAGAATAAACCCCATAGCCATGGCATGGCATGGCCTGGATGAGTATCTCCCTAAGGCTGCTTTTATTATAAACACTTTCGGGTTTTGTGGGTTGTGCAGCATTTGGGAACTTTGTGCTTTTTTCCTATGCCCATATTTTTGTAGTTTGTGATAGAAACAAGATATGCAGTTAAAACCATTCGCTTTAACAAGGGTCTACTATGTATTCGGGTTGGTGGAGGGCGTTTTAGTTTTGTTTGGTCCACATCATTAAAACCTGTCTAGTTATACTTTCTAGGTAAAGCAATGGTTGGGAGTTTTATTCCTAATGTTATGTCCTTACCCTTTTATATAGCCTCTATGGGCCAGATTCTCAGAGGCGCTACGACGGGGTATCTCAGATACCCCGTCGTATCGCCGTTTTATTCCCCGGGTATCTATGCAAGTGATTCCTAGAATCACTTTGGCATAGATACGGGTGAAGAGCCGACAAGTGTAATACAATTACACTTGCGGATCATAGATGTAATGACAACTAAACGTTGTTTTCTCATTTGCCTATGCAAATGAGGCAAATACGCCGATTCCCCAACGCTTTTACGCCGCCCCGTCGTCGCTTACGTAGTTTTCGTCCGCGTAAGGTTACCCCTGCAAAGATGTGGCGTAACCTTACGCAGTACCGTCGGATGCCGTCGGGTGCTGTCGGATGCCATGTTAAGTATGACGTCGGGTCAGCGTCGGCTTTTTCCGTCGGTTACGTCGTTTTACTAAGTCATTCGCAAATAGGGCATTGCGTAAGTGACGATCACGTCGTTATGACGTCGGTTTCAACTATGCTTTCCGACGTGAGCTGGAGCATGCGCACTGGGCTTTTTCCCCGGCCGGCGCATGCGCAGTTCGATCGACGCGGGGGCGCGCTTAATTTAAATACAAGCCGCCCCCTTTGAATTACGCGGCCTTACGCTGGGCCATTTACACTACGCCTCCGCAAACTACGGAGCAAGTGCTTGGAGAATACGGCACTTGCTCTGTTAAGTTGCGGCGGCGTAGTGTAAATGGCTTACGCTACGCCAGGGCAAATCTATGAGAATCTGGCCCTATGTTTCTACTAACATTATTTATATATTAATATGATTCAACTTAAAAAAAAAAAACGATTAATAAAAATGTAATATACACAGAAACACGATGGGCAATATCTTACAGGGAATCTATTGGGTTTGTGTCAATTTAATTTTAATATGCAAACTTCATTTTCTAAGTTTTTAAACTTATGTTTTATGTTTGATTTCTAATATATAAAAAGCAGAGAAGCACTAAATTAGTTTGAATGATAAAAACTGCTCAGTTATAGTTGTATTATAACCTACATTTTGGTGAATTAGAGAAGCAGGCCAAAGGGCCCACACAACATTAAAGAAGAAATTAAGGGAGGCACTTGCAGGGCTTTAATGATGAAAATAGAACAACTATAGTTAAATTACAACCAGTATTTTACTGGATGGAGAATGTGGCCTAAGTGCACTCGCAGCATGTAATAAAAAATGAAGGGGGATAGAAGCACTGATGGGTTCGAATGATGAAAAATAAAAAAAACTATAGCTTAACCCCCTTAGCAGTAAACCAGAGCCTGACTCGGGGTGGATTTTCTATGCAAAAATCGGTAACCCCGAGTCACGCTCGGGGTGGATGTGCAGAGTGTGCAGTGCGTGCTGGCTTACCTTTTCCAGGCAGGTTACTGTACTTACCTTGTCCCTGGATCCAGCGATGCATCTGCGCTGTGTGAGCGAGTGGCATACTCCATTTGATTCACACAGTGCCCACGCACCGCCGATCTCCGTTCCCTGCAACGTTACGACGCACGGGGGCGGAGACCGACGGCAAATTCAAAAATGTAAACAATTACATACAGTATATTGTAATCTTATAGATTACAGTACTGTATGTAAAAAATACACACTCCCTTTGTCCCTAGTGGTCTGCCCAGTGCACTACATGTACTTTTATATAATAAAAACATTTTTTTTGTGCCTGCAAACTGTAGATTGTCCATAGCAACCAAAAGTGTCCCTTTATGTCAAAAGTGATTTTAGAGCAGCTAGAAAACAGCGATAATAAATTATAATCACTTGCAGAATTGAGCGATAGCGATTTGTGGGGAAATCGGTCATAAAAAAATAAAAGAAATGACAGCGACAATTCTGCAACTTAGCAAATTTCAGTGATTTTGATTTGATTACATTATTAAATAATTTTTATTATAATTACATTATCATTTGTTTTAATTATTTATAGTTATTTATTATATTATAATTTTATGATTTTGTGTTTCAAACTTTATCATACCCGGGATGTCTACTAGACTCAGAGTGTCCGGTGTGACAAATCCTCTTTTCCTCTGCTTCATAACAATCGGGTAGCAAATACCCAAACCCCCCCCTCTCTTGTGTTTTGAGGCACTCCGGACCGATGTAACTCCAGTGCTATATTACAACTGGATAAAAAGCTTGAACAATTGGTTTTACCCTATCAAATTACTGACCTGGAATTTTATAGTCTAAACACCAGACATATTGGAAATCTAGACATGGAACATCAGGGTGTATTTTACTCTTTATCAAATGTCACTTGAATACTTTTATATGTAAAGCAATTTTATGTATATTGTTTATATTTTCTATATTATAATATGTTCTTTTTCTCATACTAAGTACATTAGCCACAATAACAGGCATGCAAAAACTAATAAAGCAATAAATTTCAGATATTTCTAATATATCTCATATTTTGAATATTATACCTAGCCTAGCTATGTTTAGGGGTAAGGAATTTGAAACCCTAATGGGTCAATACAAGGAACATGGGGTAAAAGAGGCTAAAGGATCAGAAATGACAGCCCTGTTCTCCCAACTCAAAACTCTGGTAGAAAAGAAAGTAGCCATTTTTTGGCAAATAGACAACCTGGAACATTATATCTTAGAGGAAATTAATCCTCTAGGATTAAGAATACAAATATTCCCCTCTATTGAAGACATGGACAACACTTTCAAAAAAAGATGGGAGAACAACTTACAACAGTGTACTAAGCTGATGATGCGCCTGTTGATCGAAGAATATCAAAAAAGAATACTGATCTCTGAAAAAGAAATAGACAACTTATATATTCAATTGGAACCCTTCAAAGATATAGACACCTATAAAGAACAGGAATCCTCGATCAAGACACATATTGATACTACGGCAAAAGATCTTATAACCAAAAAGGAGCAAAATTTCTGGAGGGATAAGACGGCATTTAAAGAGGGAAAAGCCTATCGCTGGCATGTACGTACAAACAACCAAAAACGCCCCCAAAGAACGAACCTGAAAAAAACAAAGGGGTGGAAAAACGAATTGGGATCAAATTCCTCTCTTAATTCCCTATCCTCTACCCACTCACAAGTAGGTACACGTGGTACAAAAAAACAAAAATGGACCTCGCCCGAAAGGGGTAATGAAAATAAGAAATACATCAGTGACAATGGTCCTGTCCCATATTCTAATCCAAACACCAGAAGCAATGAATATAATTCAACTAGAGTGGATACGACCAGTACCCAAATAAATCGGGGAAAAATAACAAAGGAAACCCACCCCCCAACAAATCGGAATGATCAACAATGACATGGGGCTGCCCCTGGACACAATGCTGACCCTATGAGCATCATTAACCTCTCCCATTATAGCTTATCTGAGGATGAGGTAAAAATCTTAAACAAAGGTTTAACGTTTTGTCCATCCAAAGACGCTGATACTTTCGAGACAATAAAAGATCTACATCTTTTTGCTCGAAAACTGATCCTAAAGGGTCTTTATGCCAAACCAATAAACAAAAAAGATGTCTCTATCAGAGAAGAACAAGCTCTAAATGATCTAATAACCTTGCTAAATGAACAAAGTAACAGTGACTTAATTGATAGGATTGACCTGAATGCGATTTTGGAAGAACAAGTAACCCCAACGGAAGGTGGTCTTTCAAAAAAATCCCTACTCAAACGAAAATCAAACAAATTTCCACCACTGACTCTTAACCCAAACCTTAATGCCTTCATAACAATGGCAAGCAAAGATATCATGAGATTGAAAACAAAACCAACACCAGACAACATCTCCACTCAAGAAAAGGCGGCTTTGAAGAAACTGGCTGATCAAAAACAACTAACAATAAAACCCTCGGATAAAGGAGGCAACATTGTCATAATGAACAATGAATTCTACCAAACGATGTGCCTAGACATTCTCTCTAATCCAGAATGGTATAGACCCATCTCGAAACTTATAATTGAAAGATTTGATAGTGATTTTTTCACAATGGTGGATAAAGCATATGTGGAAAACACAATTACCCAACAAACATGGGAGTTCATCAGAACCGATCATGCCAAAATACCAACATTTTATAGTTTGCCCAAAGTGCATAAAAGTTTATCCAATCCCCCAGGCAGACCAATCATCTCAGGACGAGGATGCATTACTGAGCGATTAAGCCAATTCATTGACGAACAACTCAGACCATTGGTAACTAACCTACCGTCGTATATTAGAGATACCACTCACCTCCTCCAAACCCTTGAAAACCTCATAGTACCTACTGAGGCACTCCTAGTCACAGTAGACGTGGAGGCCTTATATAGTTCCATACCTCATACAAAGGGTTTGGAAGTGATCGATCATTTTATTCGGCAATCTCATAGGGATGATAAACCCCTACACCAATTCATTGTGCAAGCTCTGGAGTTCATACTCTACCATAATGCATTTTCGTTCAATGGCTCCCACTTCCTCCAGATGCAGGGGGTTGCGATGGGGACATGTTGTGCCCCATCGTATGCCAACCTGTATCTGGGGGAGTGGGAGAGCCACTTTCTATCTGATGAGGGTAACAACTTGCACACATCCAACATCCTAACATGGCACAGGTTCATTGATGACATCTTCATGATATGGGATGGCACGTCTGAAGACCTGGCCATCTGTATCAGAGACATGGGTATCAATGACTTCAATTTAAAATTTACCAGCATTCAAAGTAACCAAATGATTACGTTTCTTGATGTTACTATCTTTAAAAACCTTGATGGACACCTCTCAAGTGCGCTATTCCGGAAAGAAACGGCCGGAAATACCATCCTACAAGCCTCAAGCTTTCACCCAGAACCCCTTGTACGTTCAATCCCATACTCACAATATCTTCGTGTGAGAAGGAATTGCTCGGATGAAGATCTATTTACAATAGAAGCAGACAATTTAAAGAGAAGGCTTCTACAAAGGGGATATTCTCATACATGTTTGAAAAAGGCCTTCAGGAGAGTGAAAAGCCAGGCAAGATCAGACATCCTATTTCCTCCTAAAAAAATCGCTAATATGGATAAAAACCAATGCCTACCTACTAGAATCATTACGACATACAACAAACAATATAAACAGATAAAAAGGATAATTAAAAAACACTGGCATATACTAACAATTGACCCAATCATCAGTCAATTTATCCCCATTCAACCCCTAATTACATATAGACGAACTAGATCCATCAAAGATTCCCTAGTCACCAGTGAATACACTGGAACCTTCAGAGGAGATCCATGCAGACGATGGGGTACATTTACCTGCGGAGGATGTGCCCAATGCCAATATATTAATATCCTAAAAAATATAAAACTCCCTAACGGCCATCAATATAAACCGAGACACTTCACAAACTGCAACACCTACGGGATTGTGTACTTGCTAACCTGCTCATGCGGCTGTTTCTACGTAGGCAAAACTAAATTAGAATGGAGGAAACGGATTTCGAGACACATAAAAAGTATACAAACAGCTAATCCTGATCTCCCATTGGGAAGACACTCTAGAGATGTCCATCAAGGCAAAACTCCAAAAATACTATTTTTGGCCCTAGACAGAATCCACCCCAACCCAAGAGGGGGGGACTGGGACAAATTATTACTGCAACGGGAAACCCGTTGGATAGCAGCCTTACAGGCTACATCACCCCCAGGCCTAAATAGTAAAATCAGTTACAGACCCTTTCTGGAAGGCTACAAATCAGGTGTTTGGGAGGGGGATGGTTAAAAACAAAAGTGACTAGTACAAATGCACCTGCTTATAGAATGTGTATACACTGTACCACCATATATGGCATGGATGCATCAGCTCACTACAATCTTTTTTCATTTTATTTCTTAGATATTTTGACATATCCTTTTGATAATGGTCATGACCTAGATCTGAAGTGAACCTCCTAATAGAAACACCTTAGTTGCGGACACTACCTATGACACACACAGGCGGAACTATCACGCCCATTTTCTTGATCCAGCCCAAAGGCTTGAATTTTTTAGGAACACCATGGGATGCTGTGGCCACATGACTCATAGGAAGTCGTGATAACCCTGCTACGTTGGGGGGCAAAAAATGCCAAAGGTGAGCGCAGTATAACCACTCCCTTAAATGTAGATCTTCTGTCTATGCTTCTCTCACTCCAATACAACTGGACGTCGCGGTCATGTGACCCACACTATACTCTCGACGCCGGCGCACAATGCGCGCCGACGTCATTACATCGTGAGACACACGACGCACGCACGAAATGACAGCGTCAGCGCCATGTGACCTATACCACACCTCCAACGCCAGCGCACAATGCGCGCTGACGTCACTAGAATGCGCGACACAAGACGCACGATAGACGCAGTGCGCGACTGCATCACACAGACGCACATTTAGCGCATATCTAGGAAACCCTATTTAAACCTCGCAAAATCAGCAACAGATCGGCACCCCATGCATAATAGGGATAACGCTATTAACCTTTGGACATCTCGAGACAACTGTAAGTCATCTATTCCGTTACTCCTTACTCCTAATGTGATTTTTGCAGTGGGATTATGAGCAAGTTAGCAACCTGGAGATATACATATATATATATTTTTTCATTTACAGGTCCTACTCGGTCTGACCTGGAGGGACTACATGAGAATTCTTATACAGAATCTCAGGGGGCGTCTTTGAAAGACAATTACCCCCCCTCCCTTATCGGGTAAATATTATTAGCCTGTGTATCTGACACATTGAAATGAATTGATCGTAACCTTTTAATATAATTTAAATAAATAGCTGCCCTGTTCTATCTGCTACACAGGGGCAAGCTAAAAAATCCATTGAAAAATCCATAAACATCCTACCATGACTCTGATCCTCTTTTCCCTCCCCCTCTTTTTATGATATCTCCTTTAGGAGTGTTGACCACTTACACAGGAAGGGTCTTTATCCCCCCAGCTAATCGGTTCTCGAATCTATCCATGACCATTACCATCCCAACTAGGAACCTCTCCTTCCGCACAAACTAGCGGTAGGTGTTCAAATGAAAAAGTTGTAATTCATACTTATTGAATTTGTGCCATATATCGTTTTTCTATACATATATAAAAAAACTTGCTGGTTTTTTGACTGTATGCCTTCTGTTTGTTGTATCTTCTGTTACCTTTAGAATTGAGAAATAATTTTATATGACACAACTCCTTGGCCCCTGATGACGGTCTGCTTCTAACTCAAGAGACCAGAAACGCGTCGGGCATTCTCCATTTGTTCCATGGAGATTGTGCTTTGTCTATTTTAGTTTGTTGTATTATATATTGTACTGTCTTATAATTGTAATTTTTCTATATCTTTCCACTGGGTGCTTTTTCCTTACCCCTGATGCTCCTTGCCCACTTTGTGACACCCACAGAGAGGCAACGGACCATACAGGTCATCTTCTTCACAGATACCAATATGTTTATGACTGGGTCTATATTAATATCTATGCATTAAAATCCATTTTTATCTGAACTTGGCCTCAAAAGTCCCAATCCTTTGGGGGTTTCTCTCATAACCGTCTTATATACCAGGGATGTGGCCAATTTCAGAGTGTCCGGTGTGACAAATCCTCTTTTCCTCTGCTTCTACTAGACTCTGGTTTGGACAGATTTAAGTGAGTTATTCCTAATAATTACAAGCCTACAGTATAAAATGCCAAATTTTCATGCAAAATAATTGTACCGCTTTTGGTACGCAATTCCAGACAGAATCATACCGCCAGGTAGGTTAAAGCTGATCTCCAGCTTTTAGAGAAGTTTAATATCTTCCTGGCCGGCCAATAGCAGAATGGCAGTCGTGCAGTGGCTTTACCATTCTGAGTGAGCGTCATATGATGTCTTCCCAGAAAGTGTCGCTCGCGCGGCCGCGGCCGGGCTGCAGCAGTGCAATCTGCCACTGGCTGTGACTGAACACAGTCGATGACTGACCAGTGAACTGGCTTGCTGCCGGTACCATGTGACTGCGGTGACCAATCACAGCAGGTCACATGCCAGTTGTAAACAATGGATGGCTTCCTTTTATGCCCTCCATTGTGTACAATTGTGTTGCTAGCTGTGATTGATCAATGTTATCACATGTTGCAGTCAGGGGAAATCACAGCCCATCAGTACCATGTGATTAGCTTTGACCAATCACAGCTTATCACAACATAACAAACTGAGTGAATCAGTTTCATTCAGTAAAATGCTTGCTTATAGCAATGTAATGCACTGCAATAAGCAATGATAATGTGTAAAAAATTTAAATAAATTCTGATTACTTCCCCAGAGTAGTACAATGATAAAATAATTTTGCTCTGGTCACGGTGTGTTAACTGCTTGCCGACCAGCCACCACAGTTATACAGCAGCAGGTTGGCTCTGCTGGGTGAGATCATGTAGCTATACGTCATCTCGCCAAGCAGCCAAAAGGAGCGCACCACCGGAGGCGTGCATTCGTGGCCCCCCGCACGTCTCTGACGCCGACTCACGTGCCCAGCGGTTGCGATCACCGCCAGGCACCTGAGATCGCTCATTACAGAGCAAGAACTGGGAGCTGTGTGTGTAAACACACAGCTCCCGGTCCTGTCGGGGGGGAAATTACCTATCGTCTGTTCATACAATGTATGAACAGCGATTTGTAATTTCCCCATGTCAGTCCACCCCCCCCTTCAGTTAGAACACACCCAGGGAACATGATTAACCCCTTCCTCGCCCCCTAGTGTTAACCCTTCACTGCCAGTGGCATTTTTATAGTAATCAATGCATTTTTATAGCACTGATCGCTATAAAAATGCCAATGGTCCCAAAAATGTGTCAAAAGTGTCTGAAGTGTCCACCATAATGTCTCAGTACCGAAAAAAATCGCTAATCGCCGCCATTACTAGTAAAAAAAAAATATTAAGAAAAATGCCATAAAACTATCCCCTATTTTGTAACCGCTATAACTTTTGAGCAAAATAATCAATAAACACTTATTGCATTTGTTTTTACAAAAAATATGTAGACAAATACGTATAGGCCTAAACTGAGGAAAAAAATAAGTTTTTTTTATATATTTTATTTTATTTTAATTTATTATAACAAAAAGTAAAAAATATAATTTTTTTTCAAAATTGTTGCTCTATTTTTGTTTATAGCCCAAAAACTAAAAACCGCAGAGGTGATCAAATACCACCAAAAGAAAGCTCTATTTGTGGGAAAAAAAGGATGCCAATTTTGTTTGGGAGCCACGTCGCACAACCGCACAATTTAGTCAGTTTAAACGAGGCAGTGCCGAATCGCAAAAAGTGGCCTGGTCTTTGACCAGCAATATGGTCCGGGGGTTACGTGGTTAAAAAGAAATTAAATTAAACAAATGAAAAAAGTGTAATGATAAAAATAAGCAAAATTGAAAAAAAAAATATATTTTTCTATTTCGTACTGTCACCAGTCAGAAGCCCTACTTTATTACTTTATTTCCCCCCCCCAAAATTACAAAAAAACTTGCCACGCTTCGTACTAAATACCTTGGCTTGTCTATCTTCCAAAAATGGGTAATTTGGGGGGTATTTGTACTGTCCTGGTATTTTAGGACCTCATGAAATGAGATAGTCCATCAGTACATCAGGATTGATACATTTTTTGATATATACCATAGTTTGTGGACTCTATAACTTTCCTAGAGATTAAATAATTTACACTAACTTGTGTTATTTTCAACCAAAAAATGTAGCAGAATACATTTTGGCCTAAATTTATGAAGATCAATAAGTTTTTTGCAAAATAAACAGAATCGAAGAAAAACCCTTTTTTTTAAAAAAAATTCTAAAGTTTTTTTGTTTATTTAGTAAAAAAATGTAAAATCCAGTGGTGATTAAATACCATGAAAATAAATCTCTAGTTGTGTGAACAAAATGATAAAAATATTGTTTGGGTACACTGTTGCATGACCGCGCAAATTGTCATTCAAAGTGCGACAGTGCTGAAAGCTGAAAATTGGCCTGGGCAGGAAGGGGGTAAAAGTGCCATGTATTGAAGTGGTTAAATAGTTTGTTTCAACCAAGCTGGCTCAAACAAACTATTTAAACTTAACTAAAAGTTGGGGATCATATCTTTTGGTTCTGCCCAAGACTGCAGAGCTTTTGGGATAATGTACGTAACATAACGCAAAGGTTTACGGACTATACAATTCCCTCAGATGCATCTTTCTTCCTACTACACTTATCCAAGATCTCAGTCAAAACGTATAACAAATCACTACTACGACACCTACTAAACCTTACAGGGGTCATAACCCTTCCCTATTCTATTCAAAAAGCTTAAAAATCGTTTTTTTTGGCTGCAGCTACACTTAAAAAATGTACCTGTCCCGATTTACAAACAGATTGAACAAACCTACAGTCCCTTTCTTGTTTGTAACCCAGGGACCGCCTGTATGAGGTTCACTCAGAACAGAGACCAATCACTATTGGTGTACCACAAGGCTATGTACTGGGTCCTGTTCTTTTTAATCTATATGTAATTGATAAAACTAAAAGTTTGTTGGGCAAGGTACAGTATGTCTTTTTTCTGATGATACAAAGGTGTGTAATAGGGTTGATATCCCTGGAAATGTCTGTCCCATGTAACATGATTTGCTGGAAGATTGGTCAAAGCAGTGGAGACTGCAGTTCAATGTTTGTAAAGGCTCCATTCACATCTCCGTGTTCCGAACCGTGGGCGAAATCGACGTGATTCTGCCCACCATGAGCAATAGCGGAAAATCGCAGGATGCCTGTGTGTTTCCCATGCATTTCCCATCAATTTCAATAGCACCCCAAACACAGCGTGATGTACCCGTGATTCATTCGGCACCAATCGTGGTAAAATCAAACAAAAAAGAATTGCGGGGTGACTGTCACCCAAAGAAAAGTCCCACGATTCTATTTGCACAATTTTACCGAGATTGTCATCCCCAAGATATGAATGTAGCCTAAATGTAAAATAATGCACCTAGGGAAAAATAATCCCCTGAGAGAGTACAATATTGGGGGTACAGTGTTAGCTACCATTATAGGTGAAAAACATTTTGGGTCTTTTTTTCAGATGATTGCAAAATGATGTGACCAGGCAGTGGGAAAAGCGGATAGAATTCTAGGATGCATAACTAGAGAGATCACTATCAGGAGGAAGGAGGTTCTGATTGCCCTATATAGATCTTTAGTGAGACCTCATTTAGAATACTGTGTCCAGTTCTGGAGACCTCACTTATACACAGATTTTGATAAGATAGAATGAGTCCAGAGGCGGGTACAAAAATGGTGAAAGGTTTGTGGGATAAAACATATTGAGAAGGACTTCAGGATCTTAACCACTTAAGGACCGCCTACTGAACATTTACGTCAGCAGAATGGCACGGCTGGGCACATCAACGTATATATACATTGGTTTCTAGTACCCAGCCGTGGGTCACGGGCGTGCGCCCGCGGCGCTCTCCCGTGACCCGGTCCGAAGCTCCGGGACCGGGACTGCGGGACTCGTGGACCTAATTGCCGCTGGAGCGCGGCGATCGGTCCCCGGAGCTGAAGAACGGGGAGAGCCGTGTGTAAACACGGCTTCCCCGTGCTTCACTGTGGCCGCAGCATCGATCACGTCATCCCTGTTATAGGGGGACGTGATCTATGACATCAAACCTACAGCCACACCCCCCTACAGTTGTAAACACACGCAGGGAACACACAAATCCTACAGCGCCCCCTTGTGGTTAACTCCCAAACTGCAATTGTCATTTTCACAGTAAACAATGCAATTTAACCACTTAAGACCCGGACCAATATGCTGCCAAATGACCAAAGGGGTTTTTGCGATTCGGCACTGCATCGCTTTAACAGACAATTGCGTCCTTTTCTTCCCACAAATAGAGCTTTCTTTTGGTGGTATTTGATCGCCTCTGCGAATTTTTATTTTTTGCGCTATATACAAAAATAGAGCGTCATTTTTGAAAAAAAATCAATATTTTTTACTTTTTGTTATAAGAAAAATCAATAAACGAAATTTTAGTCAAACATTTAGGCCAAAATTTATTTAGCCACATGTCTTTAGTAAAAAAAATCGCAATAAAAAAAAATTAGCTACCTAGCGGGAACAGCGATACTAATACAGCGATCAGAAAAATTATCGCTTAGTGACGCTGGCAATAGGGAGTGAAAGGGTTAACTAGGGCAGTGATCAAGGGGTTAAAACTTTATAAGGGGGGGTACAGGGCTACCCTGAACATAACACTAACTGACTTTTACACTGCCTGTCACACTGACACTAAATACAGTAATCATACATGTATGATTACTGCATTCAGTGACACTGTGACAGGGGGGAGGGGGGGGCGATCGCGGGGGTTAAATATGTTTATGTGAAGTGTAGTGTAGTGTAGTGTTGGTGCAGACTTACTTGTGTTGTGATCTCTCCTCAGCGGTGGTTGAAAAAAATGCAGAGGGAGAGATCACGTGCACTGCAGGGGGAGCGGGCACATTGGCTGGGAGCGATCCGGAGGGGGCGGACAAAAATGAATAGCCGCCCCCTCTTGTCGGATCGCTCCTGCAGCCGCGCGGACCGCCGCATGTACAGGGGGGGGTTCAATCGGACCCCCGATCCCCCCAAGGCACCAACGTATATATACGTTGATGTGCCTGTCGGTGCCATTCTGCCGACGTAAATGTACATGCGGCGGTCCTTAAGTGGTTAAATGCATTTTTTGCTTTGAAAATGACAATTGTCCCAAAAACGTGTCAAAATTGTCCGAAGTGTCCGCCATAATGTCGCAGTCATGAAAAAAAATCGCCGATTGCCGCTATTACTAGTAAAAAAAAAAAAAAAATCATAAAAATGCAATAAAACTATCCCTTATTTTGTAAACGCTATAAATTTTGCGAAAACCAACCGATAAACGCTTATTGTGATATTTTTTTACCAAAAATAGGTAGAAGAATACGTATCGGCCTAAACCGAGGAAAAAAAAAAATTAGATATATTTTGGGGGGATATTTATTATAGCAAAAAGTAAAAAATATTGCATTTTTTTAAAAATTGACGCTCCTATTTTTGTTTATAGCGCAAAAAATAAAAACCGCAGAGGTGATCAAATACCACCAAAAGAAAGCTCTATTTGTGGGGAAAAAAGGACGCCAATTTTGTTTGGGAGCCACGTCGCACGACCGCGCAATTGTCAGTTAAAATAACGCAGTGCCGAATCGCAAAAAGGGGCAAGGTCCTTTAGCAGCATTTTAGTCCGGGTCTTAAGTGGTTAATATGTGCAGTCTGGAGAAAAGAAGGGAAAGGGAAGACATGATTCAAATCTTTAAATACATCAAGGGGGTGAATATGTTTTTTCAATATGAAACCAAAATCAAGAACACAAGGACTTGACCTCAGGGATACCTGGAGGGAAGTTCATGATGCTAGGAATAAACTACCAGCAGAGGTAGTGAGACAGTCAACATTAAATGGCTTTAAAAATGCTTGGGATGAACATAGATCTATAGTAAGACAACAAAGTTAACAAAAAAACAAAACACCCCCCCCCTAAAAAAATACCCCCCCCCCCCCCTCAAAAAATAATAATAAAATAATGAAAAAAAATAGGCAGACTTGATGGACTACTCAGTCTTTTTTCTGATGTCACTTTTTATGCTTCTGTGTAGAATTTGCTTGGTAATATACTGTAAATATGAATTCAGAGTAAATCATCTTGTGTAGGCCATCCACAAATGTTTTAGGATTAGTCATGTTGTTATATATATTTAGTGATAACCATGAACATGTATGTATTTACTAAATGTCTACGGGGATGTTTACTGTATTTATTGGCGTATGACACTCACTTTTTTACCCTGAAAATAGAGGGTAAACTGTACCTGTGTGTTATACTCAGGGGGCTGTGGATAGTTTTTTTCCTGAAACTTCCCTCTTAAAGTTAAGTTGCGTGTTATATGCCTGTGCGTGTTATACGCCGATAAATACGGTATATCCCAGAATCTTCTGTTTTGCCTGACCAGAACCGTAGATTAAAATGTGTTCACAACGGACAAGCCACAGCTCCTGGTCTTGGTTTTACTGGGTATAATGTGTGGGTGTAAAGGACAGTTTTTGGGAGACCACTATAAAAATAATCCTCATGACCGATAATTTCTGAAATAATTGCATTTGGCTGATCTGTATTTTAGTTTCCCAAATAAGACACGGGAAATGCTATTGGTGGTTAAAACAGTGGTTTTAGGAATAATTGGCCAAATGTACACAAACATCTAAAGCAAAAATGTGTATTGCCTTTCACATACAATCACCCATGCCCTTTATACGGCAAAGGAACTTTGAAAGGGAGAATCTGAATAGTTGCTAATGGGCTCTTTTATCCATGAGTGAGGAGCTCCTGATTGTGGTAGGAAGACACATTTTCAGATTGTAACTGCACCTATGATCCAGTTAGTCAGCTTAGCATGTGCAGAGTTTAAATCATTAGGCTAACTTGTTTTAAAAATTGGAACCTTGTTGGGAACATATATAGCTAAACAATTTTTTAGTGGCAAAGACAATTTTATACTGAGAAAAGAAATTAACACTGATATACTTTCCTAAATGTGTCAAAATCTTGTCTTTTTTTTTAATGCTTCCACAATAGCTAGGTCATATTCAAATCTAATTAATGCCATAGTGAATAGATAGGTCAAGAAGATCAATTTTATTGTTAGAGCCCATGAACCATGATTTAAGATCTCAGGATGATAAATTAATCATGTTTTACAGTATCTCAAATATATACTTACCGAAGATGAATATTTAATTGGTAATGGCTTCAAAGGCATTTAAGGACTGCTGAAAGGATAATTATGAAAACCACACATTATCTGAAAATATATGGATTTCTGATAAAAAGCCTTTTAGTTGCTATGGTGAACAAAGGCTTCATTTTCTTAACCTCTGAATGATGACATGTTGTTGACACATTTGCTGATTGGAGCTCAATGGGTTTTCTTTCTTCCCTGCCTTCTAAGATCAAACCAACAATTCTGTATTTAAAATACATCAACTATATAATAAAGATATAATATATCTCTTTTTCGTACGATTCATTTGACATACGCTGCAAATGAAAAAATGTATGCTGTAGATGGAACAGTGAGATATCCCAGATCACAAATACGTTCAGTGTAAATACAAAGTAGTAGAATAAATTGATATATATATATATATATATATATATATATATATATATATATATATATAAAACAAAAGTGTGCCAGTTTGGTGAATGGAGAATGGCAGGGAGTGCTACTGCAGTGGCAAAGAGCACAGAAGTGTGCATTGCTACAGTGATGGCAAAAGATGAGGATGGCAATCAGGCTTGGTAATGAGAAGGGGAGTGCTGGTACTGTAATGAAGTGGTTGGGGGGGGGGGGGGTTGCAAGCACAGTGGTGCCTCTGTGAGGAGCTTTCAGCTCTAACTCCAAGTGCAGTACTTCCGGCTAGCAGCAGAACCTGAATGACAGGATTAATGGTGTGACCTGTCAAGTCATAGTGCACAAATGCAGATAAAACACATTGACATGTTTTAGCCTATAAGGCCTAAGTCATTGCCCTTATGACTAAGGCCCTATAGGCAGAAATGCTTCAACTGTTTTTTTTCCTGCTTTTTGTGCACTATGGTTTTTTAATAAGATAACAATTTTTTTAAGAGCAACAACCGAAGTGCGGATCATCATTCCTACATTACTCTACTCAGCCAACGACTGTGGATCGAGCACCCGGGAGCTCTGCTATCTATATGTTGTATGGGTAGTAGTACTGACTTTTTTGTTTATATTATGGAGATGCAGTGCCTGTGTAACCCAAAGCAGAAGCCAGGAGGTAGAGAAGTGGTGTGAACTTATTAGGTAATTACTATTGCAACATGGATTCACCTGCTGCAGGAACCACTGTGCTTCCCTTGGTATGGCTGCTGTTGGGGGGGGGGGGTTGACTTTAATAGCAATTTTGAATCTAGAGTGCATATGTAGTAGTGACACAGTTGTATTGCCTTCCTGCTGCTACTGCACATGCACCAGGTATTGGAGTCATTTTAGCCTATCCCAAAGACTCCACCCTACCCTCAAAAATTAGATTGTCTATCTGTACATCAGGATTGATACATTTTCAGATATATACCATAGTTTGTGGACTTTATAACTTTCCTACAGATTAAATAATATACACAGACTTGGGTTATTTTCAACAAAGAAATGTAGCAGAATCAATGTTGGCCTAAATTTATGAAGATAATTAATTTATTTGCAAAATTTTATAACAGAAACTAAGAAAAACTATTTTTTTTTCAAAATTCAAAGGGGCAGATTCACGTAGATCGGCGCATTATCATTCCGGCGTAGCGCACCACTTTTCCGTTAGACTTGCGCAATCTAGCCGCGTAATCCGGCGATTCACGTAGCTTTTACGCAAGAGCTTGCGCAAACGTAAGGTTTTTTCCGGAGGCGTAAGGAGGAGTAATACAAATTGAGAGGGACGTGGGCGTGTTACATTGAAATGAGCCGTGACCCCATGCAAATGAAGGGCCGGCCGACTCGCGCATGCGCGCGTGAAGGAAACCATGTCAGCTCCGTTGTGCGCATGCTCACAACTCGGGAGCGGCGCAATCATTGAAATTGGAAATGGACTAGGGCAACGTTGTGAACTACGCAGACAGCATAAATAGACACACACAAACGCCCTTCCATTGCAAAAGTACATCCCTTTGTGTCCCTTCCCATTGAATCAAGTGCTTTTGCTCTGTTGTTCGTTAGAGTGTGTTTTGTAGTTGTCAGATTAGTGTTCTGTGTGATCTTGTGCTTGTTGGTAGTTTTGTGAAAGTGTATTTTGATAAGTGTTTGAGACTGTTTGTTTGATTGATATATTTCTGAGCGTTTGTTTTCTTGCTTTATTTTTTCATCTGATTTTTTTTGTGTGTGTTTCTTGCTGAGTGCTAGTGTGATTTTTGGCTGTTCTTTTTCTCTTTGTGTGTGTTCTTGTCTGATTGGTTGTGCTTGTATTTGTGACAGATTTTTGGTGACTGCTAGTGAGTTTGTTTGGAAGTATGACTGAGAGAAAAAGAAAGCTCAATTTTACTGTGGGGGAAAAAAGAATTCTTGCCCGGGCCATTACCGACTATGGGCGTTTTCTCCACGGCCCGCAGAGTGCCACCACCACCCCGGCCAGGAGGAGGGAGATCTTGGATATGATCACAGAGCAGGTCAATTCATCGGGGGAGGGGGAGACACGGACCCGCTCTGGGATAGAAAAGAAAATAAATGACCTCCGGCGTGAGGTGAAAAAAAAACTGGCCGCAATAAATGCCCATGCCAGGGGCACAGGAGGGGGCCCACCATGCCGGGTTAGATTTTCAGAGACGGAGCGTGTGGTGGCCCTGACCTTTCACCGGCATGAAGTGGAGGGCCTGCCAGGCTTTGACACAAGTCCGGTCCCCGCGGTGCCAGGTAAGGTTTTTATTTCTCTCAGGTGTGTAGCATGTGTGGGGGAGGGGGTGAAAGGGAATATGTGGCAAGTGTGTGGATCCTCCAACCTGTGAATGTTTTGTGTCATCCACAGCTGTGCAGGAGGGTGCAGGGCCATCTGGACTGACCGCTCCAACCCCAGGACAGCAGCCTAATGAGGCCCCCCCAACAAGGCCAGAGTCCGCAGAGGAGGAACAAGAGGAGGGGGAGGATCATGCGGAGGACGATCATGAGGAGGAGCAGAATCATGAGGAGGAGGAGTCCATGGAAGGCACTGGCCCTTTGGTTTCTGCGGACTCTTCCCCTCTGGCTGCAAGAAGCCTGCCCTCCCTAAGGGTCAGCCCCCCCCCTCCTCCCCCAACATGGCTCCCCTCACAAGGGCCTCCCCTTCTCCCCGGCCACAACCATCAGCTGGAGCCAGGAGGTCATCCCAAAGCACCAGGGGGGCGCCCAATCTCATGCCCGCCTGTCTGAGAAGGAACCTGGCCACCCAGACCCGCCTTCTGAGACAGCTCTGCCAGACTATGGGGCGGGTGGATCAGAGCCTGTCCTCCATTAATGATAGCCTGGGTAACCTGGACTCCCACTCCCGGGCCTCCACAACCTGCCTAAATGACCTGCAAACTACAGCAGCAGGCGTTGGGCAGGATGTGAGGGCCCTTACCCAGGCTATCCAGGGCAACACGGCAACACTTGGTGCTGCCCTGGACAGAATAGCCGTGGCCTTGGAGGGCAGGCCGCCAGGTGGGCAGATCTCAGGGGCTGCTCCTCCTTCCCCGGCTTTTCCCCTCCCCCATGCGTCTCCCCTGAGGGTCCGGGGCCGTGGCCGGGGGCGCCCCAGGCGTGGCTCAGGCAGAGGGCAATAATTTTTTTTTCCCCCTTTTGTTTGTTTTGAAAGCTTTTTTATTTTTGTTCTCTGCTTTTTTTTGTTTTTTCTAAGCAATTTTTTTTACTATGCATTTTTTGTTTCTATGCATTTTTGTTTGTTTGACTTTTTTGGCATATTTTGGGTTGTGAATGATGTTTGAATGTGGGGGTGACATTCCTGCTGGAAAAGGGGTGTCACCCTCAATTTTGGTGGAGAAGGGTTCCCCAGGACCAGGGAGAAGTGATTCCCAGGTCCGTGTGAATGGTGTATGAATGTACAGTGACATAATTGGAGCCTTGACGTGGCGTTACTGCTCACCAGTCTTGCATGGTGGACTGGTGCCAATCCAATTTGATGAGGATGTGGGGTGTGTGTGCTAGGGACCATAGTGGTGTGCATGCATGCATTCTCATTGTGCCATGATTAATGTGTGTGTTTAACGTGCAAAGATGCCCAATATGAGCTGCCTCCTGACTGCTCTTCCCTCAGAAGACGGGGTATCCTCGGTTAGGGGTTGATTTTCTGGTTGGGGGGTCAGATCATCACGTAGCTCAACCTGCAGGCCCTTCCTCACTGCGAGATTGTGTAGCATGCAACATGCAGCGATGATATGGCACACGAAGTTTGGGGAATACAACAGTGTACCCCCAGACTTATCCAGGCATCGGAAACGTGACTTCAGGAGGCCAAAGGTGCGCTCCACCACTGCACGGGTTTTGATGTGTGCTTCATTGTATCGTTCCTCTCCTGGGGTTTGGGGGTTCCGGATAGGAGTCATGAGATGGGGCCCCAGTGCATATGCAGAGTCACCTGTAAAGGAAAAGACAGGAGAATGTTAGTCATGCATGTGCCACTTCTGTTGTGCATCACGGGAGGGGATAGTCATGCCTGACTCCCATGTCACTCACCAACCAGCCAGGTGTTCCCATACACGTTCTGTTCGAATTCTGTTCGGATGTGGCTTTGATTGTAGATGTAGCTGTCATGGCTGGACCCTGGGTGTTTGGCACGGACGTGCCATATGAGGCCTTGGGCATCAACTATCACCTGTACGTTGATGGAGTGCCAATTCTTCCGATTGCGGTACATGTGCTCGGTCTCATGGGGGGGCTGGAGTGCCACATGTGTGCAATCTATGGCCCCGATGGTGCGTGGGAATCTGGCAATTCGGTAGAAATCTGCCATTGCCTTGATTCGAAGCTCCTCAGTGGTGGGTTTGATGATTTGGTTGGCCAAGCGTGTGAGGATTGCAGGGACAACCTGGTGCACACATCTGCTCATGGAGGATTGTGACATCCCAGCCACCACTCCACTTGTACGCTGAAAAGAGCCACTGGCAAGGACATGGAGTGTTGCCAGGACCTTCACCAGTGGCTGCACTGCATGTGAGCGGTGTGTTGGGCTGGTGATGTCCTCCTGCAAGGTTGTGGTTAATTCCAGGATGGCATGAGGGGGGAATCTGAAGATGCGAAAGACCTCTGAATCATTCATGCCAAACAGGTGTATGCGGGTGCGGTATACCCTCTCCCGTGCCATCCTCCGTGCCCTCCTCCTTCTTTGGTCATCTATATTCACTAGTGCAGCTATGAGCGACGATGCCCCTAGCATGTTGGCAGTCAAATTGTAGTGCAACACGTGTGTGTGGTCTGCTCCTCAGTAACGGTGTTGCTTTATCTGACAATTAGACTTTTTTTCAAAAGTTAGATCAGCTTTTATGTGCTCTAACTTTAGACAGGACATTTTGCAGTTGCGCACATCGCGTAGCCTGCGCAGCAACTGCGTTTTTTTGTGGATCCCCGTAACTCCCTCATTAGCATATTTGACTAGCAAATCAATGGTGTGTCTAGCGCAGTTTTGCGCGAAGGGAAGCGAATGTCTAACTCAATTACGCCGGACCAAAAAACGTAGATTTCTGGCGTATATTGTTTTGTGAATCGCGTCCAACTATACGCACGCGCACATTTAGACTTACGCACGCGCAACAGCAGTTGCGCACGCGTAATCGCTCTGTGAATCTGGGCCAAAGTTTTTTTGTTTATTTAGCAAAAAAAAACAGTGGTGATTAAATACCACCAAAATGAATCTCTAGTTATGTGAACAAAATTATAAAAAAATTGTTTGGGTACAGTGTTGCATGACTGGGTAAATTGTCACTCAAAGTGCGACAGTGCTGAAAGCTAAAAATTAGCCTGGGCAGGAAGGGGGTAAAAGTGCCATGTATTGAAGTGGTTAAATAGTTTATTTGAACCAAACTGGTCCAAACAAACTATTTAAACTTCACTAAAAGTTGGGGATAAGGGATTTACAGCAGGGAGGTTATGGGGAGAGCTCTGTGCGCAATACACCATACTGAGCCCTGTGCAATGCTCATTGCTAATCCTTGAGCCTTGTGCAATACCTGCCCTTGCACCCTGCATGATACACGCCCCTGGCCCCTGTACCTGCAACTACAGTAGAAAGTTTTTATATGCTGGCCTATGAAGAACCCTGTAACCCTGGCACTCTGAATCCTTACATTGCATCCCAACATTGCATCTCCCTGTCACCCAGCAACCCTACCATTAAACCTCGCTATCAAATCTACTACTGCATATTTCACATTATATCTCCATGTAGAGCCTGTTTCTGGGCTTTCGGCTCACTTTCTCAATTTCTTGGTGACATATCCTCACAAGTGCAGATGTAGAGGCCAGTAGTCTCTCTGGTCTTCGTGAGCTCTGTGCACATTGTGTGTAGGGTTGAGCGAACCCGAACTGTAAAGTTCAGGTTCGTACCAAACTTTTGTTTTTTTTGTACCCAGACCCGAACCCGAATAATTTGCTGAAAGTTCGCCATTTGTTTTACTTGTGTGATCTAGAAGCCATCATGGCCATGCCATCTAATGGCATGGCTGTGATTGGCCAGTGCAGCATGTCACCCAGCCTCTATATAAGCTAGAGGCACACAGTGCAGCTCGTCACTCTGCACTCTGCTTTAGTTAGGTTAGGGAAAGGCTGCTGCTGCTCTCAGGGAGAGATTTGGATAGGAGTCAGACTGTCCTGCTTCAGAATCACCAGCACTGCATATGTTACTTTGAGATACCCTGCAAGATAGGTTAGGGAAAGGTTGCCGATTGAATTTGTAGGGAGAGATTTAGATAGGAGTCAGGCTGTCTTGTCCTGCTTCAGAATCACCAGCACTGCATATGTTACTCTGAGATACTCTGCAAGATAGGTTAGGGGAAGCTTCCTGTTTGTGCTTGTAGGGAATAGAAATATATAGGAATCTGTCCTGTTTGTAAAATCTAATTACACCAGCACTGCATATGTTACTGTAAGATACTCTGCAAGTATGTGTTTCCTCCAGTGTCTGCCGTGTTTCCTCCATATCTGTAAGTGTGAGATAAACACTTTAGCTACTGTTCTTCTGTTGTTTTATTCAAAAAACACCCATTTAGGGCAAATCATTTGGGAGGAATAGTCTCCCATCATTGGTGCCAGTGGGAGGAAAAGTGTCCCATCATTGGTGTCAGTGGGAGGAATAGTGTCCCATCATTGGTGTCAGTGGGAGGAATAGAGTCCCATCATTGGTATCAGTGGGAGGATTAGTGCCCCATCATTGGTGTCAGTGGGAGGAATAGTCTCCCATCATTGGTGTCAGTGGGAGGAATAGTCTCCCATCATTGGTGTCGGTGGGAGGAATAGTGTCCCATCATTGGTATCAGTAGGAGGAATAGTGTCCCATCATTGGTATCAGTGGGAGGAATAGTCTCCCATCATTGGTGTCAGTGGGAGGAATAGTCTCCCATCATTGGTGTCAGTGGGAGAAAAAGTGTCCCATCATCGGTATCAGTGGGAGGAATATTGTCCCATAATTGGTATCATTGGGAGGAATAGTGCCCCATCATTGGTGTCAGTGGGAGGAATAGTGTCCCATCATTGGTGTCAGTGGGAGAAATAGTGCTCCATCATTGGTATCAGTGGGAGGAATAGTGTCCCATCATTGGTGTCAGTGGGATAAATAGTGCCCCATCATTGGTATCAGTGGGAGAAATAGTGCCCCATCATTTCTATCAGTGGGAGGAATAGTGTCCCATCATTGGTGTCAGTGGGAGGAATAGTATCCCATCATTGGTGTCATTGGGAGAAATAGTGCTCCATCATTGGTATCAGTGGGAGGAATAGTGTCCCATCATTTGTGTCAGTGGGAGGAATAGCGCTTCATATCTGTAGGAGGAATTCCCAAGGGCCGGATAAAGGCATGCAAAGGGCCGCACTGCTTTAGGGGAAGGTTCTTGCTTGTCAAGATTATTTTATTTTTATTTTTATTTCTTTAATGTTATTTTAAGTTATTTCCCTATCCACGCATACCGACATTTTGCAGCCATTTGCAGCCCTCTAGCCCTTTCCCTTAGTTTTTTAGAGACATTTTAGTAGTCATAAGTCCGGGTCCCCATTGACTTCAATGGGGTTCGGGGTCAAGTTCGGGTCCCGAACCCGGACTTTTTTCCAAAGTTTGGCCGAAGCCGCCGAGCCCGAACATCCAGGTGTCCGCTCAACTCAGTGGGAACAGAACTCATCCTATGAAGCTGCCATTTTATAGAAGTCCAACATTAAAATGTATTCTCTATTTCTTTTACTTTCTTGTTTACAAAAGTTTTTTTATTGTAGTAAATGATTAGTTTACAGGCATATGTAAAACATATATAATCTTAACAGAGGTATACAAAGATTTGGCATGAATTACTAATGGTAAGGAAAACAAAGCAACGTAAGAATAACATGAGATCATATTAAGAGGGAAACAGGCAATGGATTGATATAAAGAGCACAATGGAATCTGGGATATATATTAATGTTGATTGGTGAGGGACCAATAAGACCATTTAGTCTCAAAGACTTGTACACTATCGTTAAGCATGTGAAAGATTCTCTCAGTGAGCATTAACTGATCCATTCTTCCTAGCACTTGTGACCAGATCAGATCACCAGATCTCCAGTTAAGAGCTATCATCCACTGTATAGAACTACATAATGAGTGGAATAATCTAGAGCAAGGGAGGGGGATGTTTGGGATGTTATCGTAAAGAAGGCAGATCTGAGGAGTGGGAGAGATTTTGTGTTTTGAGGATCTTTCAAATCTGTTGGTGGCCGTGGACCATATCTGTGATAATAGTGGGCAACTCCAAAACAGGTGAAGTAATGTACCTTCAGATTGACAGCCTCTGAAGCAGTTAGGGCACACTGATGGATAGAAGGTATGAAGTTTTGAAGGTACCATCTGGCGAACAATTTTATTGGGGTCTCTCTGAATGAAACTGCTTTATTGCTCTTTCGAAGGTTCTCTGAGATGGAGTGCCAAGTGTCTGGGGGGGAGAGTAATATTTAGCTCTTTCTCCCATTGGAGCATGGGATATGACTTGTCCGGCATGGAGAGGTCATTGAGATAATTGTATAGTTTAGAGATCATGCCTCTATCCCTAGAGGAGGACAGGCATATTCTTTCAAATAGTGTGACGGTGGTGCGTGTGGAAAGAGAGAAGTGTGTGTGGAAGAAAGATCTGATCAATTCATATCTTTCATGTTCCGTGTGAGGAAAATTGTAATCACTCTTGAGGGATTCAAATGTTTTAAACTTCCATTTAGACTGGAGCGATCCCAAAGTGGTGAGGTTATGATCAATCCAGGCGGAGAACAGGGTTCTATCCTTGTAAGCTGATGTAAGTCTGGGGTCGCCCAAAAATGAGGTGAGGGCTGAGAAGGGTGAGGAGAGTAGAAAAGGCTCTTTGATCTTAAGCTAGAGTTGGAACAGGTGGGCAACTATGATATTGCGTTTGATTAGATTGCGATATAGAACATAGTTGGACCATATTATCCCCTGTAGATGTAGCGGATATATAGAGGAAACTTCGAATCTCTTCCATGGGATATTTTTAGAGGGGGAAAACCATTGGGAGAGCTGAGAGAGTCTTGCAGCTAGAAAGTATTTCCATATATTGGGGAGTCCCAGACCACCTTTTGATTGAGGTCTATGTTGTAGTGCATATCCATATCTTGGTTTTTTATCTGCCCATATAAATTTGTTAATGAGTCTTTGAATGGCTTCAAGCTTGGATTTTGGGATATTAATTGGGAGTGTGCGGAAATAGTATAGTAATTTGGGGATAATGTTCATCTTGATGGCACATACTCTACCCAAAAAGGATATATGATATGTGGACCATGTGTTCAAAAGGGAGCTAATACGAGCAAAGAGGGGGACATAGTTAGCTTTGAAAAGGCCATTGTGGTTAGATGTAATGTTGACACCAAGATATTTAATCGAGGATGAGATCCATGTGAAGGGGAAGTTAGACTGAAGTAGGTTAAGGGTGTTTGGGGGAATATTAACAGGTAGGGCTGAACATTTATTTAAGTTAATTTTTAGGCCCGAAATTTTATGAAAAAGTTCCAATTCCTTTAAGAGAATTGGTATGGACATATGTGGGTTTGTGAGATAGATTAGAGCATCATCAGCATATAAACTAATTTTATATTCATGTGAAACTTTTATGTATCCTGCGATGTCTGTGTTATGCCTTATTGCTTGGGCAAGGGGCTCAATGGCCAGGGCAAATAGGAGTGGGGATAGGGGGCAGCCCTGTCTGGTCCCTCTACCTAGAGGGAAGAATTCCGAGTTCGTGCCAGGTATTCTAATGCGAGTTTGTGGGGAACTATAAAGTGCATTGAATCCTTGTAGGAATTGTCCTGAAATACCGAATCTAGGAAGCAGGCGGTTCAGATATGACCAGCTGACGCTGTCGAAAGCCTTGTGAATATCAAGGCTAAGAAGGCATGTTTGGCGGGAGTGAATGTTGGCGTCTTGGATTATGTTCGTTACCAGTCTAATATTATCAGAAATTTGTCTATTGGGAATAAAGCCGGATTGATCTATGTGTATGAGTATTTCTTTTACTTTCATGGTAAGCATTGGAAATACAAGCCAACTGCTTATCACTCACCCCCCCCCCCCCAAACTATTGATACATCTTTATTATTATTTGGGACGCCTAATCTCTCTAGCAGGCTGAACCTAAAAGGGGGGGGGGGCTGTATGTTTACCACTCCTCATAGTTACAGTGCTGTCTGACAATACAGCTCAGATAAAGAAGAATCAGATGCATCATGGAGTACAACCTTTTTTTCTGCTTCACTCACAAAAACTTAAAATTCACTGCAGATTTCAGTAGTAGTTAGAAGAATGAAGAATGAAGACCATTGATACATGCATTTTAGGTTTCGATTCCTTAAAAAAAAATCAATACCCTAAATGAGTACCTGATTTTGGTATTACATTATGGGTTTATTCCATGGGTTTATGGGTTATTCCATCCAGTATGTGACACTCCAGGGTGACATTAGCACAGTATAGTGGTACTATTTACTTTATAGAGCCATTATATAAAATATCCATTATACTTTAAAGCTGAAGGAAACATTATTGGTAGTTTTCTTGTATTGTTAAGACTTGGCAGCACTAATCATTTAGATGACAGCTAAGGGCTGTCTAAAGGTTATCATCAGTATGTGAATTGGGCAATATGAGATGTCACATTCACATCTTATCCTTGTTCATATGTCAAACTACTACTCTTCAAATATTATATGAAAACATTATACTTTCCTCTGTATCTATATTGTCCAAAATGTACTGTTACCACAACAAGAAAATAAAAAGTTCATCAAGACTCAATAATGAACAGATAACCTGTTGATACTTGAGTCCAGTATATGTAATAAATCTTATAGATCACAAAAATGTCTTCTGCAGCAGTTTTAGTGCACCTTTTTTGATGATGTGTTACAAAGGAGTGGGGTCAGAGAAAGGATGCATTATTTTGTAACACTGAAGGCTGAAACCTGACCTCATACATTTATAGTATATCCCATCCACTTTTATTGTATGAAATCCATGACAACTTTAGGACTTGTTATTGTGGTAAGTAGGTATGATTGAACTTTAGGTATGTTGTGATATCCCAAGATATTTAAACTTGCTCTATGACAAGGCCAAATTGAAAATCTGTAATTTATGGCAATTTTTAGGAGAGCTGAAAGTAGTAGTATACATGTGTGAGCGCCTATAAGTTTATTAGCCTGAGCTTATTAGTCAGCTCTGTTTGAAACATATTTCCATGTTGACTATAGAAACTATACACATGGGCTTTACAACAACACAACAGTCAACAATAAGAGTCGGTTCACACATATGCGGCACGACTCCGGGGGTGGCTCTGCAAGTTGTCCTGAGGACGACTTCAGAGGCGATTTGCAAGACGACTTCTGTATAAAAGTCAATGCAAGTCGCCCCGAGCCGCCCCCGAAGTTGTACAGGGAGTACATTTCTAAGTCGGAGCGACTTGCGTCGCTCCGCTTAGAACACTCCCATTGCATTACATGGGAAGTGACCCGTCAGGCGGCTGAGCCACCTGACACGTCGCCTGTGTGTGAACCGACTCTTAGGCTGATAAATGCAGACATGATAAAATATGATATTACTTTAAAAGGCTGGCCAGTAAATAAACATGTGTGGGAGGGTGTGTGTTGTATACCAGGGCTACTTTTTGCTGCAAATATGGCTCCGCCTCTAAAGAAATACTAGAGCAGTGGTTCTCAACCTGGGGGTCGGGACCCCCTTGGGGGTCAAATGATTATTTTCCAGGGGTCACCAAATCCTGGGCTGTTCCTGAAGCCCGCACCACTCTCCCAGCCCTTATGCGGCTGCCCAGCAGGGCTGTCTCTGGAGCCTGTGGCCACCCAGCTAGGCTGTTCCTGGAGTCCACGGTTGCCCACTCAGCCTCTTCGCAGCCATCCATTCAGTTCACGGCATGGCTGGGGGCAGAGACTAGCGGTCTGCTGACTGGTGAGGATCGTGTGGTGGGAGGGGCTAGAGGAGAACCTATCTCCTGATTTTAGCATAGGTGTCACTGCTACGAGACACCACAAAGTCGGAGACACAGTGAGTAACACTACCTGTGATTAGAGTTGCCATCAAAAGTCCTTACTACAGTTCTTAGATCAGCAGATGACCTTAATCAAGAGCACCTAAGTTGGCTCTTGCCCCAGCACTACCACTCACCCCCCCCCCCACACACCAAGGAGTAAGAGAAGGAATAAAAATAGAGAATACATGGAAGGGATAGGAAAAGAGGGGGAGGAACAAAGAAAAAGAGAGAGAGAAAACAAGAAAGAAGGCTAGAGAGAGGGATGGGGAAAAAATAAGAAATAAGGATAGAGAGAGATAAAAGGGAAAGAAAGGAGAACAAAGAGATAGAGTGGTTAGTGGCGCAAATTACTTTTCTTGCCTTGGGTGCTGACAACCCACGCTATGAAAATAATTTTACTGTTAGGGGTCCCCACAACTTGGGAAATTGTATCAAGGGGTCACGGCACTAGACAGGTTGAGAACCACTGTACTAGAGGAATAATACAATGCTAAGACCTTTTGATAGGTATATAGTGGAGTATCCATTTACTTAATATGCTCAGATGCATGTGCAGGTCCCTTTAACATCTGGATTTCCAGATATGCCCATGGAATATAGCTTTTTCTGCTTACCTTTTTGAGGAGCTTAGAAGGGCCACACCCGATGAGACAAAGGTCGATGGACAAGTTATCTGCAGTCTCTCAATGTCAGAACTAACATGCAGGCAGCCAGGCCAGAGCATAATAGCATGCAACTTCTCCAAAAGACCCAACTACTATGTGGAGCTACTCCATGATTGCTTTTAGACCACTTCAGTTCCAGTGGGCTAGGCATTTATCCTTGTGCCTTGGATCCCACTAGCTGTTCACCTGTGTCACCAGAGCTACCCTTGACTTTACTGTGAAGAAAGCTGTCTAGGATAACAGCAAGTAATTGCACAATTAGGATTATAAAATCCTAAATCATTTTTGAATCATCAATATTGCACTATTGTAGCCTGAACCTACAACATGCAAGTCAAGGGGTTATACACATATGTAATTAGTTTTATCTAGACAGGCATCAGACAGTTAATCTAGCAGAAAAGTCTATTAAATATATGGAAGGCATGCTATAAAATAACATGTAAAATGCTTTAGTTAGACAGGCACTAATGCACTGTGAAAGTTGAATACATTGTAAAATATTACATATAATGGATCTACTTAGACAAAAGTCAGTCTGCTAATGTGCTTTAACCTTATACAGCACATAGAAGGCACAATGAAAAGTATTGCAGGTAAACATGCCCAAGTGAGAAAGGAATTTGAAAAGGACAGCTAGGGCAATCCAAATATAAGAACTTAAATGACTAATTGTCCAAGTGTAGAATACATAGGAAAATTACTGCAGCTTCAATCTCATAAATCAAGGGCACAAATTATATTCCATATATTATCGCAATAAAAGGCAAATCTTTCTTGCTTTTCACATCATTAACTTACTGATTCACATAGTGAAATAAGGATAACACATAATGACCAGTTTAAGAAAAATATGGTGGTGAGATTTATTTAACAGAAAACATATTTAACTTTTCTTAATTTAGAGGCATTATTGTAAAATTACCCTTATTTTTCCAGGCAAATATATTGGTGACGATAAGATTCCTATGCAGCATAATAATAATGATAATGAAATACATGATATTATTATTTTGCCTAAACCCATGACTGTTCCATGTTCTCCTTATGTGTTGATACAAATACACAATTTCTACGCCTCCAAAATGCATTGCAAAAAACGTCCTTTCCTAGTCAGTGAAGCTCCATTTAGACCCACTCGAGGGCATTTGCACGTGCCCATTGCTGATAGGGGAGCCCATTCATTTCAATAAGCTACCCTACCTGCGAATGACGCGAAAAAGGAATCCCTAACCCTTTTTTGAAACCATGCTGGGGCACCATGCAGTTAAATGTTCACGAAATTGCTTTATGGTCGCTGATTTGCTATAGTGCAGTGTGTTTCTCTGTGGGACAGGAATGTGAACGATTTCACGCATTTTCCCCACCTGCAGAGATGTGAACCTAGCGTAACAAACAAAAGACAAAAAAGTTATGGGCCATACTGTAAAGTCATCATATATTGCGAAATTATTTATTTTGAGTTCTTTTGGTTAATTTTATGCTTTGCAGAAGTCCTTGTTTGAAGCTCATAAGTAGTTATGATGTAAGTACCAGAATGATCAACATTCCCTACACTTGGGCACATGCTTTCACAGTTGCCTAACACAAACTGAAAGAACATTACATAATCTATATCCTTGCACCCTTGTTTTGTGTCTGTGGCAGAACGAATATCTACAGTTGTTGTTAGGGGAAGCTTTAAACCAATAGGTGAGGTTTAGCACCAGCAATGATTGTTGTACCCAAAATTCCTATAGAGATCTTACTAACCAGCAAAATGCTCATACCTGTTGTCAAATGGCAATAGCCATAAAGGTTAGGCATATGACAGGCTTCTATGCGCAGATTGTAATCTATGCATTTTAGTGTTTACTACATAAGAACTATAACCAACTGGAATCTCTTGTGAATTTGCGTAGCATCATGCTAATAATTGCATCAGGAAACTATGTTACCATAAAATATATAATAGCTAAAACAGTGAACATGAACTGGCATACATATGAAAACATTATCTCAATGCTAAAGGCCCAATTTACTTACAACAGAATTCCATAAAAAAAAAATAATATCCATATTGATCCAATCCAATCCAATATCCATATGGTATGGAAAATAAGAAATGCAAATTTTGCTGCAATACTTACCTCCAATACAACTTTGTCCCTTTACAGAAATACCTCTTTGCCACTAGATAGTGCTCCTCTTCCAGTAAGCTGAGTCCATCAGAGACATATTATCAATACACAGGCCTGGGATAACAATACTACTACACTGTGCACACTGTAGGAGATGAGAAAGGACCTGTAATACCACCATTTTTTTTTTATATTTGTACCAAAGATTTGCTTGCAAAACTATAGATTTAAAATCATGTTCACTTCAAACATTCAGTCATGAGCAAGAAAATGTGCATTTTTTTTTCCATTTCTACTGGACATGATTGTATGTTTGTTTTTCAGTATACTTCACTGCAGTTCAAATTTTAGTAATCGGGCCCTTTAATTGTCCAAATAAAAAGGTAAAATTATTTAGGAAGCAAGTGGTAAAAGCTGCTATCAATTTTACTGTTTCACACTTCCCCCTTGTTCTCTGAGCTTGTAGGAGGTCTTCATTTTAACATATAGAAGCTGCTTTTTGATTTAAGGTAATTAATCAACAAAATTACAGGTAATTTTGACCTATGTGCGCTTTTGTGAGTTAGCAAGAAGAGTGTTGTCATCTCAGTTCTTTCAAATGACAAGGGGTTAATTTGATTGGCTCATAGTTGTGCATACTACATGCACTGTAAGCTGTCAAAGTATTAAGATAATTGTCAGCTGCAATCTAGCAATTAGAACTCAATTATCTGAGTTATTACTGCAGCATTATAGCTAATTTTTGTTAAACAGTGTGAACTAAATTTTACTTATTGAAAGTACCCATATTGAAAGCTTACCGTGATAAAATAATCATAAGTGTGTACCATAAGTAATTTAATATATATTTTTTTCAAAAGATGTAGGATTTCAAGTATTTCTGCCACTATTAAAAGGTTCAATTGTGACAACGCAATATGAATTACTGTGAACAATAAGCATGAGAGAGGGCAGGTATTACAAATTGGTCTATGCAAATGAAGTGGGCTATACAGAATCAATATGATCCCCTAAGCTATTAAAATAGCAACCCCATTAGAGAGTAACTAAATATAGAACCGATTTTTACAGGTTATAATTGTCGTATTAATAATGTCCGATGCCCTGTATACATGATAGGAATTTCCTATGGGCTAAAGTCTGATGGAATTTTCTGTCAGAATTCTATTCAAGCTGTCTTCCATCAGTCTTGCATACACACCGTCAGACTAAATTCCAACCGTTCAAAACCCGGTGACGTAAAACACTACGATGAGCCAAGAAAAATTAAGTTTAATGCTTTCCGAGCATGCGTCAACTTGATTCTGAGCATGCATGTTTTTTTCTCCGTTGGAGTTCCACACAGACAATTGGAATTTCCCATAGGATTTTTTTCCATCAGAAAAAAAATAAAACATGTTCTATTTCCAAACTCCGACGGAAAAAAATCCTATGGGGCCCACAAACGATAGGAATTTCTGATGAAAAAAATCCATCAGACTTATTTCATCAGAAATTTCTATTGTGTGTACAAGGCATTAGACTTTTTTCTTCCAGCCCCTTACTGCAAAGTTATCCTTGGACCCACACATGCCCTATACAAACAGCTATATAAGTAGGAACTTAGGTTTTATTTATTATGTGTTTCTTTATTTATAGTATTAAAGAAATTCTGCCTTGAATTACCGTATTTATCGGGGTATTGCACGCTCCTTCGTATAGCGCGCACCCCAAATGTGGACCTGTAAAAAAAAAACTTTTAGTACTTTTAGTACTTATAGATTTGGGCCCAGATTCACAGAGCGATTACGCGTGCGCAACTGCTGTTGCGCGTGCGTAAGTCTAAATGTGCGCGTGCGTATAGTTGGACGCGATTCACAAAACAATATACACCAGAAATCTACGTTTTTTTGTCCGGCGTAATTGAGTTAGACATGCGCTTCCCTTCGCGCAAAACTGCGCTAGACACACCATTGATTTGCTAGTCAAATATGCTAATGAGGGACTTACGGGGATCCACAAAAAAACGCAGTTGCTGCGCAGGCTACGCGATGTGCGCAAGTGCAAAATGTCCTGTCTAAAGTTAGAGCACATAAAAGCTGGTCTAACTTTTGAAAAAAACGTCTACATCTCACAGAAAGCAACACCGTTACTGAGGAGCAGACCACACACACGTGTTGCACTACAATTTGACTGCCAACATGCTAGGGGCATCGTCGCTCATAGCTGCACTAGTGAATATAGATGACCAAAGAAGGAGGAGGGCACGGAGGATGGCACGGGAGAGGGTATACCGCACCCGCATACACCTGTTTGGCATGAATGATTCAGAGGTCTTTCGCATCTTCAGATTCCCCCCTCATGCCATCCTGGAATTAACCACAACCTTGCAAGAGGACATCACCAGCCCAACACAACGCTCACATGCAGTGCAGCCACTGGTCAAGGTACTGGCAACACTCCATGTCCTTGCCAGTGGCTCTTTTCAGCGTACAAGTGGAGTGGTGGCTGGGATGTCACAATCCTCCGTGAGCAGATGTGTGCACCAGGTTGTCCCTGCAATCCTCACACGCTTGGCCAACCAAATCATAAAACCAACCACTGAGGAGCTGCGAATCAAGGCAATGGCAGATTTCTACCGAATTGCCAGATTCCCACGCACCATCGGGGCCATAGATTGCACACATGTGGCACTCCAGCCCCCCCATGAGACCGAGCACATGTACCGCAATCGGAAGAATTGGCACTCCATCAACGTACAGGTGATAGTCGATGCCCAAGGCCTCATATGGCACGTTCGTGCCAAACACCCCGGATCCACCCATGACAGCTACATCTACAATCAATGCCACATCCGAACGGAATTCGAACAGAACGTGTATGGGAACACCTGGCTGGTTGGTGAGTGACATGGGAGTCAGGCATGACTATCCCCTCCCGTGATGCACAACAGAAGTGGCACATGCATGACTAACATTCTCCTGTCTTTTCCTTTACAGGTGACTCTGCATATGCCCTGGGACCCCATCTCATGACTCCTATCCGGAACCCCCAAACCCCAGGAGAGGAACGATACAATGAAGCACACATCAAAACCCGTGCAGTGGTGGAGCGCACCTTTGGCCTCCTGAAGTCACGTTTCCGATGCCTGGATAAGTCTGGGGGTACACTGTTGTATTCCCCAAACTTCGTGTGCCATATCATCGTTGCATGTTGCATGCTGCACAATCTCGCAGTGAGGAAGGGCCTGCAGATAGAGGAACGTGATGACCTAACCCCCCAACCAGACAATCAACCCCTAACCGAGGATACCCCGTCTTCTGAGGGAAGAGCAGTCAGGAGACAGCTCATATTGGGCATCTTTGCACGTTAAACACACACATGAATCATGGCACAATGAGAATGCATGCATGCACACCACTATGGTCCCTAGCACACACACCCCACATCCTCATCAAATTGGATTGGCACCAGTCCACCATGCTAGACTGGTGAGCAGTAACGCCACGTCAAGGCTCCAATTAGGTCACTGTACATTCATACACCATTCACACGGACCTGGAGATCACTTCTCCCTGGTCCTGGGGAACCCTTCTCCACCAAAATTGAGGATGACACCCCTTTTCCAGCAGGAATGTCACCCCCACATTCAAACATCATTCACAACCCAAAATATGCCAAAAATGTCAGGAAAAAAAAAATGCATAGAAACAAAAAATGCATCGAAAAAAATAAATAAGCAGAGAACAAAAATAAAAATGCTTTCAAAACAAACAAAAGGGGGAACAAAAATTAATGCCCTCTGCCTGAGCCACGCCTGGGGCGCCCCCGGCCACGGCCCCGGACCCTCAGGGGAGACGCATGGGGGAGGGGAAAAGCCGGGGAAGGAGGAGCAGCCCCTGAGATCTGCCCACCTGGCGGCCTGCCCTCCAAGGCCACGGCTATTCTGTCCAGGGCAGCACCAAGTGTTGCCGTGTTGCCCTGGATAGCCTGGGTAAGGGCCCTCACATCCTGCCCAACGCCTGCTGCTGTAGTTTGCAGGTCATTTAGGCAGGTTGTGGAGGCCCGGGAGTGGGAGTCCAGGTTACCCAGGCTATCGTTAATGGAGGACAGGCTCTGATCCACCCGCCCCATAGTCTGGCAGAGCTGTCTCAGAAGGCGGGTCTGGGTGGCCAGGTTCCTTCTCAGACAGGCGGGCAGGAGATTGGGCGCCCCCCTGGTGCTCTGGGATGACCTCCTGGCTCCAGCTGATGGTTGTGGCCGGGGAGAAGGGGAGGCCCTTGTGAGGGGAGCCATGTTGGGGGAGGAGGGGTGGGGGCTCACCCTTAGGGAGGGCAGGCTTCTTGCAGCCAGAGGGGAAGAGTCCGCAGAAACCAATTGTCCAGTGCCTGCCATGGACTCCTCCTCCTCATGATTATCCTCCTCCTCATGATCGTCCTCCGCATGATCCTCCTCCTCCTCTTGTTCCTCCTCCGCGGACTCTGGCCTTGTTGGGGGGGCCTCATTAGGCTGCTGTCCTGGCGTTGGAGCGGTCAGGCCAGATGGCCCTGCACCCTCCTGCACATCTGTGGATGACACAAACCATTCACAGGTTGGAGGATCCACACACTTGCCACATATTCCCTTTCACCCCCTCCCCCACACATGCTACACACCTGAGAGAAATAAAAACCTTACCTGGCACCGCGGGGACCGGACTTGTGTCAAAGCCTGGCAGGCCCTCCACTTCATGCCGGTGAAAGGTCAGGGCCACCACCCGCTCCGTCGCTGTAAATCTAACCCGGCATGGTGGGCCCCCTCCTGTGCCCCTGGCATGGGCATTTATTGCGGCCAGTTTTTTTTTTACCTCACGCCGGAGGTCATTTATTTTCTTTTCAATCCCAGAGCGGGTCCGTGTCTCCCCCTCCCCCGATGAATTGACCTGCTCCGTGATCATATCCAATATCTCCCTCCTCCTGGCCGGGGTGGTGGTGGCACTCTGCGGGCCGTGGAGAAAACGCCCATAGTCGGTAATGGCCCGGGCAAGAATTCTTTTTTCCCCCACAGTAAAATTGAGCTTTCTTTTTCTCTCAGTCATACTTCCAAACAAACTCACTAGCAGTCACCAAAAATCTGTCACAAATACAAGCACAACCAATCAGACAAGAACACACACAAAGAGAAAAAGAACAGCCAAAAATCACACTAGCACTCAGCAAGAAACAGACACAAAAAAATCAGATGAAAAAATAAAGCAAGAAAACAAACGCTCAGAAATCTATCAATCAAACAAACAGTCAAAAAACACTTATCAAAACACACTTTCACAAAACTACCAACAAGCACTAGATCACACAGAACACTAATCTGACAACTACTGTACAAAACACACTCTAACGAACAACAGAGCAAAAGCACTTGATTCAATGGGAAGGGACACAAAGGGATGTACTTTTGCAATGGAAGTGCGTTTGTGTGTGTCTATTTATGCTGTCTGCGTAATTCACAACATTGCCCTAGTCCATTTCCAATTTCACTGATTGCGCCGCTCCCGAGTTGTGAGCATGCGCACAACGGAGCTGACATGGTTTCCTTCACGCGCGCATGCGCGAGTCGGCCGGCCCTTCATTTGCATGGGGTCACGGCTCATTTCAATGTAACACGCCCACGTCCCTCCCAATTTGTATTACTCCTCCTTACGCCTCAGGAAAAAACCTTACGCTTGCGCAATCTCTTGCGTAAAAGCTACGTGAATCGCCGGATTACGCGGCTAGATTGCGCAAGTCTAACGGAAAAGTGGTGCGCTACGCCGGAATGATAATGCGCCGATCTACGTGAATCTGGGCCTCGGTGTCTTGCGCGGCATACATTTGGCCAGGCTCGGCTTCGCTCGTGCTCACGCTTATGCGTGAGTACGAGCGAAGCCGAGCCTAGCCGAATGTACCCGGGAAGCGGGTATCGGTGTATATCGCTCACCCACGATTTTCCCCCTATTTTAAGGGAAAAAAGTGTGCAGTATACGCCGATAAATACGGTAAATCTATGTGATATTAACAGTATTGATTTTCTGTTGTCAGATTGTTTGACTAGTTATGGAATTTAGCTTTACAGTAAATGACTAATAGAATGGTTACTATTAACAGAGGTATTATGGTAGAAAGTGCTTGGCAGGTCATATTTAGGTAATATAAAATAAACAAATGCTCCTGAGCCTGAGAAAGTGCTATGCGGCTGATTAAAAACAGATGTCTCCACTGGTCTAGCCACCGCATTGGGTGTGCTGCCACTCCCAACAGGTCAGTGAATACCCAAATGGAACTCTAAAAGGAATAGAAACAGCATGTGCATCAGCCTAGCGCATTATGTTTGCGACAATTATTATTTTAAAATGTATATAACATACCCACAAACAAAGAATAAAATCAAGCAAAATGTTAAATCCACCAGATGCTTCATCGAGCATGGTCCACTGGCCAGTGACAATTGTGGAAGGAAAAGTCCAAATAAAGCTGACACATTTTGAGAAGTGTCCCCTCTTATTTAGAAGAAGAGGGGACACCCCTCAAAACGCATCAGCTTATTTGGACACTTCCTTCCGCATATTCAGGTAATTTCAGTATCTCTTATGAGAAGTAGATGGGCTGCTCTCCAGAATAGGCTTTTATTTTTATCATCTGCCTATTTCTATAATGGACACCAGGGAAACGGGGTACATTTCCAAAATTGTTTTCCTGTACTGTCACCATTGTTACATAGTTAGTCTGATTGAAAAAAGACACACATTTATCTAGTTCAACCAATAAAAAAAAAAAAAAAAAATCATACAACCCTATATACCCAATCCTATACTCACATTTGATCCACAGGAAGGCAAAAAAAACTAAAATATACAGCAAACCATGAACCAATATGCTCCAGCAGGGGAAAAATCCTATCTGATACCCCCGAGCGGCAATCAGATGTTCCCTGGGTCAACTCAACACCAAGTTTACTATATGGACCATTTATGTATTTATACAGTACATATTGACGATATCCCCCCTTATTCTCCTCTTCTCAAAAAATAATAAATTCAGTTTCTCTAATCTTTCCCTAGAGCTCCTCCATGCCTCTTATCAGTTTGGTTGCCCTTCTCTGCACTTTCTCCAGTTCCCAGATATCCTTTTTGTGAACAGGTGCCCAAAACTGAGCTGTATATCCCAAATGAGGTCTTACTAATATTGTCCATGATAGTAGAAGTAACTGTCAAAGTTAGGAATAAGATCTAATGGAAGGCAACTAAGGCTTGCCTTAGATAGGAAAATACAGTAGATGCCTTTAATGAAATCTGCTTACTCATGTTTTAACCACTTAAGCCCCGGACTATTACGCTGGTCAAAGACCAGGCCACTTTTTGCGATTTGGCACTGCGTTGATTTAACTGACAATTGCGGTGTCATGCATCTTGGCTCTCGAACAAAATTTACATCCTTTTTTCCACACAAATAGAGCTTTCTTTTGGTGGTATTTGATCACCTCTGCGGTTTTTATTTTTTGCACTATTAACAAAAATATAAAATTTTTGAAAAACATTCAATATTTTTAACTTTTTGCTATAATAAATATCCCCCAAAAATATATAAAGAAACATTTTTTTTCCTCAGTTTAGGCTGATACGTATTCTTCTACATATTTTTGGTAATTTTTTTTAGCAATAAGCGTTTGTTGATCGGTTTGCGCAAGTTACAGCGTCTAAAAATAGTTTTATAGGGATAGTTTTATGGCATTTGTATTAATACGTTTTTCTTTTTACAAGTAATGGTGGCGATCGGCGATTTTTATTGTGACTGCGACATTATGGCAGACACATCAGACACTTTTGACACAGTTTTGGGACCATTGTTATTTTTACAGCGATCAGTGCTATAAAAATGCACTGATTACTGTTAAAATTACACTGGCAGTGAATGGGTTAACCACTAGGTGGCACTGTAGGGGTTAAGTGTTTCCTAGGGAGTGATTCTTACAGTAGTGGGCGTGGCTACATGTGACATGTCACTGATGACCATTCCCGATCACAGCCATCAGTGACAGTGTCACTAGGCAGAATAGGGGAATGCCTTGTTTACAAAGGTATCCCCCTGTTCTGCCTTTGCTGACTAGAATCGCGGGCCGCCTGGGAACATCAAGTTCCACAAACCCGCGAACACGCTCACGAGGCACGCGGTGGGAGCGCGCCCGCCCGCTGGGCAGCAGATTTAAAGCGACGTACCTGTACACCAATCTGCCTGCTTGTGCCATTCTGTTGACGTACATCTGCATGCGGTGGATGGCAAGTGCTTAATGTTATGTAACTCATTGTCTTTGTTTACATTCTTACTAGTTTACTTTTTACTTATTTACTAGTTTATTTTTAAAATAATTTTAATGTACAAACACAATCAGCGGCTAAACAGACACTTTGGGCCAGATTCACAGAGCCCTTACGCCTGTCTAACTGGTGTTAGACTGGAGTAATTTCAAATTACGCGCGTTTTCTAGCTAGTCGGAAACCTCAAGCCATGAATAGACGGCTGCGGGCTTTAATTCGACTGGATTACGTGTTCGTAAGCCTTCGGATCTACGCTGCAATAAAATTGCGGCCACTGGGTGGACTTCCCGTCGTTTTCCGCGTCGGGGTATGCTAATGAGCTTTTGCCGGCGATCCCCGAAATTACGATCTTCAATCGCAATCTCTTACGGCACCTTTAGTCATCTTTTTTTTTTTACGTCACACTATACCAGCTTTTTGCTGGTCTAATATTAGACAGCCCATGTTAAGTATGGCCGTCGTTCCCGCGTCAAATTTCTACATTTTCCTACGTCTTTTATTATTTTTTACGTAAGTCGTCCAGGAATAGGAATGTTCGTAAACGACGCTACTCAAACAACAAATGACGTAACGACGTGATTTTGCGCAATGCACGGCAGGAAATTTCTGAACGGAGCATGCGCAGTTCGATCGCCGCGGGGACGCGCTTAATTTAAATGCTTCACGCCCCCCAATCGCGTATTTCGATTACGCGGCGAGAAATAGACTACGCCGCCGTAGCGTACGGGCAATAATCTACCAGGATTCGGTGTAGAGCCTGGTAAAATACGGCAGCGTAGAGTATTTCGATTACGCAGCGCAATATTAAGTGTATCTGAATCTGGCCCTTTATTTTTATTTACCAGTTGGCTTTATAGAGCAATCTGGAAAAAGGTTTAGTACCTGTAGAGGGGAAAGGAGCTGGCCAAATGGCTAGAACATGCCTGTATAGTTTAGACAACAAGTCACACAGACTACTTGTGTGCTACCTGGAAAAAGTCACCTGAATAAAGTAGCTAAACTGTCTTCTGTTCTGTAGAGAAGAGAAACTAAAGATTAGAATTTCACTGTTCAGAATATTAAGTTTGTCGTTTGTTCTATTTTTCTTCTGGGTGACAAATGCTTGGTTCTGCTGTGCATGCTGAATTTTTGCACTGGAGCATTTGTACATTTAAGGTATTCTGACATTTCATTATTGCTCTGCTGCCTTCACTCCTCAGAGATATCTTGATCTCTACCAAATTACTGTCAGTGATTGTAACACCATGAACCCCTGCAGTTTGGTGGATTGGAATCAAGAGCCTGGACTGAAGTCAATTGACTCACAGTAACTACATCACACTGGAGATAATCCTGTTTAGGCGTAATAACACAACATCACTTCTGTAAAGTTGCCTGCAAGCCCAAGAAGCTTGGACTGTACAAAATAATATTTTCTTTTTTTTTTTTATTTAGTAATATTATAAGTATTTATGTCTTTGCTGTTCGTAGGAAATATAAGGATATTCTTAAAACATATGCGGCAAAGTTTCATTAGAATGCTTTTAAACCTGAGGTCAACATAAGGCAGACATACATTACATTGCACCTGTCTTAAGCTGTTCTGAGTTCAGGAAGAGTCAACACATAATGAGCTAAGGATCTGTTGAGCTTAGATGGAGTCTAATCGGTGTTCTTTTTAAAATTAAAATGTGATATGTGATATAATAAGTGATTGTACAACAACATTGCTAACTTTAACTATGTAGCTAGTTGGTTTGCCACATACAGTATAAATACCAACAATACAGAAGTAAGGAAGCTGAAATCAAATTGAAAAAATATATTTACTAAAGCAATGTATAAAAGAAATGATGTATAATGTGCTGTAATCTATAGCAAAAAAATATGTTTTTGTTTGATCTGAAGACTGAAGTTAGATCAACAAAACATGAATTCTGATTAGTTGTTATGGGCTTGCATATCTGTCTTATTTTTATTACCTAGTAGAAGATATGTAAAAAACAAATAGTAATTCTCAACATTCTACACCATGACAGTTCTGATTACCTCCGGTATACCTCCAGCATACCTATAAGAGCCTTCTAAATTCTGCTTTCCCAGGAGTATCGTACACGATTGGCAGCTTTGCATAACGGAAATTAACGATTTAGAGCCAATTATATTTAAATTGTTTTGCCTCAAGTTCATTAAAGTTTTAAGCTGATGTGCTTTTTTTTTTTTTTACTACATATTCATTCAATCTTTGTACTAAAAATAAAAATGTTAAACATACGAAAAAGTATTCAGTAGGGAAATCAGCATGGGCTTTCTAAAGAGAGACCACAACGATAGTTGTGCCCTTCCAGACAGAATGTCTCTTACTAAAGTTTGGGCAGTGCCCTACAAAGGAAGGGGGAGTTATGAAGAAAAATCTGACCTGCGTCTGCAGAGTTGAGCTTGTGCTACTGAACTCTGTAAACAACATACTGTTTACAACAAAGATGCAAAGGACATATTGGCAGGCATGTGTAAGGAAGCCTAAAGTTTCACCTCTTGTCTGGATAGAATAATCCATCTTAACCACTTGCTTACTGGGCACAAAAAACCACCTTCGTGCCCAGGCGAAATTTCAGCTTGCGGCACTGCGTCGCTTTAACTGACAATTGCGCAGTCGTGCGAGGTGGCACCCAAACAAAATTGGCGTCCTTTTTTTTCCCACAAATAGAGCTTTCTTTTGGTGGTATTTGATCGCCCGTGCGGTTTTTATTTTTTGCGTTATAAACAAAAAAAGAGCGACAATTTAAAAATATATATATATTTTTTAGTTGTTGCTATAATAAATATCCCATTTTTTTTTTAAAAAAAATATTTTTTTTCTCAGTTAAGGCCGATACGTATTCTTCTACGTATTTTTGTAAAAAAAAAAAAAAATCACAATAAGTGACTGCTTTGCGCAAAAGTTATAGCACCTTTCAAAATAGGGGACAGAATTATGATTTTTTTTTTATATTTTTTTTTTACTAGTAATGGCGGCAATCTGCGATTTTTATTTTGACTGCGATATTGCGGCGGACACATCGGACACTTTTGACACATTTTTGGCGCCATTCACATTTATACAACGACCAGTGCTATAAATATGCAGTAATTACTGTATAAATGTGACTGGCATTGAAGGGGTTAACACTAGGGGGTCAGGAAGGGGTTAAATGTATTGCCTGGGTGTGTTCTAACTGTGTGGGGGGAGGGGGGTGACTGGGGGAGGTGATCGATGCTGTCTCCCTATGTACAAGAGAAACAGCATCTGTCACCTCTCCCTGACAGGACGTGGAGCTCTGTGTTTACACACAGAGCTCCACGTCCCTGCTCTGTCACCGACGATCGCGTGTACCTGACGGACATCGCGGCAGCCGGGTACACGCATCGAATCCTCGGTGATGCGTCGGGACTGTTTTTCCCCGCCGCGCGCCACCCTGTGGCGCACGCGGGGAATTACAAGTAAATCACGTCCAAAGACGTGACCCCGGCGCCTCAGGTCCGCGCTGCTGACGTATTCTGTCAATAGCGCGGACCCGAAGTGGTTAATTATAATGCAATAATTCATATTTATTTGAAACTACCCCAACACCTTTCTGTACCCCTTGTCACAAAACACTTGCAACCAGTTCTGGAACCATCCATGCTAATTTCCTGATCTTACATTTTGTAGAGGAGAGCACTAAGCACGATAGGTCGGTAGGATTTGGGAGGAGGGTGCAGGGGTGAAGCTTGGTGTGTCTATGGACACAAACAACTCAGCAAAGGTCAGAAACAGGAGTGTGCATGCACCTGGCTAGCTAAAGGAGATGCCCACAAACACACAGAGGGGCAGCAGCTTGGGGAGCAGCCTGGGGAGACAGAAAGGGCAAATCTTAAAGAACCAAAACTATCATCTAAGGTAAGCATACAGTAAGTATGAAATGACCACTAAACATTCTCTGATTTTGGCCTGGAAATTAGCATTTCTCTCTGGTAAGTTAGAGGAAGCATGCCTACTTTTACCATACCTTAGAAAAAAAGGATGATTTGGGGGTCTTAGAAGAGGTTTCTATGAATTCTAGGGTTATGCTGGGGAACCATACAGTACTGGAAGAAGGGAAGGAATTGCGCTATGTGTGAGGCTGTACCTGTTATCCACTTCAATACCGTGCCTATTTTGGCACTTCTCTCCTACATGCATAAATCATAATTTTTTTGTTAGAAATTTATTTAGAACCCCCAAACATTATATATGTTTTTTTTAGCAGACACCCTAGGGAATAAAATGCCGGCCATTGCAACTTTTTATCTCGCACAGTATTTGCGCCAAAAACTTTTAAAACGCCTTTTATTGGGGGAAAAAACGGTTTTGTGAATTAAAAAATAACAAAACAGTAAAGTTAGCCCAATTTTTTTGTATAATGTGAAAGATGAAGTTACGCCGAGTAAATAGATACCCAACATGTCACGCTTTAAAATTGCGCACACTCATGGAATGGCGCCAAATGTCAGTACTTAAAAATCTTCATAGATGTCGCTTATTTTTTTTTTTACAAGATACAATTTTAGACTTTAGACTTTAGCGTTTACATATGTGGGCGGGATTTACGTGTGTGTTCGCTTCTGAGCGTGAGCTACCGGGGATAGGGGCATTTACATTTTTTTTTATTATTATTATTTTTTTTTTTACTCAATTTCATTTATTTTTACACTTTTTTTGAAAAAAACAATTTTGATCACTTTTATTCCTATTACAAGGAATGTAAACATCCCTTATAATAGGAATGGTTTGTGACAGGTCCTCTTTATGGAGAGATGTGGGGTCAATAAGACCTCACATCTCTCCTCCAGGCTGGAAAGCATTAGATCGTGAAAAAAATTCACAGATCTAATGCTTTCAGCCACGATTGCGGCAGTGTTTACATTCCAGGACCCGGGCGTGACGTCATAACATCGCGCCCGGGCCTCCGATGATCATAGAGATGACTGGTGACCATCTGGTCACCAGTCTACTCTATGGTTTCCATCCGCTGCCACCAGATCGTTTCTCCGGGTCTCCGATGGCAATGGAGAGCACGGAGAAGCACCGGATGGCGGTGGGAGGGGGGGCGTCCCCTCCCGCCGCCTATAAGAACGATCAAGCGGTGGAACCGCCGCTATGATTGTTCTTATGGTGCACAGAAACGCCGGCTGAAGAGATGGATATCTGAATGATGCCTGTGGCTGCAGGCATCATTCAGATATCCTCACTGAAACCCAGGACGTCATTTTACAATGGGCCTGGAATGAAGTGGTTAATGGCACAGGATTATAAACAATATAAATAGTCAATCTGACGTGTTATCAAAAAACAAACACTAAAATATGTCTTATTACAGTCCAGATTTTAGTCCAAAAATAAAATGTTTGTGAAAAAAACATATGTGTTAGCTGTAGACAAAAATTACTCAAAAGTCAAAGATCCATCTGAATAACCGGTGAAGCAGAATATCCAAGTAGTCTTGATGAGACAACACCTCGATTTCAGTCACACTTATGTTGCACTTGTGGATTTCAGTGTGGATTCATAACACCGGAAAAACAAAAAAAAAAAGACTTGCATAGTGTGATACTGCATGGAAATATGTGTAGTAACCACCCGTGAGAGACAGCCGTACAATGGGAAGGAGACAGTGACAACCCACCACCAAAGTACACACTGACCCTTACCGAATGGCAAGACCCCCTTGGGATCGATATAGGCACTGAGAGTGACGTTTTAGGTTTCACCTTGCACCACCATATGCAGCTAGAAACGAATCCTCAGTAGATCACAAAAAAACTAAAAAACTTTCATAGTATAGACTGCATGGATATGAGGATTTGTTTCTGGCTTTACATTGTGGTGTATGGTGACCATCTATATCCCTATTGCCTGCATTGATCCAGAGGGGATCTTGCCGTCTGGTAAGGGTCAGTGTGTACCTTTGGTGGTGGGACCAGCACTTTCCCTTCCTCACTGTATCATTGTTCCCCACGGGTGGTTAATATTCATATCCATGCAGTCTATACTATGAAAGTTTTTTTGTTTTTTTGTGATCTACTGAGGATTCGTTTCTAGCTGCATATGGTGGTGCAAGGTGAAACCTAAAACGTCACTCTCAGTGCCTATATCGATCCCAAGGGGGTCTTGCCATTCGGTAAGGGTCAGTGTGTACTTTGGTGGTGGGTTGTCACTGTCCCCTTCCCATTGTACGGCTGTCTCTCACGGGTGGTTACTACTCATATTTCCATGCAGTATCACACTATGCAAGTCTTTTTTTTTTGTTTTTCCGGTGTTATGAATCCACACTGAAATCCACAAGTGCAGCATAAGTGTGACTGAAATCGAGGTGTTGTCTCATCAAGACTACTTGGATATTCTGCTTCACCGGTTATTCAGATGGATCTTTGACTTTTGAGTAATTTTTGTCTACAGCTAACAAATATGTTTTTTTCACAAACATTTTATTTTTGGACTAAAATCTGGACTGTAATAAGACATATTTTAGTGTTTGTTTTTTGATAACACGTCAGATTGACTATTTATATTGTTTATAATCCTGTGTCATTAACAGGTACAGCCTCACACATAGCACGATTCCTTGCCTTCTTCCAGTTTGTTTATGTTGTATTACATTTTTGAATCTCAGCTTTATTCATTTTGTTGTTTCACTGGGTATGCACAATTTTTTCCATGTTCTAACCATACAGTACTGACTGTTGGTACATCTTTGCCTGCAGCTCTGTTAGATTGGAATTTCAAAAGAAGTCTGTGTTGGAGAATATGTCATGGAAGCATGAACGTACACTCCCTAATAAATAGTATTATTCCAATTTTGGTATTTGATTTAACATATATAAAACTTCACTTGTAAAAAAAGGAACAAAGCACTTAAAAGTGGCAAAAAACAAAGCTACCCAATAAACCTTTGCAGAGTAAGTTGTGCATATCGCATCTTTATTTTTGCCTTTTATTATAATAATGTCAAGATGACATTCCTGCTTGTAATGGTATTTACTCCTTTTAGATCTGTAACTCCCAAACGACTTAAGGCAGCCCGCAAATACGTTTTTTTTTAATGCACTTTAATTAGTATAATAGCTTTCTTGACTATAAATGTATAATTTACAAAAAGAGCATTTGACCATTTTGATTAAATTTTTGCCTTTAGAAAGATGCAATTGATATTCCTACACTGCCCCTCATGAATATAGAAATAATCATTGTTATCATCATCATTCTAGAAATGCTTATTTAAGCCCTTTCTGCTTATTATTACATATTTAATAGAATAAAAACTGTTGCAGACCAAGGATTCACAAGACACAAAAAATCTTCAGCAGTAACATGAGTATGCTCTGCCCTCTGCTGGCAGAAGGGGTGTATGCTAAAATCATTTCACCTCTACTCTGGAAATGAAAAGCGTTACATGTAATAGACATAGTAGAGTGTCATTTTGATGAGATGCTTTCCAATGGAGATTATTATTGCACTAAAAGATAGTAGATATAAATAATAATTTATGCTGGTTACTGCTAGTAGGCCATAAGCAGAGGATCAGAGCAGCTGACAGGCATCAAATCAGAATTACGGGATAGCATATTTAACATTTCCAGAGAGAGTAATAAGTGGCTTTTAAGGTCTTAAAATTAATATATAGATGGAATAAATGTTGGTTTTAATAAAGATAGAATTGCTTTCACAAATGTATGTGGGTTATTGCATGTAAAATAGACTCAGGGGTTCAGTAAAGAAAATGTGGAAACCCATAACAAAAGCCTTGGATTTACAAGGGTAGGGATTCAATGTCACTAATGAATCCTGATGCAACTTATTAAATATTCCAGAAATTTAAAAATGTACATATATTTACACTGTTCTGTCAAATCTGTCAGTGCCTGTAAAATTGACATGGCTCTGCCAAGTCTTTCAGCGTATGGTATAATATCATGCTATAAAATAAAAGGCAGTGATGTATGTCACATCACGTCAAAGTTCAAGTGATCAAGCCATGAGATGCATTGGGGCACCATCATTGGGCATGTCTTCTATGAAGAATCGTCTGCGTGTATCTGGGTACTGGTATGGCCTGCATAGTTGCTAGTTTTAATCTACATGGTAATTAAAGTATATATACTTTAACAATCTTATCAATGAACCTCCCTTTTGGTCTAATAAATATGCCATTGAAATAATGCTTTATATCTGTTTGATAGGTGAAAAACATATAGTGCCTTTTAATTCTACCATACATCTAGTTCTGTCATGTGTCGTGTGCACTGTAGTGCTGAATTAGTGTTATTAACCTGCCCAGTGCACCTCTGCTAATTAGAGAAATACCCCCATCCCATTTTATAAAGAGGAGAAGGTTTTCTTTATTCCACACACTTTCTGCCCGAAGGTGATAATGCTGCTTCTCCGTACAGTACAGTGAGTGAGCATTGTCACCCTAGGATAGGAATAGCGTTAAAAAAAGAAAACCATAGTTTGTAAAAGAAAACTATTGCAGCCACCTCATCTAAGGGCCAGTAATGTCGCGTACACACGATCTGAATTCCGATGAAAAAAGTCAGATGGATTTCTTTCATCGGAATTTCTGATCGTGTGGGCCCCATCGGACTTTTTACCGTTGGTGTTTAGAAATAGAACATGTTTTATTTTTTCCAATGGAAAAAAAAAAACAATAGGAAATTTCTATCGTCTGTGTGCAAGTCCGACGGAGAAAAAACCCACGCATGCTCAGAATCAAGTCGACGCATTCTCGAAAGCATTGAACTACATTTTTCTCAGCTGGTCGTAGTGTTTTACATCACCACGTTTTATGCAAGACAGCTTGAATAGAATTCCGACAAAAAATTCCATCGGATTTTTGGTCATCGAAAATTCCGATCGTGTGTACAGAAGTTGTAGTATATTCTATTTGTGTTCTTACACCTTATATTTGATTGTATTTACAATTGGGGGAGTAGTTTTTATTCTACCTGGAGATGTGGTCCTTACCACACTAAACTAAACAATGTGCAGAGATTCTCATTCTCTGCAATATTCTGCAATACAGTGCGGAAAGCTCCAGCACTGGAATATAGATAAAAAAAGTGAAAGTAAATACTATGTTTTAACGGGTTACTGTATAGAATTGAGGGGAACCACGCGCCAAAAATAGGGAAAGGGGGGTGCAATTGGTTGCAAGTGGAAGCTGCTCCCTAGATAATGCAGAGTGCTGGATTATAACTTGTGTACGAGTTGGATAGGGGCGCTGAAAAAATTAAGTAGTATATAAATATACAAAAGTGCTAAAAATGGTGGGGTGCTTAGGATGATCAGTGTGAACTAGCTGAATAAAACAATCACATGCATTGGAAGTAAATTACAACAGACAACAAAACTGTGATAGTACAAACAATTAATGCAATGTGCAGTGGACAATATATTGTCTGAAGTCCATATATAATACTATTGCACCAGCAATAGTGTGCAATACTGAAGTTTAAAGTGCTCCATGCTCAAAAGGTCTTCCAAATAATGGTTCCACCTTCACCAGAAAAGATCACCACAAGTGAGGATAGATGGCTCCTTACCAGATGATGTTGACCTATTATTTAAAATAAGGTCAATTGAGCTTGTGAGTCAACTGCTTAACATGGACGATCTGATAACACTTGATGGACATGTGTGCGGGCATCATAAAAGAGAGAGAACAATCTCCATAGTGTAAAACGGTTTAATATATCAAAAATAAAATTACAGTGCCGAGTGGCCTCTTACTTGTGATGGTGCCCGTATCCCGGCACTGAGGCTGTAGGCTTATAGGGATAATGGAGAGAGCTGTGGTCGTTGGCTGTAAAGTCGGCGTGCGTTCCACCGCCGTCGGCTAGGAAACCAGAGGACCGGAAGTTGATATGTTATTGCGTGCCCAGGTACCGCCTCGACGTACGTTTCGTTGTTGTCGTCATCAGGAAGCGTACTGTATATAAAATCGGCCTTCACTTTTCGATATAATTGATTTAATTAAACATAAAACTTCTTTAACCAGGGAGTCAAACTTAATTGTATTTATATTGGTATAGTCTCATATGTGTACCATTTCTAATTATACACAGCCCTTTAAACCCTGCACATTTATTCTGTCAGTGCTGGGTGCTTGTCTCACATGAAGGGAATTGAATTTGGTTTTTGATAAGACTTGGTTTGTGACAGTTAAAGTCTTTGTAGACGAAACGCGTCAAATTTGATGAGTAATTTCCATGCCATTGTGCCTTTTTGAATTCTATGCTTTTGTAATCACAAAGCAGAGTTTATAAATTGATGCAATACATCTTGGAATCTATGCCTTTTTAAGCCCCACAATATTAATCAGATGATGATGGCTTTAGAGTTTTTATTTGTGCTAATCACAATTTATGGTTATTTATTGATTCTTAGCACTGTTTTCACTTTATTCATTCACACAATTTTTGTTAAGCTTGTAGTGCTGGCTGCTATTGTGGATTTGTGTTTTTATATTAATTCCTAAGACTTGGATTGTGACCTTGTGTCCAAAGGCTTTGTATAGACTTAGGAGAGATGAAATCTCCGATCCTGGGTTCAGGGTTTGTGGACAATCAACACACAAATTGGGAAGGTGCACATATTTTTATTAAAGACATGCTGAATGTTTAAGGCCACGTACACACGATCAGACGGGTCCGACGAAACTGGTCTGAAGACCAGTTTCATCGGACCAAATTGATTGCGTGTACGGCCCATCGGACCGTTGTCCGTCGGACCAAAGTTTTAAAACTTGCTTTAAAATTTGTCCGACGGACACCTGTCCATCGGACCAAAACGATGGTTAGTACACAAAAGCACCGGACCAAAAACCAGCGCATTCTCAGAATCAAGTCGACGCATGCTTGGAAGCATTGAACTTTGTTTTTTCAGAACGTCGTTGTGTTCTACGTCACCGCGTTTTGGCCCTATGGGATTTTGGACTGATGGTGTGTACGTGGCCTAAGGCTGAAACCTGATGGACATAGTGGACCTTCGCAAGAAAAGCTCTAAAAAGAGCATGGTCCTATCAGCACAGGAATCAGCTTATTCAAAACCAGTGCATATGTAGTGCATTCTTTTCCTCTCTGTTGCAGCAGTGGCTGGGCTCAGCATTGTGCATTAGAGGCAGAGAAAGGGGGCACTGCGCATGCAAAGGTTAAAAACTAGCAAGAACGTTAATTCTTGTGCTGATGGGGGAACATGTCCAACAGCCAGCAGTAAAGAGGGTCGTCCACTCTAGAAGTTGTGTGGAGTGATTTATGTTAAACTAAAGAAGCTGGAATGTATAGGTAAGTTTTTTTGGAAAGGTGATATAAAGGTGAACAAAATGTACAAATAAAGGTAAATGTACATCCAAATCTGAGAACCATAATGTAATATATTGCAGCTTTCCATTCTTTAGATGTTTTGGCTGCCATCATTTCCTTTGTTTTGGCTAAGTACAATTTCTTCAAGCACAGACAAATACCTGTGGATCCTGCAAAAAAATCCAGTGTTCTTGTAATTTCATCAAATCGCAAACAAAGGCCATCCTTCCCAGTTCTCCTGTGTAGACTATGGAACCCTCCAATGTTTTTAGGATAAAGAGGGGGGATGTTTTACAGTCCTAGCACACTTCCTGCCCCAGAGTGACAATGGTTCTTCATAGATTTAGGAAAGAAAGTATGCTACTGCCAGGATCCCCAGGTAAAAAAAAAAAAGACAAGAAAATACAAAAAAGTAAAACCCAGCCCCAATTTATAGGCACTGGGGAGCTGCAATAAAATGCAGTTTGTTCTTGAATTTAGATGCACTTTTACACCAACTTTGTATCTAAATAAGATAGCTATGGGTTACAAACAGAAAACAGTCGGCATATACACTGTTTTCGCAAACTGCAGGCTTACTGTTTTCTCGAAACCAGCCTGAGTCCCCCCACTTATCTTGCAGTTTGTAGATACAGTGGAGGCATAACATGACATGCTGTGAAGATACAAGTACAGGATAGGTTGTGCAGTGCAAAGGTACTGTTGTAGGTGAGACAATGCACTTATTTTTTTTATTGACAAGGAATGTTGCCGATTTAGGGTCTGTATTTAAGTGGACAGCTATCCTTTAAACATTAAAAGGAAAAACAAAATACTGCTTACATATCAGAATTGTGTTTCTCTATTGTACGTGCTGTGGTTTGTTTTTACATTTTCGATCATGTTTCCCCATCAATAAAATGTCTTTTACAAACACTTTTTTTCCTTACACACATCAATGATGTTTCCACACCACTTGCTACAATCTTTTCCTCTAGTTCCTGGATCAATACACACTGCCCTATTGAAAATTATGTTAACTTATTTTCTAAAGAAAACTGCAAATTATTTCAAACACAAAAATAAGTTCCACGCGCACATAGTACATAGTGCTTGTCAAAAGCGAGAAATAATCAATGATCATGTGTGATTATAACAATCGCTGCACAATGCATAGATGGGCTATTTATCCCTTCCTGTAATTACTTTTCTCTGTTACTGACACATTTACAGTACATTCACATATGTATTTTAGGATGCATTTAAAGCATAAATGATTTATTGTGTGAAGAATTGTCTTTGCTTTGAATTTAGCTGTTATGCATTTGTTAAAGTGCGATGTTTTCCAAGCTATGCTTAGTTCCTTACCACTTTCACATTAACATATTCTGCTCTATCAAAGAAAACTCTGATTCTACCTACTTTACAGATTACTCATCTTTAATTAGATATTTGCAGTGTCTTGAGCCCACCTGTACTATTGAAAACTGTCACACATTCCTCTCCAATGCTGCCATCCAGGTAGGGTAACTAAGTGCATTTGCTAAAGCAACAGAATGGTAAATTAGCCCAGTGAAGCTGTGTTCACAAAAACCCAATAACTTGCAGGAGAATTTATTAACCACTTCCTTCCTGGGCACATATACCCCCTCCTGACCAGGTGAAATTTCAGCTTCCGGCACTGCATCGGTTTAACTGACAATTGCACGGTCGTGCGACGTGGCTTCCAAATAAAATTGGCGTCCTTTTTTCCCCTCAAATAGAGCTTTCTTTTGGTGGTATTTGATCACCTTTGCGGTTTATATTTTTTGCTCTATAAACAAAAAAAATCGACAATTTTGAAAAAAAAAAATATATTTTTTACTTTTTGCTATAATAAATAGCCCAATTTTTTTTTAAAAAACATTTTTTTTCTCAGTTTAGGCCGATACGTATTCTTCTACATATTTTTAGTAAAAAAAAAAAATCGCAATAAGCGACTGGTTTGCGCAAAGGTTATAGCGCCTACAAAATAGGGGACAGAATTATTATTATTTTTTATCATTTTTTTTACTAGTAATGGCGGCAATCTGCGATTTTTATTGGGACTGCGACATTATGGCGGACACATCGGACACTTTTTACACATTTTTGGCACCATTCACACTTATACAGCTATCAGTGCTATAAAAATGCACTAATTACTTTATAAATGTGACTGCCATTGAAGGGGTTAACACTAGGGGGCGAGGAAGGGGTTAAATGTGTACCCTGCATTGTGTTCTAACTGTGGGGGGTGACTGGGGGAGGTGACCGATCTGTGTCCCTATGTACAAGGGACACAGATCGGTCTCCACTCTCTCTGACAGTACATGGATCTGTGTGTCCACGTCCATGTCTGTGTACCGCTGATCGCGAGTGCCTGGCAGACATCGCGACCACCAGGCAAGCACATCGGCATGTCAGTGATGCGGTGGGCACGCGCGCTCCGCCGATGGCACTCGTGCGCCCCCTAGTGGTGCGGAGGAGCGGAGGCCGTAAAAAGACGGCGACCCAGAAAATTGGAACCACTCTGCGGCTGTACAAAGTCGTACGGCCGTCAGCAAGTGGTTAAACTAAAAGGTTACCGTGACAGAACCATCCAGCAACCAGCTTGGGTGCCTCTCCCAAGATATACTGTATCTTCCTTCAGTCAGGAACCAGCAACCAGGTATTATAATGTAGCTGAATATTGCACCCTAAGACTAGACAAGACTAGCTTAGGTGAAAACTGGAACTCAAACCATTTTATTGAAAATTCTCACAGAATATATACCATATATACCAGACAGACAGACAGAAAATAAATAAATGACTCAATTAACAATAGGGAGGCATACAATGGGAGAGACATACTTAACAATAAACACATAACACCTTAATAAACAGACTATAGCAGGAGACCCCAGTATCAGGTTGGTCTGCGCTGACTATATTACATTAACTCTGAGTCTCACAGTCTAAAGCAGTCCTTGCTGGTTTGGGCACAACGGACACAAATATGCATCCCAGGCCTAGATTCTGTGTGTTTCCAATCTGAAGCAAGACCTTTCCAACGGTACTCCAGGTAGACACCTCCCAAGAATAGAGCCCACCTTAAAAGTCGGGGCTCATAGTCAGTAGGCAAGAGGCTACACTGCATTCCCCTCCAAAAGCCCCTGTCCCGGTTGGGTCTGTCACAGGTACCTCGTACATTACTTGATAAATAAAGTGAACACAGCTTCACTAGACTAAGTAAATGTTCTATGCTATACTATCCCCAATGTATTCTCACAATTTTCATGTGGACACTGGACACTGACAGACCAATGCAACCTGTTTCATCATGAGCTGTATGCTCTATGCCACCTATGGGCTGACAGTAATATAAATGTATTGTTCCACAAATTAGTTCCACACAGAAAACCTAAATTCTAAAGTATCTCACCTACAGTGAGGGTGAGTAACACCAGTGGTATATAACCATCAGTTTGGGAAATTTTTAGGGCATAGGGGTCATTATTTTGTTTTAACACAATCACCAATTTTACTCTTATGCCCTGTACACAGGATCGGTTCATCAGATGAAAACGGACTGATGGATTTTTTCATCAGATATCCAATGAAACTGACTTTCATCAGTCGTACCTACACACCATCAGTTAAAAAAACAATTGTGTCAGAACGCGGTGACGTAAAACACAACGACGTGCTGAGAAAAATGAAGTTCAATGCTTCCAAGCATGCGTCGTCTTTATTCTGAGCATGCATGGATTTTTAACCGATGGACGTGCCCACAGACGATCGTTTTTTTCTATCGTTTTTTTAACCATCAGATCATTTTAAAACAAGTTCCTAGTTTTTTCACCGATGGATAAAAAACCGATGGGGCCCACACACGATCGGTTCGTCTGATGAAAACGGTCCACGTGTGTACGCGGCATTAGAGCTTCACTTTTTACTATTTATTTTTAAAATTAATAAGCTTATAAGATAAAAAAGCAACTGTGATACTCCCCCTCCTCTTCAGTGCATTCTTAAAGTACCATTGGTCCCAGCTGTCCAATACAAATGCTGCAGTTGAGGCACGCCTCTCACTGCAGTGTCATAGAAGGGGCATGTGTCTAAAAGAAAAATGCTCCCTTCCAGCCCAGCCCTCTTTTCTACAAGGAAAAACATTTGTATATGTGTATAAGATTTACCCATAATTATATGTTTTTCTCACACAGTTAAAAGGGAGAAACTGATTCTGTTGAAAAGGTACTGTTATATTCAAGCTTAATCAATTTCTTTTAATGCTATATTTTCTAACATAATAATTTATTATTTATCTATTTACTGTGAAATTGCTGGTTGGAAGTTATAACTTCAAACTTCAGTAATTTGTCTATTAGGCCCCCTGCTTGAGTACCGATTTTGAAAATATAGTAAATGACTTTAAAAACAATATGTAATAATTATTTGTACATTACTTACTTATGGTAATTAACCCCTTGCAACCCAGGCCAATTCTGACACTTCTCTCCTACATATAAAAATCATAATTTTTTTCTAGAAAATTACTCAGAACCCCCAAACATTATATATATTATTTCAGCAGACACCCTAGGGAATAAAATGGTGGTCGTTGATAATTTTTTTATGTCACAAAAATGTTCAATTTTTTTAAACATGTTTTTTTTTGGGGGAAAAAACTGTTTCATGAATAATAAAACAGTAACATTAGCCCTATTTTTTGGTATAATGTGAAAGATAAAGTTACGCCGAGTAAATAGATACCTAACATGTCACCTTTAAAATTGCGCACACTTGTGGAATGACACTAAACTTCAATACTTATAGATCTCCATAGGTGGCGTGTTAATTTTTTTTACAGGTTACATGTTTACAGTTGCAGAGAAAGTCTAGTGCTAGAACTATTGTCCTCACTCTAATGATCTAATGTAACCTGTGTGTATCTGGCTCTGATACTAGCCAGTGCCTCACCAGCCACTGACCTCACCGCACGTCCCTGCTGTAACGGCAGAAATCATGGACCCACCTCTAAGGGGGTACCACAGGGGCCCATTACACTTACAGTGTAAAGATGCAGAGAGTGCCACAGAGATAGCCATCACATCAATAATGGTGTCTACATCCAGGGAAACCAAAAAGGAAGAAGACCCCAGCTTGTAACATGACTGCCCTAAAGATATCTGAAAAAGGTAAGTGTGACAGAACAGTCCCACACTCCGCTTGAGTGCTTCCGCCAGTATACTGTTTTCTCCAGTCTGAACATAGATAACAGATATTAAAGCTGCATATTGCAACCAAGAACTAAATGGGACTAGCTCAGCTACAAAACTGGAACTTTTATTGAACAAACACACACAGAATATATACTCCAGAGGAGGACATCCCCCTCCTGATAATATTACCCTAACAATACAAACTGTACACAGGAATATAATTACAACAATCAACATATACTATAAACCAGACCTCAAATTTTGCACTCGCTTACTGAAAAACGAGGTCTGGCGAGGAGCTGGGCTGCCTGGGAGTGGGGGGGGAGAGCACTGTGGTGGGCGGGATCAGGAGCTGTTCTCCCAGTGATCCTCCTGATGGCTGAGAACACGGAGGAAGAGGAGAGACATGGAACGCAGAGCTGTATAGCCCGCTTTTAGAACTTACATTTACTCCGCTCTGCTCATTCACACAGCCCGCCTCCTCCTGACCCCGTACCTGTGATAGACAGAATGCGGGTCCAATGCTGGGATGTGTTGTCTATCACAGGCGTGGGGCCTGGAGGAGGCGGGGCTGTGTGAACAAGCAGAGCAGAGGAAATGTAAGTTCTAACATCGGGCTATACAGCTCTGCGATCCGCTTCTCTCCTCTTCATTCCCTCATGATCTGGCCACTCAGCAATCTGGGGGGCACAATGACTCCGCAATCTGGGGGGCACAATGACTCTGCAATCTGGGGGGCACAATGACTGTGCAATCTGGGGGGCACAATGACTCTGCAATCTGGGGGGCACAATGACTCTGCAATCTGGGGGGCACAATGATTCTGCAATCAAAGGCACAATGACTCTGCAATCTGGGGGGCACAAAGACTCTGCAATTTGGGGGGGCACAATAACTCTGCAATCGGGGGGCCACAATGACTCTGCAATCGGGGGCACAATGACTCTGCAATCAGGGGCACAATGACTCTGCAATCTGGGGGGGCACAATGACTCTGCAATTGGGGGGGCATAATGACTTTGCAATCGGGGGGCACAATGACTCTGCAATTGGGGGGGCACAATGACTCTGCAATCTGTGGGGCACAATGACTCTGCAATCTGGGGGGCACAATGACTCTGCAATCGGGGGGTACAATGACTCTGCAATCTGGGGCGGCACAATGACTGCAATTGGGGGGGCATAATGACTTTGCAATTGGGGGGCACAATGACTCTGCAATTGGGGGGGGAGCAATGACTCTGCAATCTGGGGGGCACAATGACTCTGCAATCTGGGGGGCACAATGACTCTGCAATCGGGGGTACAATGAGTCCGCAATGTGGGGCACAGTGAGGCTGCATTGATAAGCACAGGTGAGGCTGTGCTGAAGGGAACTGATAAAGTTGTTGTTAATATTTATTTCTGTAACTTAATTCTGCATAAAACATTTAAGTGTCGTTTCATGAGAGTGTGATTAGCGGCAGAATTAGGGGCTGAGCAGGGTAGGAGTTGGGTTGGGTTGGGCAACTGGTGGCGAGTAACCGTTGAGGCCTGGCTAGTGGCTCAAGACTTTTGAGCCCTGCTATAAACATTACGTTAATTAAACAACTAGCCAACTGGACAATATTGTGACTAATCAGATATCACATTGCAGGGCAGTCTGGCCGGCATCAAGCTCACAAAGTACAATGCACATTATTACAAGTATAAAAACATTCCCACAGTAGTTTGCTAGCAGACAATAGGTGAGTTAATTAGTCAATTAGCACAATCAACAATACAAACAATGATCTCCCCCTTCCTCAGACCAGTAGACAACAAAAGACCCAGGGCTTTTCAGATTAATCAGTTTTCTTTTCACATACATCTGTTTACTGAGTTTCAGGCTGGGAGAGACCATCATGGCTTCCCTGATTGTTACCGTATTTATCGGCGTATAACACGCACAGGCATATAACATGCACCCCAACTTTAAGAGGGAAGTTTCAGGAAAAAAACTTTCCACAGCCCCCTGCGTATAACACGCAGACACAGTATACCCTCTATTTTCAGGGTAAAAAAGTGAGTGTTATACGCCAATAAATACAGTAAATGTAATAATGTCCTTTTGCATTATATAACAGAACATGTTCCTAAATGCTTTTAGCTTCCTCAAATTCATAGAAGGAGACCCCAGATGGGTTGACTTTGAAGTTAGTTCCTGTCCCCCAATGCATGTAGCCACACAGTACCCTAACAAATTTTCCCGAACAGAGCATTACTCACCCAGCCAACCTCTGCTTCACTTGTAGAACATTCCTGCCTCTGGGGAGAAGTGAGGACTGTCCCTTCTCCCTGGAGTCCTTTCACCCGCTGAAGAGAAGACAGAGTGGTTGGGCTTACTTACTCCGCCATGCTGTTGGGGATCTGGGCTGACTGCCCAGCATCCCTGGGGTATACAGGTGGAGACTGTAGTCCCATCCACTATCACAGGAAATCCATTGTTTATTAGTTGAGGGTAGGGATGGGCCGATGTTCGACTCAAACATCAGGTGTTTGCCTGTTTGCTAAATAGCGAACCTTATGCAAATTTGAATGCCGCAGAACACTGTTTAAAAGTCTATGGGAGATTAACATGACAAAACAAAAGTGCTCATTTGAAAGGCTTATATGCATGGTATTGTCATAAAAAGTGTTTGGGGACATGGGCCCTGCCCCAGGGGACAAGTGTCAATGCAACAAAAAGTTTGAAAAACTGCACTTTCAGGAGCAGTGATAATAGTGCTTAAAGTGAAAAAATAAAAACAAAATATCCCTTTAAATATCTTGCCTGGGGGGTGTCTATACTATATAAAAGAAATGCTACTGGCGCAAAGAAAATAAATAGATCTCTATTGATTCAGTCTGCTGCAATCAGATGTATGCCATGTGGATTGCACTGACTACTCCGATTTAAATAATAATTTTTTTATCGTGCCACAAAACATATATGCATATGTGTGTAAATATCCCCTGCTTCTTAAATCGGACTTAGTAGTCAGCACAATCCACAGCTGGTATCTATAGTATGCCTGTAAAGTGGCACATTTTTCCTGTGTTTAGAACAGTCCCGCAGCAATATGACTGTAACAGAATGACCCGTGACAGACTGAGATTCTCCTATGTCTAAGGTCACCTTATGTCCACTAGGGCCATAGGGTGACAAAGAAATTATATCATGTATTGCAGAATATGGGACATTAATAATAATTCATATTGCAGGACTGGAATATTACAAAGGAGTTCATTTTGACTTGAGACCAGGTCTACAAGACAAGTGACTCATCCCTCTGTATAGTAGGCTTTTGAAAGGCTAAGTGAAGCCGGGCTTATGAAAGACATTTCATTCTGATGAAAGGTGTTAATTGCATCTACTCCTAGACAATACATTGTCTATGGTACAAAGGTGTCAGAGACAGTACGTCTGTCTAGATATGTGATTGAGGTTCCTTATATGGGTGTGAAGATTATCTGTGATTGTGTTTTATTCAAAAGGGAAAATCATTGTGTGACAGTATTTGGTTTTGATGTCATTATCTACAGGAATGTATCTCGTCAGTATCGGTGCGGACATGTCTGCTAGATAATTAGCCTCAGTGAGTGAATAGGGGGGTGGAGATGGCATTGATTACTGTCACATGCTTGTAACTGTATAAAAAGGGTAAGAAGAAACCAATAAAGTGTTCATATCTTTGGAAGCAAGTGCAGAGCAGAGTCTCGTCTTGATTATGGGAAATGATATGGATCGTGTATGCAGGATTGTTGGAGTGTGTCAGATAAGCTTGTCGTGGGTGGATGGAAGGTCGTAAACGGTGGTGACCATTACAATGACATTTCTAAAGAAAAATATGTAATTTAAAACTGTTCGAGGCTGTAATGATTTGTTGGGTCTCGGCAATACAGATAAAGTTCATTGAAAAAGATCGACATTTAAAAAAAAATAATTGTGTGGCACGGGTTGGTGGAACTTGGACCCAGTGCAAACTCTTTGGCAGGTGGCATAATCCATAACATCCTCAGATGAAAAGTCAATTAAATCCATACATTCTGTGATCTGTGGCTAGGAAATGAGGATGGCTTCTGAATCTCCCAAGTCCTGGAACGGCAAATGGGAAAATAAGCCGGCTGCTCAATCCCCATACATTTACCGGGCAGCTGAACAGATGCATTCCTTTATTCATGCTCGTCTAGTGCAGAAACGGGTTCATCAAGGTCAGTCAACACTCGCTGCATCCGCCTCTATAGCTGCGGCTGCAGGTGGGCAAATAGCACTGTTACTCTGCCCCTTTGCCGACACTTCAGCCAGGATTCAGCCAGGATTTCAGGATTATAGGCTTACCTACTGTATAGGTACAACTTACCAATGAAGGTTTACAAACTCATTAAATGTAATAATGTATTTTTGAATTATATAACAGAACATCTTCCTAAATGCTTGTAGCTCCCTCAAATGCCAGGCCCCATAGAGTCCCCTCCATAAGCCCCTGCCCTGAATTAGTCTGTCACAGTAAGTATTAATTAAACAAGTAAATCATACATGCAGGGGGATCTTCAATGGGAGGGGGCAGAAGAAAAAGCCAGAAGTTGGTCTTTAAAAGTTTAGAGTGTCTGCATTTGACCCATGCTGTAGTACTTTGCAAGCATGGTGACATACTGATATGGCTTTAAGGATTGCGACTAAAGAAATTTTATGTTCCTACATTTGTCTCTTGAATAGCAAGTTAGAGGAAATCTCAATAATAGAACACAGAATGCAATAGAAACCTAAAAGAGATTGTAAACTCTACTCTGCTAATGAGTGTAAATAGCCATGACATCTCTTCCTAAAAATAACTACTAAAAAACTACTGTCTAGACCCAGAGGATGCAAAGGTATCATGATAAACCAATTAAGAAACTGCTGACGCTATCCTAAATGGATTGCAATTCTAGAAAACATGTTGGAGGACAAAGTCATATTCAAGTCTATAGGGCACCCATTGAGCAGGCCTGACCAGTACTGAAAAGTATTTTGTGCCAAAGGAGGTAAACATCAGAGGAGGCCACAGCTGTCATGGTTAAACCTAGTACACACGGGCTGAATGTTGGGTGACATTCGGTCTGTGCGTATTGCAGCCAGTCGGCTGGCTTCGGTCGATGGGGCATGACCAAAAAAGTGTTCTGGCGGGGGCTTTCCCCCTTTTAGAACACAATAGCACAGCAGGCGATAGCGCTGTACTAAAAGTGAATTGTTAGTTCAGAGGCTCCTCCGGAGCTGTCAGTTTTTTTCCACTCATCCCTGCTGGGTGTGTACTATGCTTTAGGATGTGTTGAGGGAATCTTGATTAGTTTAAGTTAGGCACATAGAGAATAGGGGACTAAAGTCGTTTTTAGTAAAGATAAGATTGCACTTTAAGTCAATCAAGGGATTGCTAAGACTACTTGTAAAGTATTACAACTCCAAGCAAGAAATTATACCAATCTTCCCATCAGTGTTAGGCCGCGTACACACGATCAAATCTATCTGCTGGAAACGGTCGGCCCGACCATCCCAGCAGACAGATTCGACCGTGTTTACGGGCGAGCCGACGGATTTGGCCACCCGACAGATTTTAAAGCATGCTTTGAAATCTGTCGGCTGGGAACCCGTCCGCCCCGACATGTCTGCTGGTTAGTACGCTAACCAGCAGACATGTCTTCTCGCACACGTGCCGAATGGTTTCGATGCATGCGCGGAAGTGTTTTACTTCCTGGTGCGGTGACGCCACGTCACCGCGCCGTCTGGCGGCAAGGATTTTGGTTTGATCTTGTGTACACGATCAAACCAATATGTCCCCAGCAGACAGATTTGTTGAAATCGGTCGGGCCGACCGATTTGAACAAATCTTTCTGCTCGTGTGTACGCGGCCTTAGTCTAGCTAGTGCTAATTGTTCCACCCTGATCCACTATTTCCTTTCTGAAAGATGATGACGCAACAAGTTATATCTGAAATGTTGTCTAGAACCTTCTCCCTGGTTGAAAGCAGCATCAGACAATGAGTTGGTTGGATCTACAATATATTTGTTAACACTAAACTAAAGTGTTGATCAGTACTTCAAGTAAAAGAGACCATCACAGGAAGCTGCCTGTGGAGATAGATTCTGTTTTTGGATGCATTTTTTTGTCAAAAGAACTACCAATATACAATGTTAGAGCATATTATAAGCACATGTTTTCTGAAATGTTCTCTTCTCTAGATTCTCCGAACGTTGCTCTGCTCTTGTAGTATAGTCATCAACATAGAAAATATGTGTGAGCAGGGGTGTCGGGAGGGCGGAGCTTGGCGGGCTGGAGCCCCGAATGGGACAGCGAAAAGCCCAGAGTCTCGGCCATTTACTTTAACATTAATAGCCCCGAATCTGCAAATCAGCGCTGCAGGTCTCTCCTTTACACCATCGCATCGAATCACTCCCCCATCCTCCCCCTGCCCTACCTTAGTCACACAAGCCTGAAAGCACTGCAGTTCCGGACAAAGGGCGGGACTTTTCAAGTTACAAAACAGATGATAGGTTGCTAGCAACCAATCACCCACCTTTAACTTGAAAAGTCCAGCCCTTTGTCTGGTGCTTCCATGCTGCTTCCCGGCTTGTGTGACTAAGGTAGGGGAGTGTGGTGAGGGGGACAGAGATGGACTGGGCCACCCTGGGTGCCGCACATAAGAGGGTGTCAGTCCAGGGGTGTGTACAGTGTGAGAAAGAGAGGACGCCCCTGCACTTTCCCAGCTTTGTAATCATCGGTTAGGCAGGGGGCCCAGCGGTGCAGGGGAGGGGGCTGCTTGTATCCCCAGTCATCCAATCAGGCATGGCTGTCCCTCCATGATCTTCAATGCCTCCTGAGTAAGCTGGAGTTGGTGGGCAGAGATGGGGGTGTGGCTGCCTCCTCTACTCCTCCCAAAGGCTCGTTCATTGGCTGATCCTGGAGGAGAAGGAGGAGAGCACACAGGAGCCACGAGTGTCTGTATCTGCAGCTACACACAGTAAGTGAGCACTTTATCACTCACTGTATACAGCCCTAAACCTGCCCCTATATAGTACATTATACAGCCCTAACCTGCCCCTATATAATACATTATACAGCCCTAACCTGCCCCTATAGTACATTATACAGCCCTAACCTGCCTCTATAATACATTATACAGCCCTAACCTGCCCCTATAGTACAATATACAGCCATAACCTGCCCCTTTAATACCCTATACAGCCCTAACCTGCCACCATAATACCCTATACTGCCCTCACCTACCCCTATAATACCCTATACACCCATAGCCTGCCACCATAATACCCTAGGCTGCCCTGAACTGCCCCTATAATTCCATATACTGCCCTGACCTGCCCCTATAATACCCTATACTGCCCTTACCTGCCACTATGCTACTCTAACCATCTTAAATTGAGTTGCAGTTGCGGAAAAAAACACACTGTCACTCAAAAGAAGCTCCTGCTCCTTTCTAAGCGACACAATTTGCACACTGCAAATTTGTCGGGGGATCCGCCCCATGTGCCAAATGCCCTAGGTACGCCCCTGCCAAACATACATGGTTAAGTGGAGTGAATAATCCCCCAGTGACTTGCATGGCCGGTCATCTGCCTTCTCAGTGATCTGATCCTCGGAGGGATTCCCAGCAGCCTGAGCTCCTCCCCCTTCTCCCATCATCCTCCTCATCATTCCCCTGCATTTGTGCGCTTTGCAAAATTAAAGTGGGCCAGTCTAGATGAAGTCCAGGGCCAAATTTTTGTCCCAGCCCTGCCCTGGAGGGGGAGGAAGGGGGAATGCTGAGTTGATGAAAGATACAGTCAGACTGTGATGGAGGGAGTCTGTAATGGAGCTGGGATGTGTAATGGAGCTGGGTCATGGTATGGAGCTGGGATGTGTAATGGAGCTGGGTTGTGTAGTGGAGCTGGGTCGTGTAATGGAGCTGGGTCGTGTAATGGAGCTGGGTCATGTAATGGAGCTGGGTCGTGTAATGGAGCTGGGTCCTGGTATGGAGCTGGGATGTGTAATGGAGCTGGGATGTGTAATGGAGCTGGGTCATGTAATGGAGCTGGGATGTGTAACGAAGCTGGGTTCTGTAATGGAGCTGGGTCCTGTAATGGAGCTGGGATGTGTAACGGAGCTGGGTTCTGTAATGGAGCTGGGTCCTGTAATTGAGCTGGGATGTGTAATGGAGCTGGGGTGTGTAATGGAGCTGGGATGTGTAATGGAGCTGGGATGTGTAATGGAGCTGGGTCATGTAATGGAGCTGGGTCGTGTAATGGAGCTGGGACGTGTAATGGAGCTGGGTCGTGTAATGGAGCTGGGACGTGTAATGAAGCTGGGACGTGTAATGGAGCTGGGTCGTGTAATGGAGCTGGGTCTTGTAATGGAGCTGTGTCGTGTAATGGAGCTGGGTCCTGTAATGGAGCTGGGTCATGTAATGGAGCTGGGTCGTGTAATGGAGCTGGGTCGTGTAATGGAGCTGGGATGTGTAATGGAGCTGGGTCCTGTAATGGAGCTGGGATGTGTAATGGAGCTGGGTCCTGTAATGGAGCTAGGTCGTGTAATGGAGCTGGGCCGTGTAATGGAGCTGGGTCGTGTAATGGAGCTGGGATGTGTAATGGAGCTGGGTCCTGTAATGGAGCTGGGGTGTGTAATGGAGCTGGGACCTGTAATGGAGCTGGGGTGTGTAATGAAGCTGGGTCGTGTAATGGAGCTGGGGTGTGTAATGGAGCTGGGGTGTGTAATGGAGCTGGGTCGTGTAATGGAGCTGGTATGTGTTATTGAGCTGGGTCCTGTAATGGAGCTGGGAGGTGTAATGGAGCTGGGTCGTGTAATGGAGCTGGGTCATGTAATGGAGCTGGGACGTGTAATGGAGCTGGGTCATGTAATGGAACTGGGTCGTGTAATGGAGCTGGGTCCTGTAATGGAGCTGGGTCCTGTAATGGAGCTGGGATGTGCAATGGAGCTGGGTCCTGTAATGGAGCTAGGTCGTGTAATGGAGCTGGGTCGTGTAATGGAGCTGGGATGTGTAATGGAGCTGGGATGTGTAATGGAGCTGGGATGTGTAATGGAGCTGGGTCCTGTAATGGAGCTAGGTCCTGTAATAGAGCTGGGTCGTGTAATGGAGCTGGGATGTTTAATGGAGCTGGGTCGTGTAATGGAGCTGGGTCCTGTAATGGAGCTGGCATGTGTAATGGAGCTGGGTCGTGTAATGGAGCTGGGTCGTGTAATGGAGCTGGGGTGTGTAATGGAGCTGGGGTGTGTAATGGAGCTGGGTCGTGTAATGGAGTTGGGTCGTGTAATGGAGATGGGATGTGTAATGGTGCTGGGTCGTGTAATGGTGCTGGGTCGTGTAATGGAGCTGGGTCGTGTAATGGAGCTGGGTCGTGTAATGGCGCTGGGTCCTGTAATGGAGCTGGGTCCTGTAATGGAGCAGGGATGTGTAGTGGAGCTGGGTCGTGTGATGGAGCTGGGTCGTGTAATGGAGCTGGGTCGTGTAATGGGGCTGGGTCCTGTAATGGCACTGGGTCCTGTAATGGAGCTGGGATGTGTAATGGAGCTGGGTCTGTGATGTTAAGGGGGGGTGCTGAGGGCACTGATGTAAGGGCTTGTTCACACTTGTGCAGAGATCTATGTTTTTCTGCCCTAGAAAAACATAGGTATCTACAAGGGCAACAGAAAACAATTGTGACATGCACGAGAGGCTGTGATGTGAAGGATCTGTGTCATCACCAATATGACACTCCGACCTCCGCTGGGGGAAAATTTTACTGACCGGACCCCCGTGAATTTTAATTCAGTATCCCTGCTCTAAACCATATTTCTCCTCAAACCCCATCATGGTTGGTGGTGTTTTGACTCCCATGTTATACCATTTGCAATTTACCCTAATTTTACAGTGTTTTCAGGAATGAGTTTTAGTTTGGTAGCAAATCTGGATATGCATACTGTAGTTTTACTTAAAAAAAGAAAAGATGAATTTTCCATTTTTTTCTAGGGCATTTTTTATACCGTCCTATATTTTCTGCAAAATATATTAGTTGACCAATGCACACATTAGCAAAATGACAACTTATTAAACATATCTGCATTTGCTAAAGAATTTGAAATATATTACATTTTACTTATGTCAGCATTGGGTCTGGATATGGTCTTTAGAAACAGCTTTATGGGGTGGCGGGTAAGTTATGTAGTAGCAGATATATTGTAATAGTGATCAGTAGATCACTATAACAGTGATCTACTGCTGCAGTGAGATGCTAGACAAAGCTCTCTCCTAGCCTACATACCTGGAGGAAATGATATGGCAGTACTCATGACATCACATTTATTCAATGTGGAAGCATTGTCTTATCAGAAATCCACTACAGTCACTTCTATGGTGCAGTGTAGCAAGATTGGAAGCCCAGGCAGTGTTGCCAACCTACCAGATTGAAATTTACTGCCACAACACCCGAAATTTACTGGCGCAGCCAAGTTTTTACTGGCATTTCACAAAAGTTACTATTTAGACCACAAACAAATACAGTGGGCAAATAGCAATGCGATATTAAGGTAAAAAAAACATAATTTTGTTATTTTCGATATAAGGGCAAATTATTTAGTCACATCACCCCCTGCCTTCACCCCCCTCTGCAGTGCCACAATCTCCCCCTGCCTCCAATCTCTCCCAGGCCCCCTCCCTCCTATCACCCTCTGCGGTGCCACCAACAACCCCCGTCTCCATCTCTCACCCTCTGCGGTGCCTCCAATCACCCCCTGCCTCCACTTTTATGTAGTGAAGTGATGTTTGTAACCTGCATTGCATCTGTTTGTATTGGATGTTGATAATAACTTTCTTCTAAGTAAAAAAAATACAACTTATTAAGAAATTTTGTGTGTATTTTTTTACATGAGTGACTTTGGCAGAGGAGTAATGTGTTTTGGTGTGTGCAGTGCACAAAGGGGTGTGTGTGTGTGCACATATCTTATATATTCTATTTTGCTCCCTGCATACGATTACTACTGACTGGTTTATATAACACTCATCGTACGTATGGTCAGTCAGTGTATGTCAGTTAGCCAGGTCAGTGTAGTGTATGTATGTCAGGTAGAGGTAGGTAGGTGTTGAAGTTAGTGTAAGTATGTGTCTTCTGCCCATCAGTGTACAAGTAGGTGAGGTCGGTGTAATGGTCAGTGTGTCAGGTAGGTGAGTTTAGTGCCTATCATTGATTGGCAGCACCAGTAGGCCAGGCAGAAAGCAGCAAGTTAGCTTACCTCCCTTCACACAACGCCACCTCCCTGCGAAAAACACCCGCGAAATGACCACCCCGAATCCCCCCCACAGTGCCACCACCGGCCTATTGATGGTTTTCTCTTGACTCAATGTGTTTTAGTGTATATAAGCTTCCAACACACTTTTTTTTTTATCCACTTCAGACTCCACCACTGCACAAGAGACTTGCTCATGGTTTCTTAGCTTGTACTGTCTCAAATGCGGTTTTGCATCTTTTGTGATGTTCTTTTACTCATTGATTTAAAAAGATTTTATTTTTATTTTTTGTATAAACTAGAAAGTCCCTGAAGGATATTAGCCTTTATAATTTCAGAAGAGGGCGGCCAGGTGGTTATCCTTATAAAGACACACATCAAAAATATTACCTACTAAAATCCCTCGCCCCTTTAATACCCTTAGGGAGATTCTATGTTTTTTGTTCTTCCATACATATTTCATTAACAGGGTATTTAACACTGTGAAGTAAGGTTGAGGTATTTCCACTGGTATCATTTCAAATGTATACAATATCTCTGGAAGAAAAAACATCTTCAGAATGTTGATTCGTCCTATCCATGATATTGGTCTATTTGTTATTTTTTTAATTTCCCTTTTAATTTTGTCTAAAAGAGGGATATCATTTATTTTGTAGATTATTTTTATTGAACCAGCCAATTTTATGCAGAAATACTTGAGTTTCTTCTGCCATGGGAAATTAAACTTGTCTCTCAGGAGCTGTTCTTCTCCTTTGCTGAAGTTAACATTCAAAATCTCAGTCTTTGTTGCATTGATTTTAAAATTTGATATCTCACGGTACTGTTTCAGAGTTTTAAGCAAGTTCGGTAGTGTGATTCTGAGGTTAATAATATAGAAAAATGTCATCTGCAAAGGCTGAAAGTTTATGTTCTTCCTTTTCCACCTTAACGCCCTTGATATCCAGATTATTCGGGACCATAGCAAGGAGAGGCTCGAGAGACAGCACAAACAGGAGAGGAGACAGGGGACAACCCTGTTTCGTCCCATTCTTTATCTCAAAGGCGTGGAACAACGTACCATTAATTTTGGTCCTTGCTGAGGGGTGATGGTATAGTTTTTTTATCCACTGGATCATCCTACATCCAATTCCCATAGTTTCCAGTGTTTGCATCATGAGTCCCCAGTCTTCCCTGTCAAATGCTTTTTCTGCATCTATTGACAGGAGTAGACCTGAGGACCCATTCTCTTTTATCTTCTGGAGGAGAAGTAGGGCTCTCACCCCATTATCCTTCCCCTCACTTCCTGGGGTAAATCCAACCTGGTCTGGATGGACCAGGGTGGTCATCACCCTTTTCAATCTTTCTGTAAGCATTTTCGCAAACAATTTTATGTCTGCCATAAGCAGTGATATAGGCCTATATCCGGAGTAGAATGATCCATCCTTTCCTTTTTTCTGGATTACCATTACATTAGCTACTAAGGCTTCCTTGTTCATTCCATATTCCGATCCCAACCCGTTTATATATTGACACAGCCTGGGAATCAGAATTTTTTTCCTGCATTTTTTAAAATAGAATGTTGTAAACCCATTGGGCCCAGGGCTTTTTCCTGATGACAAGTTCCTTAGTGCTCTACTGATTTCTTCCTCCGTTATTGTTTTTTTAAGGATTGACTTTTCCATCTCCTCAATTTTCGGTACTCTAGCTTTTTCTAAAATTGTGTTTATTTTTGGCTTTTTCTCTCCTGCCTGCCATCTCTTTTGTTCCACTGCATACAACATCATAAAAGGCTTCTGCTATGTCCTTTGTAGCATATACCATATCCCCATTCTTTTTTTTTTATATGTGTAACGGTACCCCGGTAGGGGCTGCTGAGAAAATCTGCTGTAACAATTTGATTGCTAAATAAATCTTTAGACCTGTTCTGAAGATTGTTGGTGTGCTGGTGACATTCCCTTGCTAGTGTATGAAACTATGGTATTTTAATCGAAAAAAGAGTAGAGCAAAGAGGAGGAGGCCTGGCAGTGATCTACAAGGCTCACCTCTCACTTACCAAACCAGACCCACAGACCTCACTACCATTCATGGAAACCCTCACTCTGCAACTGCAAACAAATCTCCAGGACACCGTTCACATACTACTCTGCTATAGACCACCTGGACCAAAAACGCAGCTCCTCACATCACTGACAGAATTCATCTCCACCTATACCTTAAACATCAAACACCTCCTGCTACTCGGGGACTTTAATCTCTGGGCCAACTCCTCACAGGACCCCGTCACCGACGCCTGCATTGACCACTTGGAAGGATTAGGCAACTGGTATGCAGACCCACACATGTTTCAGGTCACACTCTTGATCTTATCTTCAAACAAGATATGGATATCAACACACTGGGAAATTAGCCCCTACCCTGGACAGATCACCATGCAATCAAATTCAAAATCACTTTAAACGCCTTCTTAAAAAAACGACAAACCCGTTAACTACACGCTGGACAAGATCCCAGAAGAAGCTTCATTCGGGAACTCTTCAAAACTACATTACTTAACAAAATAAAAACAATAGAACAATGTCAAGAGTAAGGCCTCGTACACACGAGTAAATAGATTTGTTCAAAACGGTCTGTCCGACCGATTTGAACAAATCTGTCTGCTGGCATTTTGGTTTGCTCACGTGTACACACGAGCAAACCAAAATCCCCGCCAGCAGACAGCGCGCTGACGTGTCGGTGACATGGCGGTGATGTTGACGCTGCCACGTCACCGCACCAGGAAGTAAAACACTTCCGCGCATGCGTCGAAACCATTCGGCGCGTGTGCGAGAAGACATGTCTGCTGGTTAGCGTACTAACCAGCAGACATGTCGGGCGGACGGGTTCCCAGCCGACAGATTTCAAAGCATGCTTTAAAATCTGTTGGGTGGTCAAATCCGTCTGTTTGCCCGTACACACGATCGAATCTGTCTGCTGAAACGGTCTAGCAGACTGTTTCCAGCAGACAGATTTGATCGTGTGTACGAGGCCTGACGGAAACACTTAACTCCATCAACAAAGCTCTACTACAGACAGCAGACAAAGTAGCTCCGAAACGCAAAACGATCATCCGGAAAAACAACTCCAGTTGGTTCAACAATGATCTCACGTTGCTGAAACAAGAACGCAGAAGAGCGGAAGCAGCCTGGAGAAGAAACTCAACGGAGGGAAACCACACAATCTACAAATTAATCACCAAGAAATATCACAAAGAAATCTTTAAAGCAAAAAAAGATAATTTTTCTAATATCCTCGCCAAAGCCCACAACTGTCCCCGCGAACTCTTCAATTTAGTTGCTCAGACCATGTATCCAGCCTGCCTAGAGGCTCCTAATTTTGAATCACAAAATTTTTGCAACGAATTATCGGATTATTTCATTAACAAAATTGAAAATTGAAAATTATTCAGCAAAAGAGAACTTCTACCCACCACCCTTTAAACCAAAAAGGCAATATTAAAACAAATATGCCATAATCAACAAAATTCACACTAAAATCAATCGCCATCGACACCACCAAAAATATCATTGGTGCCCTGCGAGACAGTACATCACCTAATGATATCATTCCCACTAAAATGTGCCGATATTTTGGCACCGGCTATCACTCACCTCATAAACCAATCTTTTAAGGAAGGCATGGTGCTGACCTCCCTGAAACAAGGCATAATTAAACCCATCTAAAAAATAAAAAAAAGGGCTCAACCCCAAAGACCCAAACCATCGGCGACCCATAACAGGTCTAAACATCTTCTCCAAGATAATGGAGAAAGCAGTAGTGCAACAGCTACAACACCATTTAGACACCCACAAACTATTGTATCCACTTCAATCAGTTTTCCGTCCAGGTCATGGAACGGAAACAGCACTTCTTAAAATATGGGATGACGCTCTTGAAGCTGCAGATGAAGGAGAATCTTGTCTTCTCGTACTGCTGGACCTAAGTGCAGCTTTTTATACAGTAGACCACAAATTGCTGCTGACCCGCTTAGCTGAAGTAGCTAGAGTGGCAGACTCGGATCTTCCCTGGTTCTCCTCCTTTTTGGAAAACCGATCACAGATAGTAAAATTAGGTCCTTTCACTTCTGAAAAACGCACAGTGTCATGCGGAGTCCCTCAGGGGTCACCTTTGTCGCCCGTACTATTCACTATTTATCTCCGCCCCCTTCTAGAAATCATCAGTAACCAGAATTTACTTTACCATTCCTACGCAGATGACACCCAACTTTATTTCCGTATCAGCAACAAAAAGGATCATTATCTCGGACTAGAGATAGAGAATTGGATGATGGAGAGTTACCTTAAACTGAATGGATCAAAAACAGAACTTCTCCTGTTTCACTCCAACCGAAAAAGACTCGCCACAACATCATGGACACCCCGCCCATTTTGGGACAAACCATCACCCCTAGAACCAAAGTCAAAAGTCTTGGAGTCACTTTTGACTTCGACATGACTATGGATGCACAAATAAGTTCAGTAGTCAGCGGATCCCACCATCTGCTGCGTCTACTATGTAGACTCATTCCCTTTTCCCAAAAGAAGACATAGCAGTCGTGGTAGGAATAATAATTAACTCCAGACTCGACTATGCAAACGCCCTTTACCTCGGACTCCCAAAATACCAAATAACTTGTCTACAAGTCGTCCAGAACACAGCGGCACGACTTGTAACCGGAAAAAAAAACATGGGAATCAATCTCTCCCTCCCTTAGGTCCCTTAATTGGCTGCCCGTAAAAGATCGAATCACGTTCAAGGCACTCTGCCTGATGCACAAATGTGTACAAAACAGTGCACCCCAATATCTATGCGAAAAATTTAAATGTGACAACCCCAATCGTGTCCTCCGATCTACCAACCAAAATCTACTCCAAATACCCAAGGCCCGATACAAGTCCAAAGAAGAACGAAGATTCGCAGTCCAAGGACCACGACTTTGGAACGCTTTACCAACCAGCATCCGATTGAGAGAGAATCATCTGGCCTTCAGAAAAAAAACTCAAAACCCATCTATTCTGAAGGCAAAAAATAGTAGGAAATGGATACCAAGCACCGTGAAGCGATTCAGTTTACATGTGTAGCGCTATACAAGTTTCTCACTCACTCAGAACCTGACCACGATTATCGAGAAGCATTTAAATAAGTACAGCTAGGATTTAATCTTGAGTTGATTTACTGTATGTATTCATCACCATACATGAAATCCTGGGCCTAGGTATAAATATTGCGTCTCTAGTTTTACTATCAACTCAGAAATAATATCCTAAAACACACTGTCTGAATTTAAGAAATATGTATTATTATGTTACTAAAATAGGCTTGCTTACTTATTTATTATTTATTTAACTTTTTCAGATGAGACAGCTGGCAGTCAGGTGCCCCTTAACCCTCATAAATCCCTAGATGCTTCATAATTGTGCCAGACGTCCAATCTATTCCTGCCGATTGCTTAATTCTGAACACATGCAGTGAAATATTGCTGCTGTTAACATGACACATGCTATATTCTTCTTTTCCAAGTAGGATGTTGGCACTCCTTTTACAGACCTTAACATGTTTCCTGGAGCATGTGGCCAGCTGAATTCTGAGATCTGTCACGTCTCGGGAATGAACTGGACAGCTTTCATCAAAAACACTAGTTTAAATAATAATTATAATTTGCAATAAACCTTATTAGATATGCAACCTGATATATTCTACTTTTTTCATTTAAGTTTTTGTAACTAAGAAAATAATAACTATGTTTGCCATTAATATATGTGAAAGGTACAATGAAATACATCTCTGTATGTTGAATTCATAGGTATTATTTCTGACATGATGAGAGTAGTGCAGTCATACCAATAATTATACTTGGAATGTTTTGATATTCCTTGGTCTATCTCTTTTACATACTGTGCAGTAGACATGTGTGCTGCCAATTTATTTTTTGTTTTCCGGGTCATTCGTTATGATTGAAATTCGTTATTTTGAAAAAATTCATCATAACTTTGGAAAAATGTGAATTAGTTATGTTCCATTCAATTAGATGCAGTATTTGTAAATTCATACATTCGAAAATTTGAAAATGAGAAAATTTGGAAATTTAGAAAAAGGAAAAACCGAAAATCCAAAATAATAACCAACTAATAATAACTAACTATTAAATTATAGGTATTGGAATATCCTTTCAAATTTGACTGATTATGAACGTAACAAATACGAATTTATCCAAAGTTAGGAATTATCTAAAAAAAAACAAATGCTGCTTCTAAATGAATAGAATGTAACAAGTTAATAAAAAATAATAATAATAACAAGTTTTTATTATTGTTATTATTATTATTAGTTATTATTATTAAATTGTTATGTTCCATTTGTTTAGATGCAGCATTTGTTATTTTTGGTAATTCGGAACTTCGGACTCGTATTTGTTACGTTCACTAACAGCCTATTTTGAAAGGAAATTCCAATATCTATAATTTAATAGTTAGTAATAAATATTATTATTAGTTTGTTATTATTTCAGATTTTCGGGTTTTCGATTTTTCGGATTTAATTTTTTTTGAATTTTCAAAAATTCATTCTTATTTTTGGTTTTTAGAATTTACAAATTTTAGAAATTTCCGAACTTTCCAATTTAAGGATTTACAAATTTCGAACTTATGAATTTTAGTTTTCGTAAAAAAAACTGGGTTTTCGTTAATTTAAACATTTACAAATTAACCACTTAAGACCCGGACCAATACGCTGGCAAATGACCCAAGGGGTTTTTGCGATTCGGCACTGCGTCGCTTTAACAGACAATTGCGCGGTCGTGCGACGTGGCTCCCAAACAAAATTTGCGTCCTTTTTTTCCCACAAATAGAGCTTTCTTTTGGTGGTATTTGATCACCTCTGCGGTTTTTATTTTTTGCGCTATAAACAAAAATAGAGCGACAATTTAAAAAAAAATTCAATATTTTTTACTTTTTGCTATAATAAATATCCCCCAAAAATATATAAAAAAACATTTTTTTTCCTCAGTTTAGGCCGATACGTATTCTTCTACATATTTTTGGTAAAAAAAATCGCAATAAGCGTTTATCGGTTGGTTTTCGCAAAATTTATAGCGTTTACAAAATAAGGGATAGTTTTATTGCATTTTTATTAATTATTTTTTTTTTACTACTAATAGCGGCGATCAGCGATTTTTTTCGTGACTGCGACAATATGGCGGACACTTCGGACAATTTTGACACATTTTTGGGACAATTGTCATTTTCACAGCAAAAAATGCATTTAAATTGCATTGTTTACTGTGGAAATGACAGTTGCAGTTTGGGAGTTAACCACAGGGGGCGCTGTAGGGAATGTGTGCCCTAATGGTGTGTTTACAACTGTAGGGGGGTGTGGCTGTAGATGTGACGTCATCGATCGTGTCCCCCTGTTACAGGGATGACGCGATCGATGCTCCGGCCACAGAGAAGCACGGGGAAGCCGTGTGTACACACGGCTCTCCCCGTTCTTCCGCTCCAGGGACGGATCGCCGCACTGCAGCGGCGATCGGGTCCGCGAATCCCGCGGTCCCGGTCCTGGAGCTTCGGACCGGGTCGCGGGCGCGCGCCCGCGGGCGCGCGCCCGCGACCCACGGCTGGGTACTAAAACCAACGTATATATACGTTGATGTGCCCAGCCGTGCCATTCTGCCGACGTAAATGTGCAGTAGGCGGTCCTTAAGTGGTTAACAAATTTGCTGGATTTCATTAAAAAACGAATTGGGAACAAAACAAATTACACATGTCTACTGTAGAGTGCTCTCTATGTAAGGTCCTAATGCCTGAGATGGTTACAATATCTTGGGCATACACGATCTTTGTTTTTGTTTTTTTAAGTGTATTTTTGTGCGTGAACTCGAGAGAGAGGAGCCGGACTGCAGGAGTTGGGAGTAGGCAGACCCTCCCCCCAGAGGCAATCTGCCATCCTTCTCCATGCCCCCGGGTGGCAATGGTGGGTGTGAGGGGGGCCTCCTACTCACCCCGCCCTACCTGATCTACTTAGGAGCCCAACTGGGGCCCAACGGGACCCCAACGGGGTGGAGGGACTCCCCCTATGAGGGAGTGAAGGGGTCTAACCCACCCAGCCAGCCCCATAGGTCCTTCGCCTCTCTTTTTTTAAAGTGCGTGCGTGTTAAACCAATTTTGTGTGCGTGCCAAGTGTGGTGGTTTTTGTGGGGGGGGGGGTGGGCGTACTAAGCACAGGCATACCTTGCATAGCACACCCACCGGGAGCCGGGCTGAGACCACCAAATTCAATTCACATGTAGCCGAGGCCGGGATCCGAACCCTTGGCTGCAGAGGTGAATGGCTTGTCAGCGCAGTGCCAATCACGTTGGGTACTTCAGATGTCAAGGAGTTTGGCACACCAGGAAGTGATACACATACTCAGCCTCACGCTGCACAACGATTTTCCAGCTTGTGGGACAACAATCTAAGCACTAGCAGACTGAGAGTCACTATCACTGGGGCAGGTCAAATGAACAGTTAACCCTTTACACACACACCACAACTGTCACCAAGGGGTTGATTTACTAAAACTGGAGATTGCAAAAACTGGTGCAGCTGTGCATGGTAGCCAATCAGTTTCTAACTTCAGCTTGTTTAATTAAGCTTTGGCAGTAAACCTGAAAGCTGATTGATTTCTATGCAGAGCTGAACCCGTTTTTAGTCTCTATTTTAGTAAATAACTAAATAATAAACAACCCCTTTGTGTTTTAGAGGAAACACCATTCACATTCAAAATATGTATTTTGCAAAAATGTATCACTTGCTGCCACTCCCAGACAGGAATGTAACAGACTTTAAATTATTGCAGCAACTTCAAAAAGATGGCGTTACTCTATCTCTAGTTGGGGTATTTAGAGATTCAGCCTAACATTTTAAAACATTGTTTTCATAAAAATAAAATAAAAACATATTTACAGAAAAGGTATTGCAAAACAGCAAAAAGCAACAGTAAAACTGAAGGATTTAAAGCCTTTTTTACACATTCAGCCACCAGATTCCAGCGGCAAGGATTTTTGTGGCTGGAATAAATGGAGCATGTGAATAATAGCAGTTATCCGCGGTTTGAAGGGTATGACAGTGGAAAGTATGCACAGCAGAGCAGTGTGGAGGGTTTGGCAGAGGGTGGTATGTAACGGAGAGGAGTGTGGAGGTATAAAAGTGGGCAGTATGTACAGGAGAGGAGTGTGAAGAGTATGACAGCGGGCAGTATGTACAGAAGAGGAGGGTGGGGGTATGACAGGGAGTGGTATGTACCAGAGAAGAGTGTGGTGGGTATGAAATGGGGCAGTATGTACAAGAGAGGAGTGTGGAGAGTATGACAGTGGGCAGTATGTACAGGAGAGGAGTGTGGAGGGTATGATGGGGGTGGTATGTAGAGGAGAGAAAGATAGTTGGCAGTATGTACAGGAGAGGAGTGTACATAGTATGACAGTGAGCAGTATGTAAAGGAGAGGAGTGTGGATGGTATGATAGTGGGCAGTATGTACAGGAGACGAGTGTGGAGTGTATGATGGGGGTGGTATGTACAGGAGAGAAAGATAGTTGGCAGTATGTACAGGAGAGGAGTGTACATAGTATGACAGTGAGCAGTATGTAAATGAGAGGAGTGTGGATGGTATGATAGTGGGCAGTATGTACAGGAGAGGAGTGTGGAGTGTATGATAGGGACAGTATGTACAGGAGAGGAGTGTGGAGGGTATGACAGTGGGCACTATGTATAGGAGAGAAGTGTATGACAGCGGGTACTATATACTGGAGAGGAGTGTGTATGGTATGACTGCAGCCGCTATGTATAGGAGAGAAGTGTGGAGGGTATGACAGGGTACAGAAGAGGAGTGTGGAGAGTACGACAGTGGGTACTATGTACAGGAGAGGAATGTGTAGGGTATGACAGTGGGCACTATGTATAGGAGAGAAGTGTGGAGGATATGACAGTAAGCAGTATGTACAGGAGAGAAGTGTGGAGAGGATGACAGTGGGCACTATGTATAGGAGAGAAGCGTATGTTAGTGGGCACTATGTAAAGGAGAAAAGTGTGGAGAGTATGACAGTGGGCACTATGTATAGGTGTTATGACTCTGTGTGTTATTAGGACTCTGGACTACAGGTCTGGATCTCAGCTGCGGAGGTTACTCAGGTTTTGTCCACCAGATCACTCTCTAAGTACACAGAGATTATGTGGTTTAGGTCATCACAGCCTCCACTGAGAACAAACTTATGGTTGGCGTAGCTTATTGCAGCAACATGGATTTAAACAGAGAGCAAAGCAATACACTACACGGTCAGTAGATGGCTGAGATGCTAAGTGGTTAGTAGCAAGGAAAGCTGTGAATGTTATGACTAAGGGCACTCTGCAGTCCCTATGGTGAGAGAGCAACAGTCTAACAGATAGTAGCAGACAGATTGATCACAGTCCTTTAGACACAGCAATGTATATAAGCATAACAAGGCAGTATTGGCCACATGGGGTACTTGCGGTTCTGATGAGAACAGAGAGGAGGTCCTTCCTGCAGGATACTGAGGTCCCTTTAGGGTTGAGGAGGTACAGATAGGTTGCAGTCTGCGGATATGGGCACAAGCCGGATGAAGCGGGAGGCTTTCTGAAGTGGCCAAACGCTGGGGTGAAGGAGTGCAGAGCTCAGAGTCTCCTAAACGGGGTGTCCGGGTCCCTGGTGGCGGCAGGCGTCCAACAGGAATAATCGAACACCCTGCCGCCACAGCAGGGGGTTTAAATAGTGCGCCTGGAACGTGGAATACTCCGGGTCGCACTTCCGCGTTCCAGCGTGGAGCGCAGACGTCCACGCACCGGAAGTGACGCAGACGACTTGTAGAACGGAGCGCAGCTGTCAGAACAAGGTACAGCTGCGCTCGTTCTATTGAAGGTAACGCAGATGGCGTTACATACTCCCCTCCTCAAGGGGGTACCAACAGAGTACCCAATAGGAGCTGGTCGATCAGGATGCTTGTGATGTAACTGTTTAATGAGTCGGGGAGCATGAATGTGTGAGGAATCTTCCCTGGAATCATCGAGATGACTATAACCCTTCCAACAAATAAGATATTGAAGAGAAGAACCTTTCCTTTTGGAATCAAGAATTCTCTCAACCTCATACTCTGTTTCACCGAGAACCACGACAGGAGGAGGGGGTTGAGGATCTCTGTTAGGGAATGGATTAGGTGTGAAAGGTTTGATAAGTGAAACATGAAAGGAGGGATGTATTTTCCAATCTGAAGGCAGGAGTAGTTTAACAGCATTATTGTTGATTACATGGGAAATTGGGAAAGGTCCAGTAAATTGACGACCAAGTTTCTTTGAAGGTATCTTAAGGCGTAAGTTCCGGGTGGACAGCCATACCAGGTCGCCAACTTTGTATATAGGAGGTACTGTTCTATGGGTATCATAATATTTTTTCTGTTTCTGCTGAGCAGCTTCAAGGTTGGAACGGAGAATACTCAGGTTCTTTTTCAAGGCCGAAAGGTAATTTTCCACAGAGGGAACATTATTTGGGGGAAAGGAAGATGGCAAGCTGTTAGGATGGAATCCATAGTTCGCGTAGAATGGTGAGAGTTGGGAGGAAGAGCTTGTGGCATTATTATATGCAAATTCGGCGTAGGGAAGCAGATGGAACCAGTCATCCTGTAGATGGGTACAGTAACAACGTAGATACTGTTCAAGTGTCTGGTTGACACGCTCTGTTTGTCCATTTGTTTGTGGGTGATAGGCAGTGGACATTTTATGATTAATCTTTAAGTTCTGACAAAGGACTCTCCAGAATTGCTGCTGTTCCCTTTATTTCTACAAGTTATATTTTTTTACACGTGTGGTTTTTAATTTCCTTTTTATGGTTCCTATCACAAAGTGTGTGATGTTTTGGAATTTTTAATTAAATTTTGCATTTTTACACTATGAGGAGCCTTTTTTTCTTTTTCTTTTTCCCTTTTGCAATTAAGAGCTGCTGCTGGGCACTATTAAAGTGTGAATTTTAAACCGATTCATCCTGTGGACACCGACACACCTTGGAGATTACCCCTACCTAGGACTACAATCCTGGTGATAACCGGATTAGACAATCGGTCTAAAAAAGCTTGTAAGACCCCCCCGCCATATGGCGAGGTGAGGGTCCACCTTATCCGGTAAGGGTACCCATCTATTTGTATTTGTGCAAAGTGTGAAGATCACTTCTTGAACCATATACCGCATTAAAGTCGATCAACAAGAAGGACATGTGTGTCACACCTATTAAGTGTTGGGAGTCTCACATGTTCGGTGACCCTTAGTTATTCACAGTGGACTTTGTGTCATTATATGCTCTCATATCGCATGGTTCTGTCACAATTTACAATAGTTGCTTTTTGTGTTATTATATGCTCACATATTGCATGGTTTTGTCACTTACTCACAATAGTTGTTTTCCTATTGTCTGTCTTGATAAATGAGTTTGAACACTCACGAATCTTGAGGACATATCTAAAGGCCACTTAGAGGGAAATATATGTTTTTGAAAGTAATTTTTGAAAATATATACATTTTTTTCCCACCTCCGGCTTTTGGAATAGTACGGTCAGAGCTACTTACTTCTTAAATCACATTGGGAAGATCCTGTATAGGACCCCCATATAAGTGCTACACTTTTCACTTATTCTTGTTACAAATATCCATTTTGTTGTGTTGGCTGCTTGATCTTTATTTTACGTTTTAGTTAGCGCAATATATCACTACACTATTTTCTTTTTACACTTGGATTTCACTATATTTCAGCAACTATATATCCAGCCCAAAGGATATATTTGACTATCGCAGTAGTCGGACATTTAACACTGAGGGGTTTTTCACAGTTTTAGATACCGAGTCAGAGGTAGGAGGATTATTTATGAGACTCAAAAATGTGATGACCTCCGAATTACATCTGCAGTGGGATGTGGCGTTCTTAGAACAATATATCAAAGAACGGATGGTCCCGAGAGGACTGAGATGGGATGTTCATCCCCAACAGGGAGACCCCGATCTAGCATCCTGGTTTCAATTTTTTAAAAATCAGGGAATATCTTTACTTAATTTTTTAATTGACAAGAAAAAATTAAGGATGGATTTATCAGACAAAGAAATAAAAGATATTAAAGAGAAATTGATACCTTCCAAATCCACACCCGAATATAAAACATTATCCTTAAATTTGAAAACCCATCTGGAGAAACAAAAGAAATACACCAGAGATGTTGCTGATTATAAAACTAGTTTGGTCTTTAGGTGGCAGAGTACAGATAATACGAGATCAAACAACGAATCTTAGAACACAGACATGGAGGTATCCCAACCTTCAACCAATGAGGTTAAAGTTTTGTCCTTCTCCCAATCCGCCCCATCGACAGTACCCCCAGGTACAAACGATGGACCTAACAATCAAGGGGGTGGGCCTAGAACCCCCAATTTCCAACAAGGGGGATATCCCCCTAACAGGGGGAAAGGAAAAGGACCCCGAGGGAGGTCCAGAAATCAGAGAGAGTACCCTCAAGATATACGGACTTATGATTCATCTCCCTACACCAATAGAAACCATTATGATTATCCCCCAAGAAATCCTCAATCCACCCCTGGAAGGGGAGGGGGAAGACCCCCCCCCATCCAGGGGAAATCATCCATACAGACCGCCTAACCAACAATATGGCTATATGGAGAGAGAGGATAATTATTATGAGAGATCCCCATACTCCTATAATCAGAATCAAACCAGGTCTACCCACCAGGGGGATTTTCCCCGGGACCAGGAAGACTACCCCAGGGGAGGAGAACAAAACGGGGCTCGAGAGGGGGGCGACGTGCCCGGTCGAAAAAGGAGACGAGTTTAGTAGGATCAGGCATCTTCAATTTGAGCACGGTCCAACTCACAGAAGCAGAAAAGGCAGTCCTTGACAAAGGGTTAAAATTTGTTCCGTCTAAATCTTTGAACAAATTTAACACTTTCATCGATGTCCAAAAATATGTAAGGAAACTTTTTTTAAATCCAAGAAGCAAGTTTATTAATCAAAAATTTGACACATACAGTCCAAAGTACCACATTCTTGATCAATGTAACAGACACATACAGAGCCATACATCAAACAGTAACATAATTAAACAAAAATCACCACACTGAAAGGTCATATAGACCACATCCAGACACCGCATTACCCCCAGTCCCTCTAGCCCAAGAGCGGGTCCATGACTAGGTCGATCGGGGCCAACCCCGGTGTTCCCAGCCACATGTCCCATAGCCTATCAAATTTTCCAGAGCATCCCCTATGTTGATATACCACTTTCTCCATCCTCAACACATTGCCAAGTGCAGCAATCCACTCCCTGACTGTGGGGGGCACCTCAGATTTCCAACGCTGCAAAATTAATTTTCTTGCCATAAAAAGGGTCCTAGTGAGAGCCTCCCTAGTATGGGGTTCCCACTCCAGTTCTTCCCAAAGGTTCAGGAGACACTGCCTGGGATCCAACGGGATTGAGACCTAGAACACTGCATTTAGTGTGTCTGTCACCCCCTTCCAATAGGCGTGCAGCTTGGGGCAGCGCCAGAGCATGTGTATCAGATCCCCATGGTCTCTTTTACATCTTGCACAGGTCGGCGTAGGCCGCAATCCCATGGTATGTAGTCTATGAGGCGTATAATATACTCTTAGAAGTGTATATAGTTGCGTCAAGCGTTGCGACACATTCAGTGAACAAGTGGTAACCGCCTGCAGGGCCTCCCCCCATTGCTCCTCATCCAAGGGACCTACATCCACCTCCCACTTCCTCCGAACTGTTAGGGGGTGCTTCTGGAGATATTTACTAAGCAGAGTACTGTAGCTCTGGGAAATAAAACCTTTAGATGTCTCTGCACCCTTGAGCTGCGAGAGAACTGGTAGATAGTCCACATGCCACTCCGAGGCCCTAGACTGGGCAGCACATGCATGCCTAAGCTGCATATAGTTGAAGAGCATGCTCGCTGGTAATTGGTATGCCTCCCTCAATGTCTCAAAGGGCAGTAAACCATCACTCCCCACAACCTGTGTCAAGTAGCGGATCCCATACCTCTTCCATCTATCCCCCTGCTGTAATTTGGCTAGTTCAGGATAGGAGTCATTCGCCCAAATAGGGCTAAACTCGGTGATGCCCGAGGCCCCTTGCAAATACTTAGTCTTGTTCCACACCTTTTGCATCAAGCTATACATAGGGAAGCTTTTATGTGACCTACCAAAAGCCAGGGACTCAAGCGCTGTCGGCACCGACTCTCCCCCCACCGTCTGGAGCATAATATGCTCAGAGGCGCTGGGCACCCTGTCAGCCTGCCCCCCCTCAGGGACCATGGTGCCTATCAAGTGCTGCAATTGCGATGCCAGATAATACAACCAAGGAATCGGTAGGGCAAGCCCCCCCTCGTCATTGGGGCGCTGCAAATGCTCTAATTTTATCCTGGGCGGGCGATTCTTCCATATCAACTCTCGAAAAATGGTATTAATGATCCTGAAGGTCTTTAGGGGGATAACTAATGGGGAATTGTGCAGCATGTAGAGCAGCTGGGGCATGAGAATCATTTTAATCAGATTCACTTTGCCTGCAACCGACATACACAGAGCATTCCATGTTTTGGCCCGGGAGCGAAACCTAGCCAGCAGCGGGGATATGTTCAGTAGACTATAGTCCCCTACACGCGGCGTCACTTGTATTCCTAGGTATTTAAGGGAGGTAGCTACAAGGATACCACCTACCCGGTCACCGTGTTGCAGCTGGGCCTCATCCAGGGGCATCAAAGCAGACTTAGACCAGTTTATTTTAAGGCCCGAAAACTCCCCAAATTTGACAACCGTCTCCATGGTAATGCTCAGGGATTGCTCGGTATCCCCCAGCAGGATCATCGTGTCGTCGGCATAGAGCATCACCTTCTCCTGCCTGTCTCAGTAGCAGAAGCCAGTGATACCCCCATGGTCTCTAATCTGGATCGCCAGTGGCTCTATTGCCAGGGAAAACAGCAGGGGGGACAGCGGACAACCCTGTCGCGTACCCCGGCCCAGAGCAAAAGACAGCGACACCCTTCCAGCCTCTCTGATAACCGCCTGGGGGCGATGATACAACAACCGCACCCAGGAGATGAACACCTCTCCGAATCCGAATCGCCGCAGCACTTCCCAGAGATACGGCCACTCGACGCTATCGAAGGCCTTCATAGCGTCAAGTGACAGCAGAGCTCTCCTACCCACATTATCGGCCCGGGACTGCATGTTGAGAAATATTCTTCTGAGGTTTATACCTCTGGATTTGTTGGGCATAAATCCCGCCTGGTCCGGGTGTATGGCCGAAGTGATCACCTTATTTAGCCTGAGGGTCAGTACTTTCGCCAGGATTTTGATATCAGACTGTAACAGCGAAATCGGCCTGTACGAGGCCGGATTCGCTGGGTCCTTACCCGGTTTAAGAATTAACACAATTTGCGCCCAAGCCATTGAGGGCGGGAGGGCATTGGACACCCTAGCAGCATTAAAGACTCCCAGCAGCTTGGGCAGTAAGGTCTCGGAGTATTGTTTGTAAATCTCCATGGGGATTCCGTCACCCCCTGGGGCTTTACAGTTGGGGAAGGCGGCGACCGCCTCCTGCAACTCCTTCAGAGCCAACGGGGAGTCGAGCTCTACGCTCTGATTAGGGGAAAGACGCTGAAATGTAATCCCGTCCAGGTAGTTGGACAGCTCCTCAGCGCCATACTCCGAGGCTGGGCGATACAACTGTTCATAAAAGTCCTCTAATGTCTGTATGATAAGATCAGGGGAATGGACCATGCCCCCGGCAGCGGTCCGCAAAGTTCCGATAACCGGGGACTTCTGTTCCAAATTCGCTATCCTAGCCAGAAGTTTGCCTGTCACCTCCCCTTCCTCAAAAAAAGCTGTTTTGGTGAAGAACCTCCTTTTTTCCGCCGCAGAGGCGAGCAGGTGCTCATACGCAGATTGAGCCGACTGCCACGCCCCTTTGGCCTCCTCCGTGGGATCCTGGACATACTTAGTTTCTAACGTATGAACCTCTAGTTCCAGAGCCTCCCTTAGTGCCTCTGAGCGCTTCTTAACCTTATTGACCTCCCCACTAAGCAGGCGTCTAAGATAAACTTTGAAAGCTTCTCATTCAGCAAGGACAGATCTTGGGTCAGGCTGGTCCGAAAAGAACCTCCGGATGCTCCCCTCCAGTTCCTCCGGGGCAGTAAATAGCTGAAGCCAAAAGGCATTAAACTTCCAAGGGGCTTTGGAAAGAGTAGATACAGGGGACACGGTAAGAATTAGCACCATGTATGAGTGATCAGAGACACATCTAGGTCTGTAAGCAACTTCCGAAACCGAGTGGAGCATCGCAGAGTTACCCACCGCCAGATCTATCCTTGATAATGACCCATGGGTTTTTGAGAAACACGAGTCCCGGGTCCAACCAACAATTGAAGTCCCCCACAAGCAGCATCGGGAGATCCGGCCCGCCCTCCAGGAATTCCAGGAGAAGCCGGAGCACCCGAGCGTCAAATGGAGGAGGAATGTAAACACAGGCCAAAATACATTTCAGAATTCCGATACGGCAATGCAAAAACACAAACCTCCCCTCCGGATCAACCTTAGAAGCATATTCCTGATAATCCAGGGATCTGTGTACCAGCACACTCACACCTCGGGAAAAGGAAGTGTGAGTGGAATGGTATGCCCTACCCACCCAGGAGTATTTCAAACAGCTTGTTGTATCATGCGTCAGATGCGTTTCCTGAAAACATAAAATAGCATGGTAAAACTTTTTCAAACATGTAAATATCATAGTACGCTTCAGGGGGGAGTTCATGCCCCTAACATTCCAGGAGATCAAGGGGGTGCCCTCCATTGCAGGAGCAAAGATAGTAATGAAGCAGGAGGGGCGGCGTATGCAGCACAGCTCGGCAGCAGGCCGGCAGGTGGCGGAGATGAGTAAAAGAAAAGAAAAAACAAGAACTGAAAAAACAATAGTCCCTTGGACTGTAGGTCAGTGAGTACTAGAAAACACAACCAGGCACAACGGTGCCCACGAACATTAGTGCAGTAGTAGTTAGGCGGTCCCCAACCAGGAGAGAACCAAGGTATAGTCAAGCACAGCAATGTTGCCAACAGGGAAAGTCCTGGCACTGCAATCCCGCCCAACCGTGGGCCAACTAGTCGCCTCAATTGTCCCGCCAGATTCAGATTCTTCCGTAGAACACAGTCACAGCTCGTTTCCTAGTGCTTTAAACAGGTGAAATAATTTCCCCCCGGCAACCAAGTATTGAAGGAAAAACTGGGTAACCAAAAAGGAGCAGCCAGGAGGCCAGAGCAACCGCTTATCATGGTAAGTAGAGCGGTAATCCAACAATAAGGGGCACAGTCAGTGTGACACGGATTGTAACAGGGTCAGTTCCCTCCATCATCAGCTCTGCGGTGGCGTAAGGCCTGCTCGTTGTGGTCCAGCCAGGCCATGGCCTCCCTAGGTGACTCAAAGAAGTGTGCCTGGCCCTCCGCCGTGACGCGCAGCTTGGCCGGGTAGAGCATGGCATATGGTAACTGCAGCGCCCGCAGGTGTTTTTTCACATCAACGAATCTTGCTCTATTCCTCTGCACCTCAGCCGAGAAGTCAGGGTAGAATGACACTCTGACCCCATTGAATGTAACATTGCCCTTTTCACGTGCGCAGCGAAGAATCGCCTCTCTATCACGATAGTGCAGGAGTTTGGCTAGCATTGATCGGGGGGGGGGGGCCCTTGTGGGAGGGGCCGGCCCAACACTCGGTGGGCTCTCTCCACGGTGAAAAACGGCGAGAATGCTTCCCTGCCGAACACATCAACAAGCCAGTTCTCTACAAACATGGTGGGGTCTCTGCCCTCCGATTTCTCAGGGAGACCGACTATGCGAACATTATTTCTGCGCAAACGATTTTCCGTGTCTTCTGCTCTGCTAAGCGTTTCCTGGGCCATGCGGTGTGCTGCTCTGGCATCATTCGCCATATGTCGGAGCTTGTCCTCCAGGTCGCTCACTCTGCTCTCAACTGCTGTGGCCCTTTCCCTGACCTTTTGGAGGTCCTGCCGCAGAAGGGACACTTCCTCCCTCAGGCCCCCAAACTGTGCCTTCATGTCAGCATTGCCCATCTGCACCGCTTTCAAAATGTCTGCAAGGGTTGGCTGCTCCGCAGTGTCCTGTGTGCCATCAGGGGGGGGGGGGGGATCTCCCCCTGCGTCTGCCTCCGCATCATGTTCCCAGTCTGGCTGTAGAGGCAGGCCTCCTCCACCTCCGTCAGCTAATGACCCCCCCGCCCCAGCGTCGACAGGGCCCTTAATTCTTTGGGCAAAGAATAGCATGTCCCTCGGTTGCTCCTTACCCTGTGCCTTCGGCGCCTTTTTGCTGGCACCATCCTTGGATTTTTCAGTCCGTTGGGCCCGCTGAGTAAGAGCCGTGGCGGCTCCATCTTGGAAGTCCGGTCCCGTCATCTCCGGAGTTCCGCAGCGGGTCTTTCCCCTAGTGCAGGGGGCCGGCGGTGGACCCGGGTGGAGCAGGGACTCGGTAGCCAGCGGGAGAGCCGAAGAGAGCCGGATCAGAGATGCCGGGGAAGGATCAAAGGACGGATCAGGTAGGAGATGTGAGAAGTGCGTCTTCTCACATGCTGGTCTTGGCCACGCCCCCATGTAAGGAAACTTAATATTCAAAGGTACTTTATCAGTAATCCCAGTAGACCTAACCTCCCAGAAATTTCTTCTCACATTGTACATACTGGACTTTCAAATCCATCCTTATTTAACCCCTCGTGTCCTATGGCTCTGAATGTTAGAGTGTTCAGAGACCTAGTTCTAAAAGATCTAGATGAACTTCCCCTCAAAAGGACTCACTTTGACCCCAACATTAAGATAGGTCTAAAGAGCTTTTGTGAGCACAAGGACCTTGTTATCCGTCCTGCGGATAAGGGGGGGGGGGATTGTCGTTCTTGACAAATCCGCATATCACGAGGAAATGTCCCGTATCCTGGGAGACACTGAAACGTACGTAAAATTACCCTCCAATCCCACTTTAAAAATCAAAGCCTCACTAACCAAATTATTTGAAATTGGAGCCCGTAATGGAATCTTGGACAAAAAAAAGAAAAGGGTTATCTTATACCCAGGGTACCATGAATCCCCATAATGTATTATCTTCCCAAGGTCCATAAGGACAGCAGATGCCCTCCCGGACGGCCCATCATAGGTGGGATCAATTCTGTCACCTCCCGTTTGGGGAGGTACATTGATTTCCACTTACAGCCAGTGGTTAAAAACATACCTTCTTATCTAAAAGATACAAGACATACCATCGCACGATATTGTGTACAGTGACGACATCATGCTAGTAACAGCGGATGTTGCTTCTCTATACACCAGCATTGCCCACGAATTGGGGTTCCAGGCAGTAGAATGCTTTCTTGGGCGTGTTGATTATCTTCCCAGCATACAGAAACAGTTTATCTTGGATTTATTGAGGTTTGCTACCTCAAATAATTATTTCTGCTATGATGGGGAGTTTTATCTACAACAAAAGGGCGTGGCGATGGGGGCCAAGTTTGCCCCTAGCCTTGCAAATATTTTCATGGCCAAGTGGGAGGAGGATGTCGTCTATGCTTACAATCGACCAGAGATCATTCTCTGGGCTCGATACATAGACGACATCCTCCTCCTGTGGAAAGGGGACCGCAATCCTTGGATGAATTTATGTCCATCTTAAACTCCAATGAGGTTGGAATCAGCCTCACATATGAGGCAAGTTTCTCTAATATCCACTTTCTGGATCTAGAGATCCAGGTCCAATGTAATCAGTTGATAACCAAAACCCACTTTAAAGATACTGACCGCAATGGGTATATCCCGACAGACAGTTGCCATCATCCTGCCTGGCTAAAGTCTGTACTACGCAGTCAACTGCTACGTATAAGACGCAACTGCTCAGACACTCGAGATTTTTATGTCCAAGCAGAAGTCTTAAAGCAGAGGTTTTTGGATAAGGGTTACCCCAGACAAGAAGTGGATAGGGAGATAGCGAGGATTGGGAGCATTGATCGTACCACATTGACAACAGAAAAACAGAAGACTGCTCAAGAAACAAAATTTAAGAACTCTTTCTTTAAAACTTTTTCTGCACAATATAGAGAGATTAAAAACATTATCAACAGACATTGGAGGATTTTGAAGGAAGACTGTGTCTTGGGACCATCACTTCCGACAAACGCGGCAGTGATCTATAGAGGGGCTACATCTTTGAAAAATCAAGTCGCACCTAACATCTCAGACCCCCCAGTGAAACCTTCCTTTTTTCCCCTCTCTAAGGGCTTCCATCCGTGTAGGAAGTGCAAAGTTTGTGTTCACAATATAAATGGGAGGAAAAAATCAGTGTGTTTTAAATCTACTCACACAGGGATGGAGTACCCCATGAAACATTTTTTCACTTGTGCTACCACGCATATAGTCTATCTCATCACCTGCCCTTGTGGAAAACAGTACGTTGGTTGTACCATACGGAGCTTTTCCACAAGGGTAGGTGAACACATTTCCAAGATAAAGAAAGGTTACACCAAACACACTGTGCCCAGACACTACCCGAATAAGCACAACAAAAAACTTGAAGGTACCAGCTTCCAAATTATAGACAAGTTTGTCCCCCACTGGAGAGGCGAACCCAGTACTAGAGGGGTGTCTAAATTGGAAGTTTATTGGATTTACCTACTTAAAAGCTATGTGCCGTATGGTTTAAACGTGGAATGGGACGTCAATGCCTTTATAAATCAATCCTGATGTGGATATATAAACATATTGATTTATATATGGGCATGACTGTGGGACCACAATGAAATGATCTATGTATGGACATCCTTGATGTATTTTGTAACATTTTTGTACCACTTGCCTAATATGTTCTATTGTTTTTTGTTTTTTGATTTTTCTCCCTCTACTATTTATCAGATGGGTCATGATGTGTTTTCAAATTTGGTGCTTTCCACCCCCGTGAGACCAAGGGAATTTTTTCTCTGCTAATTATCCCTTCCAACTCAGTAACCTTTAGGGAGCAGTTTCTGACTGGGCTCGAGTTGGATATTCCTTTCCCCTTCCCCTTTTTATAAAGTACATGTCTCATGATGGTCTGTAGACCCGGTGAAGCGCACGCCTATTGGCAATGGAGCGCAGACCTTCAGCTCACTTCCGCACCACGTGACGCCCAGCCAATTAGCTAGATGCGCCGTGGAGTGCACTGTGGAGCGCACCGTGACGCACATTGATGACGTCGCACGTCACGCCGGCCACATAGGAGAGGTTCATCCATTCAAACTAGACCAAAGGCGCGATGGTTTAGGTTGAAGCGCATCGTTATGCGCAACGTCACGCGCACCGCCACGCACACCGGTGACGTCATACGTCACGCCGGGTATGCGCACAGGCTGAGCCCACCTATTGGTCGATTGAGCATATTGCCATTGGTGTCAGGACATGGAATACCATATTCCCATCCACTGAGTGACTGGGACACATAACGGAAGTCCCCGCCTTAACATTTCCGGTATCTGGAACGCAAGATGGCGACGGAGATGGACTGTGACACGCACGCCAAGGTAGGCGGAATGAGGGGTCCAGGTGTTCTCATAGGGGTGGAATCACTAGGTATAAATGCAGGTGAGCGGTGAGTCTTTACTAGATACCCCAATCGAAGTCTTTTTTAGACGAAACCGGTCGGGTTGCTGACTTACTGAAAGTCTCTACTGCATTTTTTGTGGTCCACCCATCAAGGGGGAGAATTGCTGCTGTTCCCTTTATTTCTACAAGTTATATTTTTTTACACGTGTGGTTTTTAATCCCCTTTTTATGGTTCCTATCACAAAGTGTGTGATGTTTTGGAATTTTTAATTAAATTTTGCATTTTTACACTATGAGGAGCCTTTTTTCTTTTTCTTTTTCCCTTTTGCGATTGAGAGCTTCTGCTGAGCACTATCAAAGTGTGAATTTTAAACCGATTCATCCTGTGGACACCGACACACCTTGGAGATTACCCCTACCTAGGACTACAATCCTGGTGATAACCGGATTAGACAATCGGTCTAAAAAAGCTTGTAAGACCCCCCTGCCATATGGCGAGGTGAGGGTCCACCTTATCCGGTAAGGGTACCCATCTATTTGTATTTGTGCAAAGTGTGAAGATCACTTCTTGAACCATATACCGCATTCAAGTCGATCAACAAGAAGGACATGTGTGTCACACCTATTAAGTGTTGGGAGTCTCACACGTTCGGTGACCCTGCGTTATTCACAGTGGACTTTGTGTCATTATATGCTCTCATATCGCATGGTTCTGTCACAATTTACAATAGTTGCTTTTTGTGTTATTATATGCTCACATATTGCATGGTTTTGTCACTTACTCACAATAGTTGTTTTCCTATTGTCTGTCTTGATAAATGAGTTTGAACACTCACGAATCTTGAGGACATATCTAAAGGCCACTTAGAGGGAAATATATGTTTTTTGAAAGTAATTTTTGAAAATATATAATTTTTTTTCCCACCTCCGGCTTTTGGAATAGTACGGTCAGAGCTACCTACTTCTTAACTCACATTGGGAAGATCCTGTATAGGACCCCCGTATTAGCGCTACACTTTTCACTTTTTCTCCAGAACCTGGACATAAATTGAGAGCCACGGTCAGTGATGATCTGAGAGGGCTTAAGGACATGATGTATGAAGGCTTTTGCTGTCTCAAGGGATGTGGGTAATTTCTTTAAGGGGATGAAGTGGGCCATCTTCGTTAATAAGTCTACTGCGACCATGATGGTGTTAGCCCCCTTGGACCGGGGGAGATCAACTATGAAATCCATAGAAATTACATCCCATGGTCTGTCAGGTATTGGGATGGAGGACAGGAGGCCAAAAGGAGGTTTTCTTGAATGTTTACTAGTAGCACAGATCACACAGGAATTGATGTAGTCATGGATTGTCTTTGATAACTGGGGCCACCGGTAGTCTCGTTTAACTAGGTGAATCGTCTTACTGATACCAAGATGACCTGCCAAAGGGGCATCGTGGAGTTGTTTAAGAAGCAAGAGTTGTAGTTGGGGTGGAACGTAAATATTGTTATTGAAGGTATATAGACCGTCAGATTGTCTGGTGAGACCTTTAGGTAGTTGCGTACTCTCTTTAGCGAAGGTTTGAGTAAGCAAATGCTTGAAAGAAGCAGATGCTCCAATGAATTGGTTAGATGGAATAATGGATTGAAGGAGGATTTTCCGTGGTGTGGTCTTCATAGATAGGTGACAAGGAGTCCGCCTTAAGGTTTTGAGAACCGGGGCGGTAAGAGATGACAAAGTCGAATCTGTCGAAGAACAAACTCCATCTAACTTGGCGGAGCAGACAGGGTCTTACAGGCCCTTAAGTGTTGCAAATTGCGATGGTCTGTAAGGATGGTGATTGGGTGGGTGGAACCCTCCAGTAGATGTCTCCAGTTACTCAGGGCATCCTTGATTGCGAGAAGTTCTTTTTCCCCAATGGGATAATTCTTTTCTGCTGGAGATAGAGTCTTGGAATAAAAAGCTACGGGATGCAAAGGCTCAGGATAGGGTTGATTGCTGAGAGAGAACAGCTCCAAGAGCGAAATGTGAGGCATCTACTTCTAGTGTGAAGTGGTAAAGTGGGTTGGGAAGTTGAAGGATGGGAGCAGAAGTGTAACTAGCCTTGAGCATCTCAAAGGATTTCTGAGCATCATTTGACCAAGAGAAGGGTGTTTTAGTGCTAGTTAAACTACTGAGTGGTTTCACAATAGCGGAAAAGTTTTTAATGAATTTTCTGAAGTTATTTGAGAAACCAAGGAATCTTTGTAAAGCCTTCCTTGTATGAGGTACCGGCCAAGATAGAATGCACTCTACTTTAGAAGAGTCCATCTGAATACCCTTTGGGGTAATTAGATATTCGAGGAAAGAAATACTGGATTGACTGAAAACACACTTCTCAAGTTTTGCATATAGAGAGTGTGTTCTGAGCCTAGCCAGAACCCAACGCACGTGTTTGGTGTGTTCCTCGGGTGTGTCAGAATAAATTAAGATGTCATCCAAATAGATTACGACACAAATGTCAAGCAAATCGCAGAAGATATCATTAATGAACCACTGGAACGTGGCAGGTGCGTTACATAAGCCAAACGGCATCACAGTGTATTCGTAAAGTCCATAGCGAGTCTTGAAGGCAGTCTTCCATTCATCACCTGGGCGGATTCTTATCAAATTATAGGCACCTCTAAGATCTAATTAGTGAACATTTTGGATGTCTGGAGGCGTTCAATAAGCTCTGGGATTAGTGGTAAAGGATATCTATTCTTTACAGTTATGTTGTTGAGAGATCTGTAATCTATTATTGGTCGGAGTGAGTCATCTTTATTTTTAACAAAAAACATTGCAGCACTTGCTGGGGAGGTGGAAGGTCTAATAAAGCCTTTCTTGAGATTTTCGTCCAGGTAAATCTTGAGATGTCCAAGTTCTGGTTGTGACAACGGATAAATACGCGCAGTCGGGATAGGTTTGTCAGGAATGAGGTCTATTGGACAGTCATAGATCCGGTGTGGGGGAAGTATGTCTGCGTTGGTCTTACTGAACACGTCCGCAAAATCAAGTAGGTGTACTGGGAGCTCCACATGGTGAGACTCTGTGAAGGAGATAGAGTAATTGGAATAACAAGTCACCATACAAAATTTGGACTGTAGTGTTAGTGAACTGGTTGACCATTGGAAAGTGGGCTGATGAAGACGTAGCCATGGTAGACCGAGAACTATTGGGAATACCGGAGACGAGATTATGTCAAAAACAAGGGTCTCAGTATGACCTGAACTACTGGTAACCAAAAGGGGGGAGGTTTGAAGAGAAACTGGACCATAGGAGGACGTAGAACCATCAATAAAAGTGAGTGACACAGGGATTTGCTTTAACACACAGGGGATTTTATTAGAATCTACAATCTTTGAGTCTATGAAGTTGCCACAGGCTCCGCTGTCGACCATCGCGTCAAGGGTAATCTTTTCTTGTTCCCACTGTAAGGTAAGAGCAATAAAGATATATTGGTTAGAGGTAGTTCCAGTAGCATTGAGCTTAGTAATGTGGGAATTTTTTCCTTCAGAATTCTTCTTCAGAAGGGGACAGTTGGAGACAACACGGTCTGGAGCTGAACAGTACAAGCAAAGGTTTTGGGCTCTGCGGCGCTGTTTTTCAGCAGAAGATAGTGGTCCCTTGATCGCTCCAAGCTCCATAGGAACATCTTTGGGTGGTGACCTGGCTCTCTTGAAAGGAGTAGGAGGGTATGTAATAGCACGTTCCGCTTTCCTTTCGCGAAGGCGTCGGTCAATAGCAACAGAGAGATGCATAAGGTCCTCTAGAGATGGAGGAAGCCATGTAGTCTTCCACGGGTCTTTTCCCCTGCTTGAGATTCCTAATTGAGTTCTCTGCAGTCAGCTGTTTGTTTGAATCCTCATAGAGCTGGGACATCTCTTCCAGGAAGGTGTCAAAAGCGCCCAAGAGATCTCCGTGTTCTTTTAGGTAAGCATCGGCCCAGACTCTAGGTTCACCCCTAAGGTAAGAGACTAGGGTGAGGATTCTAACCCTATCGAAGTAGTAGGTGCGGGGCGTAACTCGAACATCAGACGACACAAGCTAACGAACTGACGGAAACTTTTTCTGTCCCCGGAGAATGTTTCTGGTGGGCAAACCTTAGGCTCAGGTCTCTCTCTGGCTTGTGCTAAATTTTGGTTGCGAAGAGCATCATTCTCTAGGCGTAGCTCGGTTAAGGAATTGGTAAGGGTGTCTACCCTTTGTGAAAGTCCAACCAAATGATTTGCAAGCTCCGCTGGATCCATATTATTTAGGGTTCGATTATTATGTTATGACTCTGCGTGTTATTAGGACTCTGGATTACAGGTCTGGATCTCAGCTGCGGAGGTTACTCAGGTTTCAACCACCAGATCACTCTCTAAGTACACAGAGATTATGTGGTTTAGGTCATCACAGCCTCCACTGAGAACAAACTTATAGTTGGCGTAGCTTATTGCAGCAACATGGATTTAAACAGAGAGCAATGCAATACACTACACGGTCAGTAGATGGCTGAGATGCTAAGTGGTTAGTAGCAAGGAAAGCTGTGAATGTTATGACTAAGGGCACTCTGCAGTCCCTATGGTGAGAGAACAACAGTCTAACAGATAGTAGCAGACAGATTGATCACAGTCCTTTAGACACAGCAATGTATATAAGCATAACAAGGCAGTATTGGCCACATGGGGTACTTGCGGTTCTGATGAGAACAGAGAGGAGGTCCTTCCTGCAGGATACTGAGGTCCCTTTAGGGTTGAGGAGGTCCAGAGGTTGCAGTCTGCGGATATGGGCACAAGCCGGATGAAGCTGGAGGCTTTCTGAAGTGGCCAAACGCTGGGGTGAAGGAGTGCAGAGCTCAGAGTCTCCTAAACGGGGTGTCCGGCAGGCGTCCAACAGGAATAATCAAACACCCTGCCGCCACAGCAGGGGGTTTAAATAGTGCGCCTGGAACGCGGAATACTCCGGGTCGCACTTCCGCGTTCCAGCGTGGAGCGCAGACGTCCGCGCACCGGAAGTGACGCGGATGACTTGTAGAACGGAGCGCAGCTGTCAGAACAAGGTACAGCTGCGCTCGTTCTATCGAAGGTAACACAGATGGCGTTACAATAGGAGAGAAGTGTGGAGGGTATGACAGTGAGCAGTATGTACAGGAGAGAAGTGTGGAGAGTATGACAGTGGGCACTATGTACAGGTGAGGAGGATGAAGGAATCTGGGAAGGAAAAGTGTAAAGGTTTGTGGAAGGATGTTTAGGGACTACGTAGTGGTTAAGCGGGCCATATATGGATTGAAATTACACCAATTAAGCAGAGACCAGCCATAGTCGATCTATGTATGGGCTAGCTGGTTTTACACAATTCAATCTATTATCTGACTTGAGTACAACCAGCCTGTCAGGTTTTTCCCAAAACAATCAGTGCTGCCAGCTATAGTTAGCAACACTAATCATTGTATTCACTGGCAGAACACAATAACACTACAGGAGTGATTCCCCCATCCACAGGTCATTAGGTGAGAGGGTCTGTGGGGACAGGCTGGGGAGAGATACTAGTCAGTGGCTGGGTAGGCACTGGCTAGTATCAGAGCCAGATACACACAGGTTACATACGCCACGATTGTTAGAGTTAGAGCAATAATTCTAGCACAAGACCTCCTCTGTAACTCTAAACATGTAACCTGCAAAAAAAAATGAAAGCATCGCTTAGCATACAAAAACAATTGGGCTAATTTTAGAGTTTTTTTTTATGAATGAAACAGTTTCTTTCCAAAAAAAACACATTTGAAAAATTGCTGCGCAAATACAGTGTAACATAAAAAGTTGCAAAGACCACATTTTATTCCATAGGGTGTCTGCTAAAACAATATATATAATGTTTGAGGGTTCTGAGTAATTTTCTAGCAAAAAACAAATGATGATTTTTACATGTAGGAGAGAAGTGTCAGAATTGGCCTGGGTGGCAAGAGGTTAATTACCATAAGAAATATACAAATAATTATTATAAGCCCTGGGAGCTCGTCCTCTCAGGCCTCATACACACGGGCCAGAATCTCGTCAAGAAAAAAACGTTGTTTTTCCTGATGAGATTCTTGGCAAGAATCTCTTGCCGCCCGAGTGTACACACAGTCCTTTCAAAAGAACCGCGGTTCTTTTGAAAGACAAGAATGCTGTGACGTCATCGCCTATGACAAGCATGCGCTTGTCACATTTGATGCCATCGCCGCCATCTTGCTTCACCCTACCTATGCCGTGGAACCTACCGTGCATTCGTCAAGTAATTTCAAGCATTCGCGGGTTTCCAAAGCGACAGGTAAGTAAACACACTCTTGGGTTTCTCGTCGGGAAACAGGCCGAAAAGAATCCCGACGAGAAAATAGAGAGCAGGATCTCTATTTTTCTCGTTGAGATTCTGGGCAGATTTTCCGACGAGAAACCTGAATGCCTCGTACACACGCTCGGTTTACACCGAGCGTGTGTACGAGGCTTCAGTCTGCTGCAGAGTGTTAGCTTGTATTTAAACCATCCGCTCTGTATGTAGCTTCTGACAGGCTGCGCAAGCAGCCCTGTATCTCTGGAACCATAAATGATAGCATCCCCCACTTTTGTCCAGTGGTGGGGTAGGTTTTCGGCTACATGCCCCAAAATTGTGGGGTCTCTATGACCCCTGGTCGCCAAGCTACAATCCAGCTGCAGCTCCAACAGCCTCTATGTTAATCTGGCCCTGATGTAACCAGTTGTATTAAAGAGGCCTTAAATTTAAAAAAATACTCCTAATATTATATCCATATATCCATAGTATTCCTTCACAGTTTCAATGGTGAAACAAGAGCTTGCAGCTGTTTGCCCAACTCTTTTTTCTTATTTTTCTTATTCCTGGACAAGGTGATGCAGATAACCCAGCACTGAATTGGTCTGAGCAGTGTATTGTAGGTGTGATGGGGTATTTTATTACGTCACGTATAAACATCTTAAATGCCCACTATGCTAGGTAAGTCAAGATTTTTAACGAACACCACTCCACAATCCGAAAACTAGCATATCATTCATCAGAATAACATTATTAGCTGCTGGAAACTAAATTTAATTTATATCTGATGTATATTTCTCTTAGGCCTCGTACACACGATCAAATCTGTCTGCTGGAAACGGTCTGCTAGACCGTCCCAGCAGACAGATTCGATCGTGTGTACGGCCGAGCCGACGGATTTGGCCACCCGACAGATTTCAAAGCATGCTTTGAAATCTATCGGGTGGGAATCCGTCCGCCCAACATGTCTGCTGGTTAGTACACTTAACAGCAGACATGTCGTCCCGCACCGCTGCCGAATGGATTCGGCGCATGCGCGGAAGTGTTTTATTTCCTGGTGCGGTGACGTGGCGGCGTCAACGTCACCGCCACGTCACCGACACGTCAGCGCGCCGTCTGCTGGCGGGGATTTTGGTTTGCTCGTGTGTACATGCGAGCAAACCAAAATCCTATCAGACAGATTTGTTCAAATCGGTCGGTCCGACCGATTTGAACAAATAGATTGCCTCGTGTGTACGAGGCCTTAGGAGATATAACATTTTTAATTTGCATTCTGGACCTTGTAGTGTAGTCATGTTGGTGTCTAACTGAGTGGTATTTTCTTGTACTGTAATGTAACCTCTTTTTTTAGGTAGAAAGCTTCATTATTGTAAGAATTATGGAAAACACACGAAACTTACCTTTGTGGAGTCAAGCTGTAGTTCAGTCTAGACCACTACCCCAGCCTCACAGGTGCAGGGTCGGTGCTACCACAATGTAGACTAGGCAGCCGTCTATGGTTCACTGCTGTTTAGGATGCAGCCACGGCCACTGATTCATACTGTTTGATCTTGACCTACCGTAGTCCCTGTCATTGTATTACATTTTTTTTTGGATGCTTGGGTCTTCGGGGTCATGCAGACAGGTTGTCCCGCTCTCCTTGTTGGTTCCATTGCCTGCTGCTGCTCTGCTCTTTTTCAAGATGATAACGGCAGTGATTGGTTCTGCTGTGGGTCTTGGACCGATCAAGCACTCTCTCATTGGGAGTATATAGGATGATTTGGCAGGTCATTTGGCCTTGTAGTTTGGCCTTGCACTGGTAGTACTACCCTTTGTTTCTTTCCCTGCATGGGGCAATTGGATTGGTAAGCCTGTCACAGCCTTGTGCTTATTCAGGGGCTGCATTTCGCTGCATACTTTCTCTGTTACTCTGAGCTTTTTTCCTCTTCTATATTTCTTATTTTTTTTTCCACAAATAATTTTATTGAAGCACAAAAAAAAAAAAGGACATCAATAAGGATACATGCGTTTGTAAAAATATACACATTACAGGCACAGAGTAAACTTGGTATATTGTGACGCCAAACTCACAACCTCATTACAAAGTGTTAACATATTGCACTCTAAAATGGGCGTCCAGGGAAAGAATAGGGAACCAGTGATTAACAGGGACAAGGGAAAGAAGAAGAGTAGAAAGCCCAAAAGATGAGGCATAAAGAGAAAAGAGAAAGAACAAAAAAAAAAGGGGGGGGGGAGGGGGGTTCCATTGGGCTCCACTCCTCCAGCACACCTCCCCGCCAGTCTGCAGTTTGTAAAAATATAAGGGGGGTGAACCCACCAGAGGGGGAGCCACGGTTGGTTCATAAGGCACAAAGCAGATCCGATTCACGGGGGAAAATAGGCTTTGTAACAATCAGATGACTTAAGCCGCGTACACACGGCAGAGAACCTCGACGGGCAGAACACATCGTTCAAGCCCGTCGAGGTTCTCTGCCGGCCGTCAAAATCGGCGACCCACCCGTCGGGAATGGCAACCAGCCATTCATCCAGGCGGGCCGTCGAGCAAAAAGAGAGCGTGCTCTCTTTTCGCTCGACGGGATTCCCGACGGGCGGGGCGAGCGCTCTGTGTACACACGGCCGAGGTCCTCGCTGGAATGCAGCTTCCAGCGAGGTTCTCACTGGTTTCCAGCGAGAACCTCGGTCGTGTGTACGCCGCCGTAAAGTCAGTGAAGCAGGCCCAGGTTAGTGAGAACTTATGTAGGCGCTCGTGTGATGTATAAATCAATTCCTCCAGTTCGGCTATTTTGGTTATCCTGGCCAGCCATTCTCTAATGGTGGGAGCATTCGTTGAGCGCCGGTGATAAGGTACACAAAGTCTTGCTGCATTTACCATATGCATGGCTAATGATTTGTAGTAGTCGTGTTTGGGGAGAGATGAGTGATGAAGGAGGAACTGGGCCGGGCCATAGTCGAGCTCATAAGTAGTGACCTTTTTAATGATAGAGTGTACCTCCGCCCAAAAAGGCTGGATGGAACTACACTCCCACCATATGTAAATCATCGAACCCACTCCGGCGTTGCACCTCCAGCACGTATTGGGAATGGATGGGGAAAATTTCAGTAAGCGTGTCGGGGTTCTATACCACTTGGTTATAATTTTGTATCCATTTTCTTGGATCGCTGCATTCAGAGAACCTTTATGCGCTATTGTGTAGATGTTCTCCCAGTCCTCACTAGAAAGCATTATTCCCAGATCCCTTTCCCAGGAGTCGTGTAAGTGTTTGGTAACCAGAGTAGGCTCGACATCCTGTATGTAGGAGTATATGGAGGAGATCACATGTCTTTGTGGGGCAGGGCGTAAGCACAGGGATTCGAAGGGGGTGAGATGTCTAGTCCAAATCTCATTCAAAGCTTTGGTAGATAGGTAATGTCTCATCTGTCTAAAGGGCCAGAATGGGAGAGCCCGCGTACGCAAATTGGCCATTAGCTCTTCATAAGATCGAGGAGTTCCCCTCAGAAATAAATGGTGAGCAAGTATATCCGCATGTGGCCATTCATCCTGTAAAAAAGAGGGTTCTCCCGGGGGGAAGTCAGGGTTTCCCATTGGGCCCAGGTGAGATGAAAGCCTATGGTGGGATATTGCCTTGTTAAAGGCTGCTAAGGACTCTTCTATATTTCTTCACAGATATAACATAGCTGACAGGGGGCTGGGGAGGGGTGCAAATAGCTGGTCTTGCCTAGGGTGAAAAATATTAGAGCACCGGCCCTGCACAGGTGTGTATTCCTTAAACTACACACCAGACCATTTATAACTTAAACATTTGGGACAGGGCCTCATGAGAAGTTCTTTGAAGACCCTTTTCAGATGTGGCACCTTCATGACTGTCTAGCACAGACAAGAAATTTTGATCACATCATCTTGTTCCTGATGTAAGAATTTTGAAGTAAATGCATTTTTTTAGACCTTTTTTTCATGACACAGAAGCAACTGTTTCTATCAGATCTTTCATTTTTATAGTGATTGCTTATGAGCTGAGTGGTTATTTTGAATTTGCTTGTTGTATTTATGTGTAGCACTACCCTCCAAGGAGCTGCTGGTTTGATTTGGGTGGCATGTTACCTCTACCTTCCGGCCGTCTAGGGTACTGGATGAGAGCTGTAACAAAGTCAATGTTTTCTGTGCTTTTATTACCCAACGGGGTAACAATAGTAAATAGTAGAAAGGTGAAGGGATAGAAGGAATGGAAAGTGACAGATTCAGGTGTGACTGGTTCCTGGAAACAGTCCTGCTTCCAACGACAACTTTTCATTGCCACTCTAGCCAGAGTGGGTATAGTGCATCTGGATAGGCCTCTCGAACCAGCCTAGCAGCCAGTGTGAGTGTCACTCAGAAACCTTAGGGTGAAGTCTCTGCCACAGACCCTCCTAAAGGTGGAGATAGTTTCGGTCCAAAATCCTTCACAACTGGATTCAGCACCCGGCTCTCTTCAAACAGCTTTAGTTATGTCAGGAACTGATAGGCAACCATCGTCCAGCCTCCTAGAAGCGAAGTGTCCTTCGATGAGCAAGTGGGCCTCTCCTGAGACAATTGCAGACTCAGTCTACCTACTCGAGGCCCTGGAGCCAGGAACACTGCAACACACACCCCCCGGCCAGGAGAGCCACACACTGGGGTGGAGGGACGACTGCCCAGGTGGATGGCGGCAAGGCGACGACCCAAAACAAATACCTCTCCCCAGCATGCACAGCGAGGCGATCAACCCTCCTGATTGGTTGCCGAGGAGAAGTATCCACACGACCCTGACCTCACTGCTGCCTCCTGCCATCTGGGGGGGCCTGAGAGTCTCCAGACAGCAAGCACGGGCACACAGCACAGCCAGAGTTGGAACAGAGGCCCCAAAATAAACATGGTCAGACGCAACTAACTCTCTGACCCCCTCGAAATTTACAGCAGCACCTGCTATGAAAGTAGCCAGGCGCTACATATGTAAATAGACACTAGAGGTCTTCAGCTGCTACTATATTGAGCAAGTCTGAGATTTCAGTTTGTCCATGTGCGTTTAAGCACAAATAGGTTACCATCAAGGCATACCTGTTTTCAATTCATTCAGTGCTATACATATATATATATATATATATATATATATATATATATATATATATATATATATATATATATATATATATATATATATATAAATATATAGATAGATATATATATATATATATATAGATATATAGATATATATCGCTCTAATGGACTGGAGTTAGGATCACACTTTGCAGAAGGTTCTTGGCTTTATTAATATTTACAAATGTATGCAACAAATCTGTGTTTTAATGCAAATTGTTAAAACAGTTTATAATTAGCTTTTTTTGCTGACTAGCTGGTTAGTGTGGTGGGGAACTTTTTGCATAGCACTGTTCTGTGAATTACATCAGTTTTTTTTTTTTTTTTTTTTAATTTTTTATTTATTCCAAGCAGAGTACAAACTGGCCCACATGGACCCCGGTCAACATTTAAACATACATACATTGACAGTAAGAAGGAGCAGGCAGTCATAAACAAAAACCTTCAATAACGTTAACACGCTCCCGCCTTGCGCCCCTTGTGTCCGGGGAAGCTGTGGCCTTATCTGGAGACCCCCGGGGGGTCAACCATGTCCCACTATAGTGGGCGTGCTCCTGAGCGACGAAAATGTCACCCCTGAGTACAGGGCAGGCCTACGTCAGGGTCTGCCGGATCCAGTTGACTCCGAATTTTCCATTTTAAATCTAGAGCTAGAAAGAAAGGAGAGCTAGGAGATAAGAGTGAAGGAGGAATAGAGTAGAGGGTGAAGATTGGGGGTTGGGGGGTGGGAGATGGCCGGGAACTGCTCCCGGACCGGAGGAGGGGGGGGATAATGTGGGGGGGGGGTTGGGGACCTTGTTACTGGGGGGGGGGGTTGCGGGTGAGGGGCAGGGGAGGTGCCGTCTCCGCCTGCGTCTGGGGCCTCGCCCCTAAGATTCCGTCCCTCATCTGAGAACCTGAACGCGTTCCATGATTGCCAGGTCTCTGTGTAAGTCTCTTCCCTCTGCTGGTTAGTGAGGATCAGGTCCTCCATCCGACTGATATCGTCCACCTTTCTGAGCCATTGTGCTACAGAGGGTGGGCGTGGGGATTTCCAGCACAGAGGGATACAGGCCCTTGCCGCGTCCAAAAGGTGACGCACCACCGAGTTCCTATAGGACTTGGCTGGGATAGACGCTGCATGTAGCAGGAAGAAGGCCGGTTCATTTTCTATTACCCTGTCAGTAAATTTTTGAGTTATGCGGCGGACCTCCCCCCAGAAGCCTTGTAGTCTACTGCATGACCAGAATATGTGGAGTAGTGTTCCCCTCTCCTCCTGGCAGCGCCAGCAACTATCTGATGTCTCTGGGAATAGTTTGTGAAGCAACTCAGGGGTCCTGTACCATCGGGTGAGGATTTTGAAATTTGTCTCTTGTACCCTAGTGCTCAGTGAGGACTTATGAGTAAAGAGAAGTATATGTCGAACCATGCTGCTGGTGAATTGGCAGTTAAGGTCCCTTTCCCATTTGGCAAAACAGGGGGGTGCGTCTTCCTCTTTCGGTGTAATCAGGAGATTGTACGTCATGGATAGCGCATGGGGGAGTGGCCCGACCGTCGCGCAAAGTTCTTCAAATGTCGTGGGTGGGGGGGGCGCACTGTCCGGTGGTGCCAAGCTGCGTAGGAAATGGCTAAGTTGTCGGGCTCTCATATGGTCCAGGCCAAAGGGGCCAGTGGGGTCCGTGAGGTCCGCAGCGCTCTTCCATCTGTTCCCTGTACAGAAGTGCGATGCTTGAAATAATCCGGCTTCCCGTAGTTCAAGGAATCTCCTGTCCTGTAGCCCAGGGGCGAACAGGGGGTGTCCTATCACCGGCCTCATGGCCGAGTTATTCGACGAGAGACGGGAGTCAGTCAGCGACTGCGCGCAGATACGAGTGGTCGTACCTATGGTGGGATGACGACGTAGCTCAGGGGGCAGTGAGGTTTGGCACCACGGGGTCCTGTGTAGCGGTATTGAACTCTGCGCTTGCTCGATTCGTGTCCATAGCTTGGTGTCCATGTGTCGGCACCAGTCTAGGAGTCTGGTGAGGTGGGTCGCCCGGTAGTACGTGCGGATATCCGGCATCGCAATGCCCCCATGTAACTTCGGGCGTGTCAGCAAACTCCAATTGAGTCGCGGGTGTTTCCCCGCCCACAGGAACCGGGTAAGAGTGGACTGTGTCTGTTTAAAAAAGGTGCCCGGAATGGCCACTGGAAGGGCCTGCATCAGGTACAGGAATTTGGGTAGGATCGACATCTTTAAGATGTTGCAGCGGCCCAGCCACGAGTGCAGGCCACTGCTCCATCGGTCCAGAAGTCTCTGCACCTCCTTTAGGAGGGGCGGGAAGTTTAGCTGGAACAGGCGGGGGAGGGCCGCCGGTATGTGTGTACCCAGGTATTTCAGGGCAGTGTCTGTCCATTTTAAGTTAAAGCTGGTTTTAAGTTTTACTAGACGGGCTGGTGTAACCCCCACCCCCATGGCTTCCGATTTAGAGAAATTTATTTTTAAGTTGGAAAGTTGGCCGTATGTCTCAAATTCTTTCAGGAGGTTCTGCAGGGAGGAGAGGGGCTTTGTTAGCGTAAACAGGAGGTCGTCTGCATATGCAGATATCTTATGTTGTGTCCCCCCCACCGACACCCCGGCGATCCTCGGGTTTCGGCGTACGTGGCAAAGAAACGGTTCCAGGGTAAGGGCGAAGAGTAGGGGCGAGAGCGGGCACCCCTGCCGGGTCCCGTTAGAGATCGAAAACGGCTCAGACAACACTCCATTCGCCCTGACCCGGGCCGTTGGACTCGAGTACGCCGCCGTCACCCATCGCAACATCTGAGATCCCAGTCCTATGTATTTCAGTGTCGCGAACAAGAACTCCCAGTTCACCCGGTCGAACGCCTTTTCGGCATCCGTCCCTAGTAGTACGCAGGGCATCTTGCTTCTGGTGGCTACATGTAATAGGTTAAGGACCTTGGTGGTGTTGTCCCTTGCCTCTCTGGCCGGTACAAATCCCACCTGATCCAAGTGAACTAGTTTAGGTATGTGTAGCTGTAATCTGGAGGCCAGGATCTTTGTGAATAGTTTCAAGTCTGTGTTGAGGAGAGATATCGGCCGATAACTCCCACATTGAGATGGGTCTTTGCCGTCTTTGGGTATTACCGAGATTTGTGCTTGTAGGGAAGCTGTATGGAATAGACGTCCAGTTTCCCGGGTATTGTAAAGCGTTATCATGTGTGGGCCAAGGGTGGGGAGAAGGGCTTTGTAGTAATGCGTGGTCAGCCCGTCTGGTCCAGGGGCTTTGCCCGGTTTCGAGCATTTAAGTGCTGTCTGCAGCTCAGCTAGGGTAATGGGCTCCTCCAGCTCCCGACGGGTCTCTTCCGACAGGACAGGCATACGTGATTGTTCAAGGTAGTCTAATGTGATCTCCCCTTCTGGTGGAGGCGTCTGCAGATTGTACAGGGAGTTATAAAAGTCCCTGAATTCCTGCACTATCAGCCCGGGTAGCGTAACAGCCCGTCCTGCCGGGGAAACCACCTGGGGGATGTACGCCGCCTGGCGCTGCGACTGCAGGGACTGCGCTAGGAGCCGGCCGCATTTATTCCCCGACTCGTACCCCTTACATCAGTTTTTTTCAAGCCTATTCTTGTCGAGCCTGCCTTGCCTACACACGATCGTGAAAAAAAAATGCTCTAGCAAACCGTGGTGACGTACAACACGTACGACGGCACTATAAAGGGGAAGTTCCATTCGGATGGCGCCACCCTTGGGGCTGCTTTTGCTGTTTTCGTGTTAGTAAAAGTTTGGTGAGAGACGATTCACGCTTTAACGTCTCATAACTTGCTTCTGAGCAATTTTTCATGTCGTTAAAGCCTACAGACGACCATTTTTCACTTTGTGAAAAACGACAACGTAGAGAACGACATGAAAAAATAGAGCTACATTTTTAATGCCCATTTTTCACGTCATGAGCCCACACACGATCGTTTTTAATGACATTAAAAAAAAATGTCATTTCAGGCTCTAGAAAAAACACGTTTTTTTTCACCAACTTCATCATTAACTGCTTGCCGACCGCCCACCGCAGTTATGCGACGGCAGGTTGGCACTGCTAGGCGAGAGCACGTAGCTCTACATCCTATCTTCTGCGGCCGCTAGGGGGCGCGCGCGTGCCGCCGCCGGCGCGCCCCCAGAGTCCCGCGTGCGCGCCCGGCGGGCACGATCGCCGCTGGGCATGGTCGCTCGTTCGTTACAGAGCGGGGAACGGGAGGTATGTGTGTAAACACATACCTCTCGTTCCTGTCAGCGGGGGAAACGCTGATCTCCTGTTCATACAATGTATGGACAGAAGATCAGTGATTTCCCCTAGTGAGGCCACACCCCCATACAGTTAGAACACACCAGGAACACACTTAACCCCTTCACTGCCAATGGCATTTTTATAGTAATCCAATGCATTTTTATAGCATTGATTGCTATAAAAATGCCAATGGTCCCAAAAATGTGTCAAAATTGTCCGATGTGTCCGCCATAGTATCGCAGTACCGGAAAAAAAACGCTGATCGCCGCCATTACTAGTGGAAAAAAAAATACTAATAAAAATGGCATAAAACTACCCCCTTTTTTGTAAACGCTATAAATTTTGCGCAAACCAATCAATAAACGCTAATTGCGATTTTTTTTTTTTACGAAAAATATGTAGAAGAATACGTATCGGCCTAAACTGAGGAAAAAAAATGTTTTTTTTTAGATATTTTTAGGGGATATTTATTATAGCAAAATGTAAAAAATATTGCATTTTTTTCAAAATAGTGGCTCTATTTTTGTTTATAGCGCAAAAAAAAACGCAGAGATGATCAAATACCACCAAAAGAAAGCTCTATTTGTGGGAAAAAAAGGACGCCAATTTTGTTTGGGAGCCACATCGCACGACGGCGCAATTGACAGTTAAATCGACGCAGTGCCGAATCACAAAAAGTGCTCTGGTCAGGAAGGGGGGAAATCCTTTCGGGGCTGAAGTGGTTAAAACGGCCTTGCCTATACAAGATCGTGAAAAAAAATGCTCTAGCAAAGCACAGGGACCTACAACACGTACGACAGCACTATAAAGGGGAAGTTCCATTCGGATGACGTCTTCTTTTGTGTTAGTAAAAGACAATTCACGCTTTTCTGTCTGTTACAGCGTGATGAATGTGCTTAATCCATTGCGAACGCTAGTTTTACCAGAACGAGCTCTCCCATCTCATAACTTGCTTCTGAGTATGCACGGATTTTTCACGTCGTTAAAGCCCACACACGACCATTTTTTACAACCCGAAAAACGACAACGTTAAAGACGTTGTTAAAAAATAGAGCATGTTCAAATTTTTTTTTTGCCCCTTTTTAAATACCCGAAAAATGCTCTGAAGCCCACACACAATTGTTTTTAATGTCATTAAAAAAAAAAAATTCATTTTTTACACCCCTGAAAAATTATCATGTATGCGGCATATCTTTTACCATCAGTTGTCCCATTCTACTTTTACCTTGAACAGTATCAGTTTTTCTAGTAAGTCATGCCGTTGCATTTCAATCATAGCATTGATTTAATGTTTCTATAATATATTTTGAATTGACTACTGACCAATTTGGCTAAAATTTTGAAGTTCTATATGCAATGTTTACCTCATGAACTATACAAAAGTACATTATCACTTCATATATTTTGGTTCATTGGAAAACTATTCCTTTTATATTATTATTATATTTTTTACTGCTCATGTCTTTTTTAACCATAATTGAAAGGGGTCCTTTACTAAGGTTGCAAGCTTAGTTCATGAGGCCTTGCCCTCACAGAATGTCTTCATGCTGGAATGGGTTCCATCAAAGATAGAAAACTGAGGGCATCTGGCAGTGAGAAGAAGTTCTTATGAGAAAAGGAAGAAAGAAGAGGAGGTGAGTAGGCCAACCAGTGCTGCATTTCTTATTCTGGTGTGTTTTAAATGTATAGCGTTTAGTCATAAATTTCTAGGTACAGTTTTCTATCACTAAGCACTTTGCAGGCTAAGTCAGAATATGTTGCCCATTAATGATCTGCTATTATTATGCATTGTACAGTACGTATCATAAAAGTCACTAGACTCCTGGCAGGACATGGTATGATAGAAAATGTTTCTAGTAGAACACAGCAAAAGAATCTTAGTAGTGTAAGGCCGCGTACACACGACCAAATAAATCCGATCAAATTGGTCTGACAGACCGTTTTGATCAGATTTGTCTGCTGGGGTATATTGGTTTGATCGTGTACACACGATCAAACCAAAATCCCCGCCGGCAGACAGCGCAGTGACGTGGCGATGACGTTGACGCCGCCACGTCACCGTCACCAGGAAGTAAAACACTTCCGCGCATGCGTCGAATCCATTCGACGCATGCGCGGGCAGATATGTCTGCTGGTTAGCGTACTAACCAGCAGACATGAGGGACGGACGGGTTCCCAGCAGACAGATTTTAAAGCATGCTTTAAAATCTGTCTGCTGGAAAAAGCCTTCTGTCCGCCCGTACACACGATCGAATTTGTCTGCTGAAACGGTCCGTCGGACCGTTTCCAGCAGATAGATTCGATCGTGTGTATGCAGCCTTAGGCATGATCATCATTGTTTTTAGAAATCCCTGCCTTCCTGTCACATTTGTTGTATGGGTGGCATAGATACAGGAACAGGAAGTAAGGAAAATCCACTGTGTGTTATAATGTTGGGGATAGGTACCAGGATTTTGACAACTTCGATAGAGGACATTTCCAGCACCTATGAGAGCAGCTGAAAATAAAACGAGGAGGAAGCCTTATATCTCTTTCTGCAAAAGGGCATAGGTGACAAAAGTGCTCCCTACCCCTTTATGCAAGGAAGGACTGTGGCCAAGCAGTGTCCTGACACAGACATCAGTTCATTGGATTCCAAACAAATGAAACTAAAAGGTTGTAGTGTGTTAGTTTCTAGGGTTAACAATAGAAATGTTCCTTGCTTGATTTCCCTGCGTGGGGTCATGTAAGCAATGATCACAGTATCATTGTACAGAATTTCCAATGCATTGGAATAACAAAGGAAGCTATTTATATCAATAGAAGAACTTACAGGTGAATACACTGGTGATAAATTATTATACACTGTGTATGAGTATATTCAAGAATAGTTGGGTTATTCGTATGAGGTTTGGGTTCATAAACAAATACTGTATACTTTTACAGAATTCTTCCAAAGAACACAATTTTAAGGCACAGACTCAAAACACATTCAATACGTATTTATACAACCAGTAGGGGAATTAAATGAATAAGAAGTTTGACCAGGCAAGATCAATGAGTGACATATCATTGAGATTTCAAGCTTTTCCTCCAACCAGGAGTGAATCCACCCCTGACTGGAGGGGAGGCTTTCAATCACAATGCCCCCCCCCCCGAGGAAATAGTGAGCAGGCCGGCGGGTGAGCAGGTGGGCAGGCCGGTAAGCAGTTAGCAGGTGAGCAGGCAGGTCATTGAGCCAGCGGATGACAAGTCCCTCTCTGCTCACTGAGCGGGGAGGGGCTTGTCCAGCACCACTGTCTTCTATAGAGAAATCTGGTAACAAAACCTTTTATCAGTCACACAAATAACTTACTCTTACACTTACTCTAACTTACTCTTAGGCCGCGTACACACGATCAAATCTATCTGCTGGAAACGGTCTGACAGACCGTCTCAGCAGACAGATTCGATCGTGTGTACGGGCGAGCAGACTGATTTTTCCAGCAGACAGATTTTAAAGCCTGCTTTAAAATCTATCTGCTGGGAACCCGTCAGACCGATATGTCTGCTGGTTAGTACGCTAACCAGCAGACATATCTGCCCGCACATGCGTCGAATGGATTCGATGCATGCGCGGAAGTGTTTTACTTCCTGGTGCGGTGACGTGGCCACGTCACCGCGCTGACTGCCGGCGGGGATTTTGGTTTGATCGTGTGTACAGCGATCAAACCAAAACAGCCCAGCAGACAGATCTGTTCAAATCGGTCTGTCAGACCAATTTGAACAGATTCATTTGCTCGTGTGTACAGGCCTTACATTCTTACATGGTCATTTACTCATGTTGGAGAATTGTATTTTCTTATTGCACAGATGCATGTTTTAGAAAAAGTCTTTGCTGCATTATATACGTACATTTAGTACCTGAATATGATCGTTCATTAGTGCTTTGGTTACAACCATACCATCCCTGCCTAACCAGGGCTGGGATTGCCTTAGCAGGAATAAATAAGAATACAAATTTTGTAGATATGTAAAAAATTAAATGTATCAAAAGACCCAGCTCAAGAATGCTCTTATATGTTTGTACATTGAAGGAAGATCAAAGGAAGAACAAGCAGCCTATGGCTGTAGGATTTGGTGCTAAACTTTTTTACTGCTGTCTACCATTTTCCCTGATCATAGAATCTCTCCCTTCCCATTTGCTACTTCCTGTTCTTCCTCTGAGTTGTTAATGTTGGACTACTTATTTTTCCTGTCAGGAGGTGTCATCAGTTGGACTAGTAAAAAGCAACTCTCTGTTAGGGTCCTTTCACACGGAGCGGACCGTGGGGGGGTCTCCTCTCAGCTGTCGGCGGACGGGGCGGTCCCCGCACACTGTGCAGGGACCGCCCCGTCTCTCCTCCGCTCTCCCCTATGGGGAGTCGGATGGAAACGGACCGTCTGTCCGTTTGCATCCGATCCGTTTGGCCGGACGGAAGAAAAATAGGACATTCTTCCGTCCGCAAAAACGGATGCGGATCTAGCGGATCTAGCGGACGTTAGCGGATGCATCATCCGCTAACGGATCCGCTCCCATAGGGGTTCATTACAAGTCCGTTAACGGACTTGTAATGAACGGACAGGCGGAGCGGATGTGAGAAAGGGCCCTTACACGGTCGTCTACTGAAGCAGAATACGTTGCTGCAGTGCAGGCAAGCCAAGAAGTTATATGACTGAGACAGCTATTAACAGACTTGGGTCAACCACAGTTGGGACTAACATAAATCTATGAGGACAATCAAGGATGCCTTGTACTTGCGCACATGGAAGGAGTTAATTCAAGAACCATGCACATTGATGTGAATTCCACTTTCTTAGGGATCTTCAAGAACAAGGTCTCCTTGAGTTACTTTATTGCCCAACAGAGGATATGACAGCAGATATCCTTACAAAGCCCCTGACTGCTGAAAGACACTCAAGGCTTACAAAGAAGATGGGTTTAACAGACTAGGCCTTAGCTGTTGAGAAGAGATGTTAGAGATACAACAACTTTCAGCTTAGCCTATTGACTGCAGTTTACAAACAGGACACTAGATGTCGCTAATGCTCAGTGATATGTTATGCATTTTCTATGATGTGTTGTTTTTCCTGTCCACTTGTTGGTTTCTTTTTCCTGTCTGTGTTTCTTACCATGTGTGGTGACATCTTTGCTATTGTGGTTATGTTCCAATAAAGAAGCCAGTTCCTGTTACTCCACAACGTCTGATCTGAATCGACTCTGCTGCACCCAGCAATCATACTCTGCAAAAGGGAAAAGGGGTGATTTCCTCGCCTGTCCCATGGTCTCCTTTATACTGCTAGCACACCAACCATCCAACTCCTCATCCTCATATTCCCCCTCTGCCTCTGATTGCCTTATTGGATTCCACATGCTACTGGAAGGCAGAAATGGCCTTTTGATGACATAATAGTGGCTGGGTTCCTGACACTGTAGTGTAACACAGGCCATAATCTCATGTAAAGCTGGGAAATACTGTAAATACGGCAGATTTGGCAAGCTGGCATTAGGATGTGGAGCATAGGGGGAGCTTTGGGTACAACTCAGACTAGGAAATTTGGACTATTTTACATAGGGGAAAGGGTTACAGAGCAAAGAGCTTGGACAAGGTCAAACACAGACCACCATACTTGCAGGTGAGGCCTACTGACATCTTGAGCTGCGTATTCAAGACCATCTGCAATATTTGTGGCCAGTGTCTCTCAAATAGACTCTGTCTCATCTCTTTTTCTCTCTTATTTTGCAAGCTAACTAATTATTGAACATCCAGCCATTGAACTGAATTTATGTGGCTATTGTCTCTTATTTTAAATTTATATTACACAATATTACCTGCTTTGTCTCTTTCTATACAACACCCACTGTATTCAAGTGCTTGCTCACCGCTTTGCCACCAGCTAAGTACCAAGCTCTCCATACCCTTTTTTTGACAATAGCCTGTCAACTTTGAAAATGAGCAACATTTTGTATCAATGTGGTTTGATGCTTCGTGAATTTCAGGCAGAATTTGAACACTGGCAGATTTAGTCATCCCTAATTGCTATAAACTTCAGAAATTTTAATGTGTGTGTAGCATGCATCCTTCTTATTTGAAGTACATTTACAGAGCTGCTTCTTATAGATACATCCACAGATTCAGGCTATTTTTATCAGTCATTTTGTTCTAAAGAAAAATCAAAAGACCCATTAACTTTGTCTTCTTTTTTTGTGTAACTGTAATGTTTTTTTTTTTAATGTGCACAATTTATTAGATAACCTACCCATTAGGAACTTAAACTTCTGCATTATTGACTTAATGTAGCACCTTCATTCCCTTAATGGGATTCTGAAACTGCTAAAGATGGAAAAGTCACACTTAAAGAGAGTAGGCACATATCTCACACAGGAAGTTTCCTTCAGGTATTTATGGCGTCTTAAAAGTAGCTTTCTATATTTAATGCAGTGCGTACGATTGCCTTTATGAACATATGTTTTTATTCAGATTAAGTATAAAGAAAATTTTAGGAAGGCATTATGTTTACAGTCATGCTAAATGAAAATAACTAGTTTGGTGTTGATTTATAAATTGAAAACATTTAAGGGAACTTGCACATTTTAAAATGGATCTATCATTAAAATGTACACTTTGTATGAAAGGATAGGTACCTATAAGCCTTAACAAATCATCTTATTTTAAGCAAAAATAAAAAAAAAAATCTTATCTTTTTATGAGCAAAAAAACAAGCAAAAAACAAACAAAAAATAAAAATCACTATATAAAGCAAAAAACTGCTGTTTCTATGCAGTGGGATATAAAAAGCCACAATACACAAAGGCTATAACCCTTTATAGATTTTACTACAGTAACACATATTGATAAGATTGCTTATATTAAGCTGGTTGCTTTTACATGTATAGCCATACAATTTTTTGCAGTCCACCTTCATAGGTGATTTAGATGGGAACTAATTGGGATAGCTGTGATTTGGCACACATTTAGACATGATGGAGCTCTATTGAATTATTCAAGTTATTGACCTTTTATTTCTTTTTTTTATTATTATTATTATTTAAGGTATGCAACATGACAATGTAGTATGACATGACCGTCTGCTCTCAATGTTGACCTTTCTAAAGTTAATATACAGGTATCTTGATGTTTTTATAAACAATACAATTACAACCTTGTGGACTGTATTTTAATTTAAATTACTTTGCTTACAACTGTAATGGCCAAATGGTGGTTAAAGAATCACTCCTATTCCTTGTGGTCACTGAAATATCTAATTATTGATGTAGCACCCTCTACCATAGGTAGTTGTTAGAGGTGAGGATTTTTGTGGTAGCTGCAAGGTAGGTAAATTTAGGCAGGCCTATGCTGCATGCTAGGCCTGCTTGCTTTGATCTGAGAGGAAGGGAGTGGTTCGTGTAGCTGTAAGTTTGACCACCTGTGCTTCAGTTCTTGGGCACCTTCCCTGCTTAGAGTGAACATTTTCTAGAAGAGAGGCAGGGCTGGGAATTTGAGTGACATGGAGCTCATGTGAGGAGCCCTGACCAATCCGCAAATGGAATTGGCAGGGGGCAGGCCTCCTACTTAAGCTCAGGTTCAGCCCATTGGAGGGGAGTTGTCGGCTGGGTAAAGTAAAGAATGGAGTGTTATATTTCAGCAGGAGGCCCACCACCATCTGAGGGGGGTGCGTGCCTCGGCAGAGGAGCTCGAGAACTGTGAGGAAGCATCTATTTTTACACGGTCATGGAGGAGGTGTTCTGGAACAGAAGAGCTGGCTGGAGAAGCAGTTAGTATCAGTGGCGGCTGGTGCTCAAAATTTTTGGGGGGGCGCAAAGGAAAAAAAAAATTGCAGTCTCACTGTGCCCAAACGCAGCCACTGTGCCATGCTATCAAACGCAGCCACTGTGCCATCAATTTGCACCACTGTGCCATGCCATCAAATGCAGCCACTGTTCCATCAATCCGCACCACTGTGCCATGCCATTAAACCAGCCACTGTGCCATCAATTTGCACCACTGTGCCATGCCATCAAATGCAGCCACTGTTCCATCAATTGGCACCATTGTGCAATGCCATTAAACCAGCCACTGTGCCATCCATTGTCACCACTGTTCCATGCCATTAAACCAGCCACTGTGCCATCAATTGTCACCACTGTGCCATGCCATTAAACCAGCCACTGTGCCATAAATTGTCACCACTGTTCCATGCCATTAAACCAGCCACTGTGCCATCCATTGTCACCACTGTTCCATGCCATTAAACCAGCCACTGTGCCATCCATTGTCACCACTGTTTCATGCCATTAAACCAGCCACTGTGCCATCCATTGTCACCACTGTGCCCATGGTCACCGCTGTGCCAATTGTCCCCACTGTGCCCTGTAAATTGCTCTCCCCCCCCGCCCGGCCCTTACCTTTACTGGAGTCAGGCATCCACGTCCCACGATGTCTTCTCCCGCCCTCGATGACTGACAGGCGTCTCAGCCAATCAGTTTACCGGTAGCAAGAACCGGCCAACCTAATTGGCTGAGACGCCTGTCATCTTATCCAAGGGGCGTACAGTCTGTGCGCTCCGAGAATAGGCTTCCAGGACCCAAGGGCTGTATTGGGAAAACCTATCAGAGCTGTTGGCTCTGATAGACATTTCCGTACAGCCAACCAGCTGGCGTTATTCAGATGGCCGGACATGAGCGCCCACCATCTGAATAACAGCGGCAGCGGCGATAATAACATAGATTCGTGCAATGCATGAATCTATGCTATTAGACTCAGTGGTGGTGAGAGCCAGAGGGGGCGGCTCTCCAGCTCCCTCTATGGAGGAACCCTCACTGGTTAGTATGCATGTCCAGGTACAAGGCCAGAGGAGAGATTGTGGGGTTTTGTGTCAAATCAATGTGGCCTGCGGGCACAGGATTTGCAAGTCTGGTTAGTTGGGAATAGGGACCACCAACTATCCAATGCTTCTAAACAACTAGGCTGGCAAGAAGGGGTACTGCAGGCTCCTGGTCTATCATAAATCAATAAAGTTCAGCATCCATCAGGGGTTGTTCAGAGCGATCACTAGTGTAGTGTAAAGATGATTGTGGCGGAAAGACTAGCACAGTTAAGTTTGTGCAGGAGGAGAAGAGTCCTGAGAGTAAAAGTCTGCAAGAGTTTGTGCAGAGGAGGAGTAAGGCCCTGTACACATGAGGAGACATGTCCGATTAAACCGGTCCGCGGACCGTTTTCATCGGACATGTCTCCAGAGATATTTTGGTCTGATGTGTGTACACACCATCAGACCAAAATCCCCGCGGACAGAGAACGCAGTGACGTAGAAGACACTGACGTCCTCAAACCAGGAAGTTCAATGCTTCCACGCATTCGTCTAATCAATTCAACGCATGCGCGGGATTTCGCTCCGATGGTTAAGCGTACTAACCATCGGACATGTCCGACGGACAGGTTTCCAGCGGACAAGTTTCTAACCACTGGAAACCTGTCCTCTAGGCGGTACACACGATCGGACATGTCCGCGGAAACTGGTCTGCGGACCAGTTTCAGCGGACATGTCTCCTTGTGTGTACGCGGCCTTACAGTCTGCAGGAGTTCGTGCAGAAGAAAAGTGAAGTAGAGACTGTAAGGCCCCGTACACAAGAGCAAATAGATTTGTTCAAATCGGTCGGACCGACCGATTTGCACAAATCTGTCTGCTGGCCGTTTTGGTTTGATCGCTGTACACACAATCAAACCAAAATCCCCGCCAGCAGACAGCGCGGTGACGTGGCGGTGACGTGGCGGTGACGTTGACGCCGCCACGTCACCGCACCAGGAAGTAAATTACTTCCGCGCATGCGTCAAATCCATTCGACGCATGTGCGAGAACATATGTCTGCTGGTTAGCGTACTAACCAGCAGACATATCGGGCGGACGGATTCCCAGCCGACAGATTTTAAAGCATGCTGGCCAAATCCGTCTGCTCGCCCGTACACATGATCGAATCTGTCTGCTGGGACGGTCGGGCAGACCATTTCCAGCAGATAGATTTGATTGTGTGTACGCGGCCTAAATGTTAGAGTCGAAAACGGGGTTCAAGGTACACAAACCATAGGATGGACTATGGGTGACCTGGAGTATTGCAGTGCCGCGTCCTAGAGTAACTAGAGAGATTTGTGGTTTAGGAAAGAAAATGGACTTTATAGGCACTAATCATAAACGTAATGTAAATGTTTTATTGATACAATACCAAAAAGATTTTGGTATTGCACTCACAATTACAATATAAAGTTATAAAAATACATTTAAAAAGACATATATAAGTGATCACACAATAAAAATAGTGAACAAAGAAAATAAATAGTCGTTGTAGTCAAAAAATGGTCCGGTGTAGAAATCAATGCAGATTGATAACTACTGTAGATATAGATATACATAAACATAAACTCTACATGTTTCGCATTTGTTGCTTCCTCAGGAGTTATGATTTTTCTAGAGAAAAAGGAAGGGACCGTCATTAATATACAGACATACATTTATATAAAATACACAAATATTCGTACATTAACCACTTAAGGACCGCCTCCTGCAGATTTACGTCGGCAGAATGGCACGGCTGGGCACATCAACGTATATATACGTTGGTTATAGTACCCAGCCGTGGGTCGCGGGCGCGCCCCCGCGACCCGGCCCGAAGCTCCAGGACCGGGACCGCGGGATTCGCGGACCCGATCGCCGCTGCAGTGCGGCGATCCGTCCCTGGAGCGGAAGAACGGGGAGAGCCGTGTGTACACACGGCTTCCCCGTGCTTCTCTGTGGCCGGAGCATCGATCGCGTCATCCCTGTAATAGGGGGACGCGATCGATGACGTCACACCTACAGCCACACCCCCCTACAGTAGTAAACACACACATTAGGTACACATTCCCTACAGCGCCACCTGTGGTTAACTCCCAAACTGCAACTGTCATTTCCAGAGTAAACAATGCAATTTAAATGCATTTTTTGCTGTGAAAATGACAATTGTCCCAAAAATGTGTAAAAATTGTCCGAAGTGTCCGCCATATTGTCGCAGTCACGAAAAAAATCGCTGATCGCCGATTAGTAGTAAAAAAAAAAATAATTAATAAAAATGCAATAAAACTATCCCTTATTTTGTAAACGCTATAAATTTTGCGAAAACCAACCGATAAACGCTTATTGCGATTTTTTTTACCAAAAATATGTAGAAGAATACGTATCGGCCTAAACTGAGGAAAAAAAATGTTTTTTTATATATTTTTGGGGGATATTTATTATAGCAAAAAGTAAAAAATATTGCATTTTTTTTTAAATTGTCGCTCTATTTTTGTTTATAGCGCAAAAAATAAAAACCGCAGAGGTGATCAAATACCACCAAAAGAAAGCTCTATTTGTGGGAAAAAAAGGACGCAAATTTTGTTTGGGAGCCACGTCGCACGACCGCGCAATTGTCTGTTAAAGCGACGCAGTGCCGAATCGCAAAAACCCCTTGGGTCATTTGCCAGCGTATTGGTCCGGGTCTTAAGTGGTTAATATTGAATTATATCCTATGTGCGTCAAAGCGCTATAAAAAGGATGCATAAGGGACCGAGATTGCCATGGTGTCATAGAAAGGAGGGCGCATCCATAGGGGTCCATAAGGGGGGGCATGCAGGGATACACCAGGAAAAGAGTTGTTAGAAGAGGATACCACTATGTATATTAGTTTTTGTGAGAACATTTAAGATAGTGTGTTCGCACATTGTAACCAGTGTGGAATGGTAATATTTAAGTGAGCTATATTAGGGGTGGAAATAGGTAAAGTGAATGCCCAGCAGAGATATAAAGGCAGAATAATCTATGTATAATAAACACTAGGTGTGGTAGTAGAATAATTGTATAGAATGACTGCCTACCGTTCCCGCTGTTGGGTATCATAGAAAAGATTTTTGACAGTATAGATGAATATCAGCACCTGGCCGAGGTCGTGGAGGAGATGAGGCGCCTGGCCGACAGCCTGGCATCCTCGGACAATATAACAGATGCCATCCAGGATGTTGCTGTTAACAGCGCAGCAACGCTGACCAGCTTGGGGGAGCTGCAGGAAAACACCTCGGAACTTGTGGGGGAGGTTCATGCCCTGCGCCTTGCTGTCGAGGCGCAGACTGCTGTGCAGACCCGCATAGCGGTTGCCCTGGAGGGCATGCAGGCAGCCAGGGAGGGACGTGGGGATGCTCCTCCTCAACCTGCTGCCCCCCCCCCATCTGTGGCTGCCCCCAGGCAAGTGAGGGGCAGGACCCGTGGCACCAGGCAGAGCCCCCGCCAGGCCCATTAATTTTATTTTTCTTTATTATTATGCTCTGGATAAGAGCTTTTTTTTTTTTTTGTTATGCTCTGGATAAGAGCTTTTTTTATTTATTTTTGTGCTCTGGATAAGAGCTTTTTTTATTTATTTTTGGATACTGCACACGGTGCAGTGTGAATGGTGTGTGAATGTGAGAGGGTGGCACTCCTGACAGTAAGGGGTGTCACCCTCGGCCGTGGAGGTGAAGTTAACCCCACGGCTGTATGAATGATGTGTGAAAGGTGTATGAATGGACAGCAACATCATTGGGGCCTTGACGTGGCGTTGCTGCTCCCAACTCCTACATGCTGGACTTGGGCTAATCCAATGCGATGTGCATGTGGTGTGTGTGATCTAGGGACATCAGTGGTGTACACGCGTGCATTGTCTGTGTGCCATGCTGTATGTGTGTGTTTAACGGTCAAAGATTCGTAACACGAGGACCCTCCTGACTGCTCTTCCATCAGCTGACGGGGTCTCCTCTGGCGGGGGGGGGCTGTGTGGTTGGGGGGTCAGGTCATCACGTAGGGCAATGTGCAGGCCCTTTCGCATGGCAAAGTTGTGCAGAATACAACATGCACCAATGATCTGACCCACAAAGTTGGGGGAATACAATAGGGCCCCCCCAGACTTATCCAGGCATCGGAAACGGGACTTCAGGAGGCCAAATGTGCGCTCCACCACTGCACGGGTTTTGATGTGTGCTTCATTGTATCTTCTCTCTCCTCTGGTTTGGGGGTTCCGGAAAGGAGTCATGAGATGGGGTCCCAGTGTATATGCAGAGTCACCTGTAAGGGAAAAGACAGGAGGATGGTAGTCATGCATGTGCCACTTCTGTTGTGCATCATGGGAGGGGATAGTCATGGCTGCCACCCATGTCACTCACCAACCAGCCAGCTGTCCCCATACATGTCCTGCTCAAAATCTTCTGGGATGTTGCTTTGACGGTAGATGTAGCCGTCATGGCTGGACCCGGGGTCTTTGGCACGGACGTGCCATATGAGGTATTTGGCATCGGCTATCACCTGTACGTTGATGGAATGCCAATGCTTCCGATTGCGGTATATGTGCTCTGTGGCACTGGGGGGCTGGAGTGCCACATGTGTGCAATCAATGGCCCCGATGGTGCGTGGGAATCCGTCAATTCTGTAGAAATCTGTCATTGCCTTCTGCCGCAGGTGCTCAGTGGTGGGTCTGATGAACTGGTTGGACATGCGTCTGAGGATTGCAGGGACAACCTGGTGCAGACATCTGCTTATGCTGGTTTGTGACATCCCAGCCACCACTCCACTTGTACGCTGCAATGATCCACTGGCCAGGAAATGCAGTGTTGCCAGTACCTTCACCAGTGGCTGCAGTGCACGTGAGCGGTATGTCTGGCTGGTGATGTCATCCTGCAGGGCTGTGGTTATTTCCAGGATGGCAGCAGGGCTGAATCTGAAGATGCGATACACCTCCTCATCACCCATGCCAAAGAGCCTCATGCGCGCTCGGTAGATCCTCTCACGTGCCCCCCTCCTCCTACTCCTCCTTCTATGCGCCTCTTCCTCTGCATACCTTAGTAGTGATAAGACCATGGCTGGCCCTGGCATCATTGGCATACGAATGTCTTGTCCAGTAAGTGTGATTGCTCAGCTAGTCCGTTACGGTGCTGCTGTAGTTGCTCTCCAGCTGACTTGCACACGGCCTTGAGCAAAGTTACCCGTGCTTTTATGAGGGGTATGTTTACTCAAGGCTTTCGAGTTACGCGCACCACGAGTAGCCAACGCCGGACGCGCGTAGTTTCGGGAATACGCGCATCTCCCTCATTTGCATATTTGAATGCTAATTCAATGGGAACTGAATATTTTTCATGCGTAACTATGCGCCTACGCCGCGCTAGCTTAATGCATTTTCGCCGGCCAGACGGAAACAAATTTCGCGCGTATGTGGTTCTGTGTTTACCGCGCATCGATACGCAGGCGAACATTTACTATTACGCCGCGCATATACATTTACGCAGGCGTAGCGCCTCTGAGAATCTGGCCCCTAGTGTTTATTACACATAGATTATTCTGCCTTTATATCTCTGCTGGGCATTCACTTTACCTATTTCCACCCCTAATATAGCTCACTTAAATATTACCATTCCACACTGGTTACAATGTGCGAACACACTATCTTAAATGTTCTCACAAAAACTAATATACATAGTGGTATCCTCTTCTAACAACTCTTTTCCTGGTGTATCCCTGCATGCCCCCCCTTATGGACCCCTATGGATGCGCCCTCCTTTCTATGACACCATGGCAATCTCGGTCCCTTATGCATCCTTTTTATAGCGCTTTGACGCACATAGGATATAATTCAATATTAATGTACGAATATTTGTGTATTTTATATAAATGTATGTCTGTATATTAATGACGGTCCCTTCCTTTTTCTCTAGAAAAATCATAACTCCTGAGGAAGCAACAAATGCGAAACATGTAGAGTTTATGTTTATGTATATCTATATCTACAGTAGTTATCAATCTGCATTGATTTCTACACCGGACCATTTTTTGACTACAACGACTATTTAGTTTCTTTGTTCACTATTTTTATTGTGTGATCAATTATATATGTCTTTTTAAATGTATTTTTATAACTTTATATTGTAATTGTGAGTGCAATACCAGAATCTTTTTGGTATTGTATCAATAAAACATTTACATTACGTTTATGATTAGTGCCTATAAAGTCCATTTTCTTTCCTAAACCACAAATCTCTCTAAATGTTAGAGTCCATCATTTGTTCAAAGTGCAACTGACCCAACAATTCTTTAATAACGATATCAAAAGTGATCTGTTCTTTGGGCATCCCATACGCCTTGCCCAACCAAGTTATATCCCTCAAAGAAACAAAAACAAAAACAAAAGCAAATGACTGTTCATTGTCTACTGGAGAGTGATGTATGAAGGTCTGGCAGCAGAGTGAACATGGTGGATGTTAGTAACTAATAGCAACCATCCGCTACATTGAGCACTACAAACATCGGACAAAATGGTATCTGAACCCTATTTCTACCCATGTTAAGTTACACCAAATATAATTTAGGGTCCATTCACATGTGAATTAATTTTCTGTATGGGGCCATTTTTTTTGTAGGTCCTCAATGCATATTGGTACCAATAAAAAAACAAAAAATTACTATTTATTCCCAAGGTAATACATGTGTTGTCTGCTGCATATTTTGCAGTGCCTGTATGAGTCAAAATAACGAAACTATGAGTGGCATATAACTCATTATTATGAATAAACATTTTTTACATGCTACTGTTTATTTATTTAATGAATAAAACTATTTTTAATTAGTCCCCTATTTTGGAAGTATAACTTTAATTTTTAATTTTTGATCCACTTCTGTTTCTTGAAAAAAAAAAAATTCTCTGTATTATATATATACATTTTTTTTCTTCTTTGCCATCCTCTATGATGCCTCCTTGAATAAGGATGACGATGACTATGTTATTAACACAACAATAAACATTTTAAGATCCTTCAACATAAGCCTGTATTGTCAACTTGGCCAGGGCCTGATGTCACAGAGAAGATTGACATACAGGCTTACATTGAGGGATTCAATCAATTGCCATCCGACCTGTCGATTTGTAGATGGGAACTTTTTAAAGTTATATATGCTCACATCTGGTCTTATTCTATGTGGGTGGCTTTCTATTTTTATGCTTTTTTAAATACAATAAAAGTGATATAGATTCTCATTGTCTTTTAATATTTGAATATACACGGAATCATCCATCCACCTGAGCTGCAATTTTCCAAGAGTCAAAGTCCTTCTTGATTAAGAGGAAATGGAGTCCACCTGGTATTGGATCGCATTTTGACCTTTTGTTGTAGGTGTCATTATAGAGAGGTGAGAGTTTGCCCATAAGATTCACTGTGGTGGAGCTGTTTTCTACTTGCAAAACCTTGCTGCATGTACAGTGCTTGAGAGTCATATACATCACAAATTGTATGGAAGTATTACATTCACGATTATATGACCAACTGCTGTTTTATTGTTAATAATTGGTTGATAGATTTTTTTGATTATCACTGAAAACACATATAACACTAAATTATAGATACCAGTTATTATTCACAAATAAATTATTGGAATTATTTTCTTTTATATAGATTCAAGGGATTTTTTTTTTTACTTTGTGCTTCCAACATTAATCATTCGCACACTTGCGAGCAGATAATCAAGTATATAATTAACCACTTAAGACCCGGACCAAAATGCAGGTAAAGGACCTTGCCCCTTTTTGCGATTCGGCACTGCGTCGCTTTAACTGACAATTGCGCGGTCGTGCGACGTGGCTCCCAAACAAAATTGGCGTCCTTTTTTCCCCACAAATAGAGCTTTCTTTTGGTGTTATTTGATCACCTCTGCGGTTTTTATTTTTTGCGCTATAAACAAAAATAGAGCGACAATTTTAAAAAAATGCAATATTTTTTTACTTTTTGCTATAATAAAAATCCCCCAAAAATATATAAAAAAACATTTTTTTTCCTCAGTTTAGGCCAATACGTATTCTTCTACGTATTTTTGGTAAAAAAAATCGCAATAAGCGTTTATCGGTTGGTTTTCGCAAAATTTATAGCGTTTACAAAATAAGGAATAGTTTTATTGCATTTTTATTAATTATTTTTTTTTTACTACTAATAGCGGCGATCAGCGATTTTTTTCGTAACTGCGACAATATGGCGGACACTTCGGACAATTTTGACACATTTTTGGGACAATTGTCATTTTCACAGCAAAAAATGCATTTAAATTTGCATTGTTTACTGTGGAAATGACAGTTGCAGTTTGGGAGTTAACCACAGGTGGCGCTGTAGGGGATGTGTGCCTATGTGTTTTGTTTACTACTGTAGGGGGGTGTGGCTGTAGGTGTGACGTCATCGATCGCGTCCCCCTATTACAGGGATGACGCGATCGATGCTACAGCCACAGAGAAGCACGGGGAAGCCATGTGTACACACGGCTCTCCCCGTTCTTCCGCTCCAGGGACGGATGGCCGCACTGCTGGGTACTAAAATCAACGTATATATACGTTGATGTGCCCAGCCGTGCCATTCTGCCGACGTAAATGTGCAGTAGGCGGTCCTTAAGTGGTTAAAGTGTAAATTCCCACTGGGTGATCCATGTACATTGCACGGATTATAACAAACTTTTTTGCAGATTCCTACCTTTTGTTATTCTGAAGAATGAAGAAATTTGAATTGTATTAAACAGTCCCTAATGGAGACCAGATGTTTGAAGGAGTGAAGGGGTGATCCCACATATCCTCCCAGTCCTCCCCTTGAATGTCTGGAATTTCCCTCTCCCACCTCTCCCTACATCTAGAAACCCCAAGGGGTGTCTTTTTGAATTAGGATTTGTATACAGTTGATAGAGTTTTTGCCAGATCCTCATTCTTCAAGAGTCTCCAGTGCCGAGGGAAGGGACTCGACTCTTCGATCGCTGAACTGCGCCTGAAAGGCATGGCGCAACTGTAGGTTGGCGAAAGAAGAATGAATTTGGCAAGCCATGCCTGGCCTTTAATTGATCAAAGGAAATAAGATCACCCTCTCTAGTGATATCCTTCAATACCTTAAAGGAACACTAAAGGTTCGTGTTTTATTAGATCAAATGATTGCTGTAAGCTAGAGCATTTAAATATCACTTACCTCGTTTTTCCACAATACTGTCTCTCCTCTTCTTGCTTTCCACCAGCATCTGAGCAGTTTTGCATGGTGGAAAGCAGAATCTGCTCACGCCCTCCCTATGACTACAGCCCTGCGTGAAGATGCTCTATTATCCCTCACAGGCATGGAGGCTTAGCCTAATGGGAACTGTAGTTCTCATTAGGCCGTGATGTAGCAAGAATGAATGCGCACCGCAAACCAGGAAGTCTGTGAGAATAATGATTCAGGAGTGACGGAGGTGAATAAAACAACTCGATTTCAACAGGTATCAAACTAGTTATAATGCAAAACATTACTTTTTACTTTATCAGCTACTGTCAGACTTTAATTTAAGAGGAAAATATTTTTGTCTTTACAACCCCTTTAACACCCCCACAGGCTCAGATGATTGGATCTGGGAGGGAACAGAAGTCTGGCAAATTCGGGTTCAACCACAGCGGGGCAGAGGGCGTGAATCCCTGATAGGAAGGTGACATCAGGGTGGTGGTGGCCTCCCATGCCCGGATGGTGGCTTTCATCGAAACAGTTAAGGGTAAGCTGGATTTTGGGCCCCTATATAGGGCTAGTTGTAGGCTTTCGTAAGACCCCAAGAGTGCTGCTTCCAGAATAGTGGCAGTGTCTCCCTCATCAGCCATCAGCCAACTACTGGCAAATGCCATCTGGCCCGCCAGATAATACTTTTGAAAAAAGTGGGAACAAATATCTGCGCTAACCTAAAGTAAATATAAAAGCAGCTAGCACAGTTTGTAGATAAGCAAACAAAAACAATATAATCCAATAGTGCAGCGCTCAAAATAAATGAAAATAGAAAATTAGTCCAAATAAACAATGGGCCAGATTCACATACATCGGCGCATTTTTGGACCGGCGTAGTGCAACTCCTTTAAGTTAGACCGGCTTAATTTCGAGGCGCAAGTGCCGTATCCTCGTAGTATTTTAATCCAAATTTGCACCGGTGCAATGTAAATTCCGAGGCATAAGGCTGTGTAATTCAAAGTGGGAAGGACGTGGGCGTGTTCCATTGAAATGAGCCGTGACCCCATGCAAATGAAGGGCTGGCCAGACTGGGCATGTGCACATGAAGCAGACTATGGTCAGCACCTCTCTGAGCATGCTCAGAACTCGGCACAGCGCAATCAGTTAGATAGGAACTAGGCCAGTCAGACTTAGTGAGCTATGCACAGTGCTTAAATAGACAGAGAGAAATGCCCTTCCATTGCAAAAGTACATCCAATTTTTTCCCTTCCTACAGCAAGGTGCTTTTGTTCTGTTGTTTGTTAGTGTTTGTTGGTTTGTGACGTGTCTTTGAGATTTTTGGAGAGTGATTTGGAGAGTGTTTTTTGCTGAGTTTTTATTTTTTTTGCTTTTTTTTATTTTGCTGGGCATTTTTTTTTTGCTGGGCATTTTTTTTTTGTTTTTTTTTTCTGTTTGTGAATGATTTTTGAATGTGGGGGTGACATTCCTGCCACCACTTCACTTGTACGCTGAAAAAAGCCACTGGCAAGGATATGGAGTGTTGCCAGGACCTTGCCCAGTGGCTGCACTGCATGTGAGCGGTGTGTTGGGCTGGTGATGTCCTCCTGCAGGGTTGTGGTTAATTCCAGGATGGCATGAGGGGTGAATCTGAAGATGCGATACCTGCGGTATATCCTCTCCCGTGCCCTCCTCCGTGCCCTCCTCCCTTCTGTGCTCATCTAAAGTCAGTAGTATAGCTATGAGCAAGGATGCCCCTGGCATGTTGGCAGGGCCGCCATCAGGAATTATGGGGCCCCTTTACACAGCTTCAGGCATGGGCCCCCTGGAGCAGAGAACTGGGGGGGGGGTGCTGCCGCCTGAAATTGAGAAGCGAGGGGGGGGGCTGCTGCGAATTGAGAAGCGGGGGGGGGCCTTTACAAAAAAAGAAAAATATATATAAAAAAAGAGGGGGTTGCCATCTGGGGCCCTTGGGAACTCCAGACCCCTAAAACAAAAAAAAACACAAAAAAAGGTTTTTTTTTTAGGGGGTTCCCATCCGGGCCCCTGGGGACCCCCGGGCCCCTTACAGGTGTAATGCCTGTACCCCCCTGATGGCAGCCCTGCATGTTGGCATATAAATTGTTGTCCTGCAAGTGTGGGTGCTCAGCTCGTCCCTAACGGTGTTGCTTTAACTGACATGTAGACGGATTGTCTAATTTTAAACCTGCTTTTATATGGTCTAATTTTAGACTTTCCGTTGCTCCCGCTGGAGGGGAAGGAGGTCGTCTGTCCGTCCATCCACCCACCCTTCGCTGGGCTCGATCCTGCATGGTCGGGGGGGGGGGGGGCGCCGTCCACTTCTCCCTGCCATCCCTGTGTTCCTTTCGGTATTGTTGGGGCCGCCCACCCGCTTCTCCAGGCGCTCAAGCTGGGGGGGGGGGTGACCCTCCAACTGCGGGTTCATCTCCCTGGAACCCACGTGTATCATGGAGGGGACACCCGCATGCCTATCGGTTCTCACCCTGGCGACGCTGGAACTTGCAGGGCCGTCCACGCGGTTTCATGGGGGGGTTACGTTGGCAGTATGGGGGGGGGCTGTCCACCCTTCATTCGTGGGGTCATCCCAGCAGTCTATCACCAATTTCTTCAGGGATAAGCTGGCAGCATGGGGTGGGGGGGTTGGGTTGTCCTCCCTGAGGTTGTGCTGTCAGTTTTCACACATTGCTGCAATTTGACATAGCGACCTGTCACTGCGTTTTCCGTCTCTCTCTGCGCTTTCAGTCTCTCTCTGCGCTTTCAGTCTCTCTCTCTCTCTCTGCATTTTTAGTCTCTCTCTCTGCGTTTTCAGTCTCTCTCTCTCTGCGTTTCAGTCTCTCTCTGCGTTTCAGTCTTTCTCTCTCTGCGTTTCAGTCTCTCTCTCTGCGATTTCAGTCTCCCTCTCTCTGCGTTTATAGTCTCTCTCTCTCTCTCTCTCTCTGCATTTTCAGTCTCTCGCGCTCTTTCTGCGTTACAGTAGTTCTGCCCTGGCATTTCTGGCCCAGAATTGCGGTTATGCTTTTCTGTCTCTGCGTTTCTGGCCCAGCATTTCTGTCACTGTGTTGCTGGCCCAGCATTTCTGTCTCTGGGTTGCTGGCCCAGCATTTCTGTCATATGTTTCTGTCTCTGCGTTCAGGCGCAGCATTTCTGTCTCTGCGTTTCCAGGCCAGCAGTTCTGTCATGCGTTTCCATCTCAGCGTGCAGTCGCAGCATTCTGTCTCTGCATTTCTTCCCCGGCTTTTCTGGCTCTGTGTTCTGGCCCAGTATTTCTGGCTCTGCGTTCTGGCCCAGCATTTCTGGCTCTGCATTTTCATCTCAGCGTTCAGTCGCAGCATTTCTGGCCCAGCATTTCTGTCATGTGTTTCTGGCCCAGTATTTCTGTCATGCGTTTCCGGCCCAGCGGTCCAGTCTCTGCGTTTCTGGCACAGCGTTCCAGTCTCTCCGTTTCTGGCCAATGTTCCAGTCTCTGCGTTTCTGGCCCAGCGTTCCAGTCTCTGCGTTTCTGGCCCAGCGTTCCAGTCTCTGCGTTTCTGGCCCAGCGTTTCAGTCTCACGTTCTGTCATTTCTGCCCCAGCATGTCGGTCATAGCATCTGTCTGTCATGGCGTGGTTGCCGTTCGTTGGTTATCATGTCTCATTGTACTTTGTCATGTTGCAACCTGAGTTAGTTAGCTAGTACTCGCATCTTGGGATCTGTCAGGTCTACAGATCCATACGGGCTGAGGTTTAATTTTTAATGATTGTTGACCACAATCTTCTCGCCCCAATACCATACGTCATACGTTGCACATTCATTCTTACACCTATACGACCACCCACGCTCTGTGGGTACATTAGCCTTGAGTGTTCAGTTAATTGCCTGTGTCTGCGCTGCAGGTCACTCGGGCTCATTTACCACTCACACCAGGGTGGGGGTGGGGGGCTGTCTTCATGTTCATTCACGCACAGTGGTCTTGACGGTTCTGCTTATGTTCTCATACTTAGGTAGGTGCAGAGGGGTGTTGTTGTTGTTTTCATGTCTGGTGGTCTGTTGTCATGTTTGCTGGTTTATGTTCCTGAGCTTGGTTCCAGGCCTGCACGTGGGCCGCATCACTAGTTCGTCAGGTTGTTTGAAGTATTTTGGCTTAGCACAATCATGATTCATCGCCATCAAGCACTGGAGGCAGGGGTTTACCAGGGGTGCTTGGTCTGGTTCCTTACCGTAATTTGAAAGGTGGGGAGGGGGGGGGGGTCGGGCCACCAGGGTGCCTAATGGCAAGTTCCAATATCATTTGTGATTTTGGGCTGCTGTTTCCACACCGATGTCACCAATGTCATTGCATTTACTTCCATCAGCCCTGCTGTTGATTGGGAAGGATTTGACGGTCGGGTTACAGGCAGTGGCACGGCCTGAGCACTATCAGGTGGGACCCATGTTCTGTGAGTCTGGCTTGGTTCCATGTGTCATAATGCTATTGCCGGGTACATTGGCCTTATCCACCTTCTCCAGGTAGCTGGCACTTAGTCTCCTGCCAGTTGTCCTTTTTGCAGCTTACCCACTAATGTCTGCATAGGTAGGCCAGGGGTTGGGGGATTTTCACAGAGCCTCTTCACTGGTGTCCGGTTGAAGGATTTTGATCCGCTTGGCCCTTGCTCCATTTCCCTCATGCATCCTCTTGGCACAAGCAGTTCATTCTTATGGCGGGGTTGTGTCTGGCATCAGGCTCGATCCATCTCCATGGGTTATTGAGTTCTGAGCGGATTTGCAAGTTCTATAGGGGGTTCCTTCTATCACAAGTGATGGCTCGGTGGGTTTCTCCTGTCTTAGCGGATACTTACTGGATACGTATACGGTTGCCTTCCAGGCGCATGCTACTCCACTGGACGGATTGTTATCTACCCTTCTTCGCCTAAATAGGTGTCTTTTGCCCTCTTCTCAGGCATACCGACCAGCTAGGCCAAGGCGCACCTCAGGCCTAGGTTGTTAGGGTCATTGCAAGTTCTTACTCGAAGACGCTGACTACAAGTGTATAAAGTCCACAAATTCTAAAGTCTGTAAATACGGAAAAATAACACCACACCACCGTGCAAACAATCCGCTTACCAGAACAAAAACGTTATGGGCATGTAATCAAGTAACGTGCAGGCAATCGCACTTCCAACAGAGTGTACAGGTGAAAACGGTTATCCGCAGGCAGCATCAATGATGAAATAACATCTCGAATGTCATGAAGGTCCAAAAGCATACATTGCGTTCATCAGCAGATATGTGGTCATAAAATGCAGAGAGGAAACGACAATAGTAAAGCCCGTTGGATAAAACCAATAAGCAATTTATTGTGTGGTACTTACAAACAGACAGGTAAAAAAGGCATCAAGGAATATAAAAATCCACGGCTCATAGCGATGATAGCATGCTCGTGTCGGTCAGCCTTACATGTTTCATCCTATGGGGATATCTTCAGAGGCATGACCCAAGACACAAGAACGCCCCTATAAATATCAAAAGACTCAAACCATCCAGGCCAATGATAGGCCCCCATGGCTCCACAAAACAGCTGTGCACTATAATTAGCAACATCCACCTCCTCTTGCACATGCCCAGTGCAATCAGGAAGGTGGAATTTCCAAGTAAAGTGCCCATAAACGGTAGTAGCAGTGAATATACTGCATCCTCTTACTAACCTGGTGGTCAGAGAACAAGGAACTGTGTAAACAAAAAACACTTCCGGGGTGCCGAGATCAAGGCCGCACCCGCAATAGTGCGGATACACCTGGAAAGAGGAACCAAAGTGCTCCAGCGTCGTTCCCGGTGGGACAAGCAAAATAACACCCACCCGGAAATGGCGCAACAGCATTAGCAGTGGCCAAAAAGAAAATAACACCACAAAACAGCATCTGGGTCAGGAAATGAATCCTGTGGCACCAGAAAATAAATACTGGCTGCGGAAGTGCCCCTATATTAAAAAACAATATTACAAATGCCAAAAGTACAATGAAATATAAAATGGCAGAATAATATAAAAAAAATTCTTATATAGTGCATATATTAGTATATAGCAGCATGAATAAACATGTAAGGCAAACGACATTAGTCGAATGAGAGAATAAAAGGAGGCTCATCATGCCTGACAGACTGCAATTTGTTAAACTTAATATCACTATAACGAAATGGACTAAAAAATAGTCATAAGCATGAAACGTATTAAAGGGGTGTTCCAGCCAAAAAATGTGTTTATTTGTAAGTTATATAGACTGCTATAAAAGTCACTAAATCTCTGTGCAATTTCTCTGGGTAGCATGTGTTCTTCGCCTCCTGACCCCTTAATCATAGGGATATACGTCTTAGTGTGTTGTTCCCTCAATGAGTTCGCCAATTGCTTCCCACATTTATTGCCCTGTTCATAGTTCTGCCTTTTGCCATTTTGTATCGCCCTTCTTGCTCTATAAAAGAGCAGTTCGGTAATTTGTCTGCGTGCCGTCATAAGTTCTCTCTCTACCTCTGGGTTAGATCTCTGTTTATGCCTTTTTTCTAAGTTTGTAATCTTTGTCATAAGGGTTGTTATATTCCTCTCCCTCTCCCTTTTAACCCTTGCACCATGTTTCATCAGGACTCCCCTTATGACTGCCTTATGGGCCTCCCACACTACCCCTAGATTACATTCTGGGGTGTCATTAGTCTCGAAGTACCATTTTAACTCCTTCTGGACATCTTCCAGCACCCCCTCATCCTGCAATAGTCTCTCGTTTAATCTCCAGCCCCCCGGTCCAAGAGGGCCGGAGTCCCCTATTTTATATTCCAGAAAGATTGGGGCATGATCGGACCAGGAAATTTCACCTATTCCAACTTCTATAACTGCGTGGAGCTGACTGTGTGGAACAAAAAAATAGTCAATACGTGAGTATGTCTTATGCGGGATGGAGTAGAAGGAATAATCTCGTTCCCCCGGATGCATCATTCTCCATATATCTATCAGTGTTTCTTGTTGTAGCAACTGTCGGATTCGTTTCCGGGTGCCCCCTGCAACTGAGGAGCCACCGGTTGACGTATCCATAGTAGGGTCCAGAGGGGCATTTAAGTCCCCACCCATGATCAGCTGACCTTCTTGAAAGGCTGTTAGCCTATTCAAGAAGTTCCTTAGGAACTGGTCCTGTTGTACATTAGGGGCATAAAAAGTAACAAATGTGAATATCGCTCCTCTTATCGTCCCTTTTACCGCTAGAAACTGCCCCTCGGCGTCTACTAGGGAGTCTTTTAAGCACCATGGTGTGTTAGAAGATATAAGTATTGATACTCCCCCCTTTTTTGCCACTGGGTTCGTCGCATGATATATTGTCGGGAAATGTCGATTTCTAAGGAAGGGGAGCCCCCCTTTTCTAAAATGTGTCTCCTGTATCAAGGCTATGTTTCTCCCTCTTTTTTTTAGGTCCTGCATTAAGATACGTCTCTTTTCCGGAATATTTAATCCCTTAGCATTGATTGTAGTCACTGAAAGGGCCTCCATTTCTGGACGCACTTCGGACTCCCTATGGGGGGATCCAAGCACCCGTCCCCCGCGAGAGAGGAGGAGAAAAGGAGAAGGAGAGAGAAAAAAAAAAGGGAAACCCCCCCCCCCCCCCAAAAAAAAAACCCCCCCCCCCCCCCCCCCACCCGACCCTGTGTACCCCTACTCTAAACTGATACCCAAAGAGAGAGAAGAGAGGAACTGGATTGTCCTCCTCCTCTTCAAGGGTATCCCAAAGCAAGTCTTTGGTCACTCAAATACCCAATCCCCTGAGTGATGGCCTAATCGGGGTTGTTGACCCACGCCTCCCCCTGGTGAGGGGTCTCCCACCACCTCCACGCGCTCCTTCTATCCGAATATAACATATAACTCGCTCTATGGTAGATCAATTGCCCCTAGGTCAACATGATTACCTGGGGCCAGCCTTCTTCTGATATAACATACCGGATGGACAGACCCAGAAACAGGTCCCTAGGTAAGTATCCCCTAGTTCATATCAAATCTTAAGACCTCTTGGGAGCTCTTATTCGTTCCGGAGGATTATCTTGTGGTACCCGACTACAGAGCCTCCGGGACACCCATCCCCACCCGTCCCTTCTGCGACACCAACCCCCCCAACCCAACCCAACCTTCCCCCTTACCCTCCCAAACCTTTGCGGTGCCCATGTGAACCTCATCGACCATTGCATAAAACTGCAGTGGAGAGGAAAAAAAAAAAAAAAAAAAAAAAGTGAAAAAGTGGACTTCAGAAAATCAGAGCGACCCTAGAAGCCAGTATAGATTGGACGCCCCTGGGTGCACATAGTGATGAGTGAACCCGTGCAAATCCCCCCTCCCTAACCTCCCTTCCCAAAGTCTACAATGGGAGACAATGGGAAACCCTCAGGTCCCCAAGAACACTGTGATAGTATAGTAAGCAGGCTGCAGCCTGTGGGCCTATAAGTGAATCTTCTTGGGTCTCTCCCTTCGCCCCTAGGCTACCCATCTCTACCCTTCCCTCCCCTCCAGCACTAACCCAGGTGCCTAATAGATCCCCCTGTTGGTGCCCACTTGCCCGGTCCCCTGCAGCCCCTATTCGGGGGGGGCGCAGAGAAAGGGCAATACCGGCGTCCGCAAGGGGGAAAAGAAAGAAGAAAAAAAAAAGGGAAAAATTAAAAAAGGTGTACTTCGTGGTGTAAATATAGGTTGGGCACCCTTAGGTGCATAGTGTGTTGTTCCCAGCCCTAGCCCCCCCAATCCCCCTAGGTGCTGGGAAATACCCGTGCAGTGGTAAGTGGACCATACGAATCCCCCCCTCCCTAACCCTCCTTCCCAAAATCTACAATAACAAACCCCCAGCCCCCCTGAACCACTGTGAGATAGACAGGCTGCAGCCTGTAAAGCTACTGACTAGGTGAGTCTTCTTGGGTCCCTCCCTTCCCCCCTAACCAACCCAGCCCTACCCTCCCCTCCCCTCCCCTGTGGCACTGTCCCAGGTACCAAATAAATCCCCTTATTAATTCCTACTTGCCCAATTCCCTGCGGCCCCTCCAACAACATGAGGCAATGGGTAACTATATAGAATCCTCAGGCACCCCGACCCTAACAGCAGAAATGAGCCAAGAAATGGAAAAACCTATAACCTTAGAAGAACTACAGGAGGCAGTGAAAAAAGGGAAAGGAGGGAAATCACCGGGAGCAGATGGATTTACCATTGCCTACTATAGACTTTTTCTCTCAGTTCTAGGCCCCTTTATGGTCAGAATGTTTAATGGGCTGGGCGATACATGTTCTTTTCATAATGAAACCCTAAAAGCGGTAATAGCGGTCATACCCAAAGAAGGTAAAGATCCTTCTCAATGCGGGAGCTATAGACCCATTTCATTACTCAACGAAGATTTGAAGCTTTTTGCCAAAATCCTAGCAGCACGTATACAACAATATATACCCGGGCTTATCCACAAAGATCAGGTGGGATTTGTCCAGATGCGCGAAGCCAGGGATAATACGGTTAAGACGCTGAACTTGATCCATCTGGCTGACACTTCCCGAACCCCGTGTGTCTTCCTCGGTACTGATGCCGAGAAAGCTTTTGATCGGATAAACTGGCAATTTATGTTTATGGTTCTGAGACACATGGGGTTCGGAGATAAGATGTTACAATGGATCACAAGTAATTACATTCATCCAACGGCACAGGTTAGAGTGAATGGAATATTGTCTCCACCCTTTAAATTGTCGAATGGGACAAGACAGGGATGTCCGCTATCCCCTCTCTTGTTTGCGATATCTGTAGAGCCCTTATTAAACAGGATCCGACTGAATCCAGATATCAAAGGAGTGTCTGTTGGAGATGCAGAATACAAGATCTCTGCTTACGCAGACGATATGATGTACTCTTTGACGAACCCGATGGAATCCCTCCCTAGGTTGCTACAGGAATTGCAACTATATGGAGGCCTATCAAATTTTAAGATAAATTATGATAAGTCAGAAGCAATGGGAGTAGCGATCCCGGAGGAGGATCTGCGGTCTTTGAAAGCTAAACACAGATTTAAATGGTCTGACAGATCACTTACATACCTGGGCACTTCTATCCCAGCAGACCTGACACAGGTCTTTAAACTTAATTTTGTGCCAATATTGGGGAAAACCCGGGCCCTCGTGGAGGGCTGGAAGAGGGGGTTTTATTCCTGGTTCGGACGAGTCAATATTATCAAAATGAGCATATTACCAAAATTTCTGTATCTCTTCCAGACACTCCCTATCGCCATACCAAAATCCTTTTTTAGCCAGACGCAAACTCTCTTTAATAAGTTCATATGGGCTAATAAACCCCCAAGAATTAAGAGGCGCACATTATCATTATCAAAGCGAGATGGAGGTGTGTCTGCTCCAGATATCTATAGGTACTATCAGGCGGCCATTCTGACCCGCCTGATAGATTGGAGGAGACATGGCGATGAGAAAATATGGCCAGGTTTGGAACAGGCACAGTGCAGTAGCATACTCCACCTGGCAGCGTGGTGTTATAGAGACCTGCCGATAACTATTAAGAAACACCCACTGATAGGCCCAACACTGAAAGTTGCTTACGGGCTATTTGCGAAGGGGATATTGTCCACCCTGGATTCACCACTTTACCCAATTATGGGGAACCCCCAATTCGCACCAGGATTGATGAAGGGGACGTTCAGTGGGTTAATAGAGCGGGGCTTGGTACAGGCATCTCATTTTGTTAAAGAAGGCTCTTGGCATACTATGCAGGAGATGGTAATGGGTGGGCTTCCCTACCAATTGGACACTTGGAGGGCATTACAATTACGGCACTTCCTGGACACTCTGAAATCCCCTGTAAGATATGGGCGTAAACTAACACGATTTGAGGGGTATTGTAGTGGGAGTGGAGTGCTTCGGCACACCCTCTCAAGAATTAACGAATTATTAAATGTACCGATGGAGGACTCCCAAATCCCCTTTTTTAACAGGTGGGAGGTGGAGCGGGGAAGACCTTTTACAGAAGAACAAAAGAATAAAATTCTTCGGAATATATTTGAATCCTCAGTCTGTGTGAAGACACAGGAGATGAATTATAAGATATTAACTCAGTGGTATCGTACACCGGTAGTATTAAAGAAGTGCTACCCAGACATCTCGGATAGATGCTGGAGGTGCGGAAAGAAGGAAGGAACGTTATTACATATTTTGTGGTCTTGCCCGAAGATTTTAAGTTTTTGGACAAAGGTCCAGGGAATAGTACAGAAATTTAGCAAAGAAAAATTACCAGAGGACTGGTCTTATTATTTATTACAGGACTCTGAGAGTTCGGTAAAGCTTTATAGGAAATCTATGGCTTGTCACCTTCTAAATGCTGCCCGTGCCTGTATCCCAGGGATGTGGAAACAGACACAACCGCCAACGGTAAAGATGTGGCTGAATAGAGTAGAAGATACAAAAAATGTGTTTATTAAAAGTCAGCAGCTACAAAAAGTGTAGCTGCTGGCTTTTAATAAACACTCACTTACCTGCTCCTGCGTTCCAGCGACGCGCCGACCGGGGCTCCGCTCCTCTCCCCCCCTCCCCAGCCGGCGTCTCCATCTCGACTGTGGGCACCCAGCCGTGACAGCCTTCGGCTTCACGGCCGGGCACCCACTGCGCATGCGCGAGCTGCTGATTGGAGAGGCGATCGCATGGGACCTGTCAGTGTCCCATGTGATCGCCTACAGGGAGGGGCTGGTGTAGGCGATTAAGGCTTAATCGCCTAACCAGCCCCTCGGCGGAAGCAGGAAGTGGGACAGGAAGTCCCACTCCTACTGAAGCCCCCACTCCCCCCCAAAAAAAATTACATGCCAAAAATAAAAATAAAAATAAAAATAAATAAAAAAAATAAAAAAATAAAAAAATAAAATAAAATGAAAAATAAGAATAAAAAAATAGGCATCCACTGGTCATTGTTGTGTTGCTCCTGCACAGGACATTGAATCATCACCCTATGCTTTAAACGACCATCTGGAGTGAGTCTAGTTTGGAAACTTTGGGCCAGATTCACAGAGCCATTACGCCTGTCTAACTAGTGTTAGACTGGAGTAATTTCAAATTACGCGCGTTTTCTAGCTAGTCGGAAGCCTCAAACCATGAATAAACGGCTGCGGGCTTCAATTCGACTGGATTACGTGTTCGTACGCCTTCGGATCTACGCTGCAATAAAATTGCGGCCACTGGGTGGACTTCCCGTCGCTTTCCGCGTCGGGGTATGCTAATGAGCTTTTGCCGGCGATCCCCGAAATTACGATATTCATTCGCAATCTCTTACGGCACCTTTAGTCATCTTTTTTTTGCGTAACACTATACCAGCTTTTTGCTGGTCTAATATTAGACAGCCCATGTTAAGTATGGCCGTCGTTCCCGCGTCGAATTTCTACGTTTTCCGACGTCTTTTATTATTTTTAACGTAAGTCGTCCGGGAACAGAAATGTTTGTAAACGACGCTACTCAAACATCGAATGACGTAACAACGTGATTTTGCGCAATGCATGGCGGGAAATTTCTGAACGGAGCATGCGCAGTTCGATTGCCGCAGGGACGCGCTTAATTTAAATGCTTCACGCCCCCCAATCGTGTATTTCGATTACGCGCCGAGAAATAGACTACGCCGCCGTAGCGTACGGGCAAAAATCTACCAGGATTCGGTGTAGAGCCTGGTGAAATACAGCAGCGTAGAGTATTTTGATTACGCAGCGCAATATTAAGTGTATCTGAATCTGGCCCTTTGCCTAAAAACGACCGTTCGGAGTGAGTCTATTTGGGAGACTTTAAATCCCTGTGCCTAGAGAGACCGCTTTAATAACGGTCATCCACCTCTGGTAAAGAGACTACATTATCACTATTTGGGTGTCCTCTTGGTGGAAGAAGATTTCTCTCTTTACACATTCAACCTATATGCACCGATGTTAATCACAGTATATGGAATTTTTACCTTGTTTTGGCTTATTTCTATCCACCAATTTTGGAACTTTTTTCAGAGTTCTCATTCATCTTTTTATGTACATATTTATTTTGTATCAATTTGTCATATTGGTTTAGAATTGAAAAAGAAAATATACACATATATATATATATATATATATATATATATATATATATATATATATATATATATATATATATATATATTGAGGAATACACATGTGTATAAGGCAGATAATGGACTTTGGAGGCGTAGTATATTTAAAAATATGGATATTTAATATGAAAAATACAAAATTGATAAAGAACAAAAATTACATAAAATAGTGCCATAAATAAGGCCCAAAATTGCAAACACATTGGCATGACAAACCACCTACTACATATAGGTACAATTACAGAGGATAAACAAAAGTGGGAGACTCGCAGCCACTTAAAGGGGTTGTAAAGGTAAAAGTTTTTTTTACCTTAATGCATCCTATGCAGAGACGAGACGGCTATGGCCGCCACTGTATCACGGGAGCGCGCTCGCAAAAGCTTTCCACCGTGCGAGCGCCCTCGCATGAAGATGGAAAGCTTTTGCGAGGAAGAGCCCAGACAGCCCCCGAGGGACCCCAGAAGACAGCTTTCCGGGACACTCTGTGCAAAACGAACTGCACAGTGGAGGTAAGTATAACATGTTTGTTGTTTTAAAAAAAAAAAAAAACCTGACTTTAGTGTCACTTTAATTATAGAAGTTGAAAACCCTTGAAGTTCTCAGGAGATGGAGTGTCACACGGTGCTCAGCCCGACATGTTGCGCGTTGGAAAAACGCTTCTTCAGGAGCTTACAATGAATTATTCTATTGGGAAAAGTAGAGGAAAGCAGTGAGGGCAGAGGGCATATCAGTAGTAATGATATGGATTGCAGCATGTAGAAGCATGGAGGAATGAAGTCCTTTAGTTGCTCCAGGTGAAGCCAATAATGTTTGTCATATAAACCCAAACTCAAGCAGAACTCCTTAACTGGGATAGTGCTTAAGGGCCCTTTCACACTAGCGGACGAATGGTCCGCTCATTACAAGTCCGTTTACGGACTTGTAATGGGTCCCTATGGGAGCGGATCCGTTAGCGGATGATGCATCCGCTAACGTCCGCTCGATCCGCATCCGTTTTTGCGGACGGAAGAATGTCCTATTTTTCTTCCGTCCGGGCAAACGGATTGGATGCAAACGGACAGACGGTCCGTTTCCATCCGACTCCCCATAGGGGTTAGCGGAGAAGAGACGGGGCGGTCCCCGCTGAGCTTACGGACACACGGAGCGGACCGAAAAACGGACCGCTCCGTGTGTAAGGACCCTAATAGTTAACAGTTTAAGTATTCAGAGAGGTAAGTTCAGAACAGGTGCGTTTTACTGGTGAGTACCGATGATTGGCAAGTTCAAAGAGCACGGATAAACATTCCCAGTGGTACTATGAGGCATGCTTCTCCAGTTAAGAGATCATTGTAGATGTATACGTTCGGTATGACCTCTGCCCGTGGTCACAGTCTCAAAATGTGTGAGCACTGTGAATTTGGTTTAGTCCTTGTTTAGCCATTTATCAACATTTGTGTTTTACAATTGGTTCATCATGTTTTTTCACTTAGCGCTGTACCTCATTATATATATTGTTCCTAAACTTCTGGGGGTAGATTCATGTAGATCAGCGGATCTTTTGATCCGCGTGATCTATCTTTTTTACGATCCGCCTGCGCCAGTTTTTGAGGCAAGTGCTGTATTCATTAAGCACTTGCCTCGTAAGTAACCCTGGCGGATCGTAACTCCCCCGGCGGAATGCAAATTCCGCGGCTAGGGGGAGTTTACTATTTAAATCGCGCGCGTCCCCGCGCCGATCGTACTGCGCATGCGCCACCGGCGAAATTTCCCAGCGTGCATTGCTTTAAATGACGTCGCAAGGACGTCATTGTGTTCGTCGTTAACGCTATTAACGTATGGCCGTATTCCCGAACGACTTACGTAAACGACGTAAAAAATTCAAAATTCGACGCGGGAACGACGGCCATACTCAACATAGGATCCGCCGCACTTACCCCGCATATAGCAGGGGTAACGATCCGCCGGAAAAAGCCGAACGCAAACGACGTAAAAAAAAAACGACGGCCGGGCGTTCGGTTCTGAATCGGCGGTTCTCCTCATTTGCATATTCGTCGCGTAGAAAAAAAGAAGCGCCACCTAGCGGACGGTGGGAGAATGCAGCCTAAGAGCCGACAGTGTAACTCACTTACACCAGTCGGCTCTAAGGGAGATCTATGTGGAACCTGATTCGAAGAATCAGCCGCATAGATCCGAGCGTCGGATCTCACAGATCCGACGGTGTATCAGTAGAAACACCGTCGGATCTCTATGTGAATCTACCCCCTGGTATCCTAGGTTTTTGGTACTGGCAGCTTTTTATCCCAACATCATTTTAAGATTTTCTTATGTTTATACACTTATCTTTTAGCGCAGTGTTTTTTCCTTGTTTGGAAAATATGTTTTACTTTTTTTCATGTACTTGCCAATACCGATTACCAAAACTTATTTTTTAAATGTGTCTATGTGTCCTCAAATGCAGCCATGTGTCCCCAAATGCAGCCATGTATTCCCAAATGCATCCTTGTGTCCCAAATGCAGCCTAGTGTCCCCAAATGCAGCCATGTCCCCAAATGTAGTCTTGTGTTCCCAAATGCAGCCTTATCCCCAAATGCAGCCATGTCCCCAAATGCAGCTTTGTCCCCAAATGCAGCCATGTCCCCAAATGCAGCCCTGTGTCCCCAAAGAGAAAGCCAAACACTCCCCCCCCCCGCCGTCAGAGGGGCCCCTCTCCCACTGCCGATAATGGTGATCTTACGGCGAAAACAAAAACAATTAAAAACTCTGCCTCCATGGGACTGCAGCCTTTTTACACTGACAGCTCTTGTAAGCTGGTAAACCCACCCCTTTTCATATCATGTAACTTCAGAGGGGGGTGGAGTCACCCATTTCTATCACTGGGTGGCCCCGCCCTCAGCTATATAACAGCTGTCAATGCAAAAGCCTGCAGTCGCAGGACGCCTCCCACGGAGACAGATTTTTTCCTTCTTTTTTTTTCTCGGTCTGTCAGCGCTGTGATGGAAGATGAATGGACATTGTGGGACATTTTTTTTTTCGTTTTTTTTTTAAATAAAGGACTTGTCCCAAACTGTCTCCCGTCATTTTTACCTTTTTGACACTTTTTTTGGTGAATGAGTAGGGGTATAATGTACCCGAAACCCATTCACATAGGGGGGGCAGGATCTGGGGGTCCCTTAGTTTAAGGGGGCTTCCAGATTCCTATAAGCTCCCCACCCACAGACCCCCACAACCACCGGGCAAGGATTGTGGGGGAAAGGCCCTTGTCCTCATCAACATAGGGAGAAGGTGTTTTAGGGGGGACCCCAAAACACCCTCCCCATGTTGTGGGCATGTGGTCTGGTACTACTCAGGAGGGGGGTGCTCTCTCGTCATCGCCCTTTTCCTGCAGCCTGCCAGGTTGCATGCCCGGATAAGGGTCTCGGATAAAGTCACCGTTCCTTCGGTCTATTATGGCTCTCTCAGCAGAGCACACTGTGATTGGCCAAAGCATGCAGGTCAGGTGCATGCTTTGGCAAATCATCATACAGCAATGCACTACGATTTTGCAGTGCATTATAGTGTGAACACCCAGGGCTTTTTTTTCTGGGGGAACTTGGGGGAACTCAGTTCCACCACCTTTGGCCCAGACCCTTTGGTGCCCGCTCACCACAATCACTTGTAAACACAGAAGTCTGGTTTCTGTGTTTACAAGTGACAGCTCTGCACTCTGTGTGTAACCCCCCTGAACTCTGCACTCTGTATGTAGTGCAATTCTGGTATTTAATGCCCCTTTAAGACCCTTCTACTGTTTGTGAAATCTGAACGGGGTCGTGGTTGAGTTCCTGCACCTATTTTCTGAGAAAAAAAGCTCTGTGAACACCCCATGGGTTTGGTTTGTTTTAGAACCCCCCACGGCTCATCCCTAGTGAGACATGTGAAACGTGATGAATCAGAATAAGTACCTTCCATTGTATCATTCTCATAGGCATTATTAGTATAATGTTACTGTCCTTTGGTACCAGTAAAGTCTGCAAGCTTATATATATTTTCATTGAGTGTTAATTATGGATGAGGTAACAATATATATCCCAAACTCAATTTTATACTTATTCTGTTACTGTTAGAAAGTTGGAGAAATACAGTGGTTTCCTATCTCCACTTCCAGCCTTCACTCTGCCCTCGCCCTCTAGAAGAATATTATTTGTAGGGACATATACAAGGGAACCTGTTATGTCTTATAGGTCCCCCAATATGATTGCTACACTATAGGGGGTTGTCAGGGCTCTCTTAATGAGATGGCACACCTGGGCAGTGCCCAGGGGCCCCAGCTGCATGGGGGGCCCTGCACTTTCCCCAAAGCAGCTTGTCCTTGAGCCCACTCTGCCCCGAAATTTGGGGCACCATGATGGCACTAAGAGTGATAGATGCACAGGGGAGGCAGTCTGCTTCCTACCTACTTGTCTGTTTACCTGCACAGTCATCATTGTAGGGGCCCCAGAGCATTACTTTGCCCAGGGGCCGATGATGCTATTAAGACTGCCCTGGGGGATTGCAATAGTATCACTTGTTGACAGAACTACTCTCCTTTTATATCACTTATTTATGGCTTCTTAAGGGCAGCTGAAACTTCTGCGAACCAGAATCACATAAAATGGTGAAACACATATACAGTACATTCCATGTACACGCTCACCCATAACTACTGAGAAGCATAGGCATACATGCTACACATACATTACTAATCCAACAAGGAGGGGCTCAATGTTACAAGGGGCCTTGCCCAAATACCCATTTAGAAACTGCTTGCATTGGAGAAGGCAAGACCACAACTTTATTGAAATTACAAGGCCAAAACATCAAGCAAACCATCAACCTTTTGATTGATTACACCACCTGTACTTAGGGTGACCACATTTCCAAACTACCATTCAGGGACAGCCTCCCTTTCCAAAAATCAGTGTGTAATGAATCACAGCACAGTGATTGGACACAAGAGGCAGGATTTATAATTTCTCCAATCACAAGTAGGGGGTGGGGACTGTGGTCCTCCAGGCATTCCTGGCCAGGACAAGTACTGTCAGTGCTGCATTTTTTCACGTCGTTTTAAAAAGTTTTTTCGGGTTGTAAAAAATGATCGTGTGTGGGCTAAAACAACGTTTTAAACCCGCGCATGCTCAGAAGCAAGTGATGAGACAGGAACGCTCGTTCTGGTAAAACTACCATTCATAATGGAGTAAGCACATTCATCACTCTGTAACAGACAGAAAAATGCGAATCGTCTTTTACTAACAAGGAATCAGCTAAAAACAGCCCAAAGGCGAATAGAACTTCCCCTTTAGAGTGCCGTTGTACGTGTTGTACGTCACCGCGCTTTGTTCATAATTTTTAAAAAACGATGGTGTGTAGACAACATCGTTTTTAATGATGAAGTTGGAAAAACAAAGTTTTTTTTCATGCTGAAAAATGATCGTGTGTACGCGGCATCAGAGTTTCAGAAACACAGAGCAGCCAGCGAACTCAGAAAACGTCTGCAGCATGACGGACCCTGCTGGGTTCTGCAATACCTTGACGATTTCAGGGGGGGGGGGCACTTGACCCCCCTTGCCCCCTCCTGCGCATGCCCATGGGCACAGCCCACCCCAACACCCTCCTAGAGCCATGATAAAGGGGCCAGTGGTTGGCCTTTTTATGGACTTTTTAATGCACCTTGGATATGTAAGCATGCACAAAAAAAAAAAAAAAACTTTAAAATTTTATAGTATTTTTTTTTTTTTTAATATGAACAAATAGATGTATAGATTTTTATCACACATATGCGAGAGAACCAGAGTAAAATAGCATGCCAATTATACATGTGAATATATACAGCAATATGTTCAGAATATATACACATCATTAACTCAAAAGACCTTTTCAGGGTCTTCCAATCACTAGCTGAATACATTTATGTATTTATAGGACTTTTACGTTCTAAATGTGTTCAGTTGTCAGGTGAATTATAAAACTGGTGCAAACACACTGGAAACAATTTCTCCTCTTTCCTCTTCTTCCCTCCTCTTCTTTCTGACAATCTAATGAAAAAATAGAAAAACAATACATTTTATGGCTTCTTGAAGGAGATATTAACGGTTTCAGTGGTATGAAAAACCAATTACCAGAAAAAAAAAGATAAGATGTAATATTCAAAATTCTTATAGGAAATAGAAAAACCATTTGAGCTACTTGTACAAAGTCAATAAGCTATTACATTCCAAATGGTATTTGTAAATAGCAGATGCTACAAGATATGGTAATCAGAAAGCTCCAATGCTTGCTGTAAGTGAATGTGGATAAGGAGATTAAAGGCTAGGTGACAACTATAGTTGACTGATACAGTTTTGTATTTAGAAATAGATCTGATTGTGAAGTGGTGTGCAAAAGCAATGAGTCAAAGGGGCGGACTATCCATAACTTACTCACTGTTGTTTGGGTCCCTTGCTAAACTATGTTATATGACAGTTTGGGAAACCAATATAAGTCATATATAGTAAAACCTTGGATTACGAGCAAAATTTGTTCCAGAAACATGTTTGCAATCCAAAGCACTTGTATATCAAATCAAATTTCCCCATAAGAAATAATGGAAACTCAGATGATTAGTTCCACAACCATTTATTCATAAGTCCTTCAGTTTATAGTCCTTATAAAAAGATTATAGCAATGTGATAGGTTGTGTAACCAGAAAACAACCATCCATAAATGGAAGCCTTTACAAGGGGATTAGAAGTAAAATCCAGCAGGAGCCACAGAGTATAAAAGAGGAGAGAGGCGCCTCTAAGTGTAGCAATATGGTTACATTTTAATGAAGGTACAACATTTAGCAACTCACATGGTTGATGATTAAAGGATCAGTAAAGGAATTTTTTTTTAATGCTAAATAGCTAGCTTTACCTTATAGCAATCCTGCTTTCATGTCCTCCATGTCCGTTTTTGCTTAGAAGTTGCTGTAATCCCTTGCTGAACTCCACACTTCCTGCTTGTCTGGCTCCTTATGAAAAAACTCATGGTAGCTTTTCATTGTGGTCCATGATCAAGAACAGGGGTCTCCAAACATTCTAAACAAAGGGCCGATTAATTGTCCTTCAGACTCTTGGAGAGCCGGACTTTGGCCAGTGGGAGTGCAAATTTTCCTGGCATCAGTGGGAGTAAACATCTGGTATTAGGTGGAGGAATAGTGCCCTATTGCTGGTATAGGGAGGAATAGTGCCCCATTAGTAGTCTCAGTGGGAGAAATGGTGCTCCATTGTCGGTGTCAGATGGCAGAATAGTATCTCATATCATTGGGAGGGATAGTGCTCCAAGGGCCAGATAAAGTCAAGCAAAGGGCCGCATCCAGCCCTCGGGCCGTAGTTTGGAGACCACTGATCAAGAAGATGTGATTACTATGGGCCAGATTCAGGTAGATGAGAGTATCTTTCCTCTGGAGTAACGCTTCTCATTTACGTTACTCTGAAGACCCTTTCAGCGCAAGTCCTGTAATTCACATAGCAGTTGCGCGTAAACTTGCGCCAGAGTAACGATAATGCGCTGGCGTAACCCGACGCAAGTGGAACTGGGTGTGATCATATGTAAATGATGGGCGGAGCCCAGCGCAGAGGCTTACGTTCAGCGCATCATCCACGGAGCATGCGCAGTGAGTGCGGCTCCACTCGCCCCCTTGTGCGCATGCTCACAACTTCCGTCGGCACCACTTCCTGGGAAACGTCAGCGCAATGCGTTCCGCTGGTCGCTTAAAAGCGCTGGCGGAAACGCCATTCCGGCGCAAAAGTAGTTCCATTTCCCCCCACCCCAGGGAAGATACTTTTGCCCTGTAATGGCTGCTCCCGCTGCCCCCAGAGAGAGGAGGAACCTAAATTATAATGCCCAGGAGGTCACAGTGATAATATCGGCTATGGAGGCATTTAATGATTTTCTCCATGGTAAAAAAAGCAGGAAGACCAGCCGGGAGAGAAAGCAGGCCATCCTGGACACCATAGCTGCCAGGGTCAATGTGCTGGGGTACTCCACCCGGAGTGCTTCAGACATTGGTAAAAAAATCAATGACCTGCGGCGCAAGGTGAGGGGCAAGGTGTCCACCATTAGGAGCCATGAGAGGGGCACAGGTGGTGGTCCCCCATGTCCTGTCACCCTGACCGCGGAGGAGGAGGTGGTCGCCCGCTGCCTGGACAGGGAGCAGTTGGAGGGGGTCCCAGGCTATGATTCCGTAGAGGAAGGCTCCAGGACAGGTAAGTGATTTTTACCCCCTTTTTGGTGTGTTGCATGTGGGGCGGGGGTGGGTACATGTGCCAAGTGTGTGGGACCACCAACATGTGTCTGCTTTGTGTCATCCACAGATGACGGTGCTGGGCCATCTCGTGCCGGCCAGTCCACCCCAACCCCCCAACGGGATGCTGAAGACGAGGCCCTGGGTGCTGGAGACACCGAGGTGGAGGAGGAGAGTGCCCACACCACTTCAGCAGAGGTGGTTGTGGAGGAGCCTGTCCCTGAACAGGAGTTCATTTTAATGTTGGAGGAGTCCTCCTCCTCTGCAGGGCCCTCTGTGATCCCCTCCCCCATCCTAGGTAGCCCCTCAAGGGCGACTCCATCCCCACGGGGACAACCTTCCTCTGCCCCCAGGAAGGCCACCCGGAAGACCAGGGGGGTGTGTGATTTGGTCGAAGACCAGGTGCTTTTGGACCACGCGAAACAGACCCAGCAAATGGGGGAGATGGCTGGCCACCTAGACAGGGTCGCAGACAGCCTGGGCTCTATGTCACAGCTGCCCAGTCGCGTGCAGGGCGTTGTGACCAGCCTGGGGGAGGTGCAGGCTGATATCCGGCACTTGACAGCAGCTGTTCGAGACAACACTGCTGCCATTCGGGAAGAGGGGAGGCAGCGGCAACGTGACCAGCGGCATCAGATCACCCGCCAGCTGAGGATGCAGGCCCAAACAAATTTGTATCTGAGCCGTATCGCTGTGGCATTGGAGGGCATGCAGCCAACAGCTCCCAGGAGTGGCCCACCCGGGGATCAGCCTCCTCCTGATGCCCCACCACCCACTCCCTCCAGGCAGATGAGGAGCCCGAGAGTGCCCCCAAGGAGGAGCCCCCGTCATCCCAGATGAGGGTTTTTTGTTTTTTTGGTTGTTATATATTTTTGTTTATACTCAGGACATGAGTTTATTTATTTTATTTATTATTATTGTTTATACTCAGGACATGAGTTTTTGTTAATTTTTTTGGTTCTCAGGTTATGAGATTTTATTTTTATTTTTTGATACTGCACACGTTGCAGTGTGAATGGTGTGTGAATGTGAGAGGGTGGCACTCCTGAAAGTAAGGGGTGTCACCCTCGGCCGTGGTGGTGAAGTTAACCCCACGGCTGAATGAATGACGTGTGAAAGGTGTGTGAATGGACAGTGACATCATTGGGGCCTTGACGCGGCGTTACTGCTCCCAACTCCTACATGCTGGACTTGGGCTAATCCAATGCGATGTGCATGTGATGTGTGTGATCTAGGGACATCAGTGGTGTACACGCGTGCATTGTCTGTGTGATTAATGTTTTGGGTTAGTGTCCAAAGATGCCTACGGCGAGGACCCTCCTGACTGCTCTTCCATCAGCAGACTGGGTGTCCTCTGCCAGGTGGGGACTGTGTGGGTCGGGGGTCAGGTCATCACGTATGTCAATCTCTAGCCCTTTTTTCATAGCAAAGTTATGTAGTATGCAACATGCAGCGATGATCTGACACACAAAGGTAGGGGAATACAATAGGGTCCCCCCGGACTTATCCAGGCAGCGGAAACGGGACTTCAGGAGCCCAAATGTTTGCTCCACCACTGCACGGGTTTTGATGTGTGCTTCATTGTATTTTCTCTCTCCTCTGGTTTGGGGGTTCCGGAAAGGAGTCATTAGATGGGGTCCCAGTGCATATGCAGAGTCACCTGTAAGGTAAAAGACAGGAGAATGTTAGTCATGCATGTGCGATTTCTGTTGTGCATGACGGGAGGGGATAGTCATGCCTGACTCCCATGTCACTCACCAACCAGCCAGCTGTCCCCATACATGTTCTGTTCGAATTCTGCTGGGATGGGACTCTGACGGTATATGAAGCTGTCATGGCTGGACCCGGGGTGTTTGGCACGGACGTGCCATATGAGGCGTTGGGCATCGGCTATCACCTGTACGTTGATGGAATGCCAATGCTTCCGATTGCGGTATATGTGCTCTGTGGCACTGGGGGGCTGGAGGGCCACATGTGTGCAATCAATGGCCCCGATGGTGCGTGGGAATCTGGCAATGTTGTAGAAATCTGTCATTGCCTTCAGCCGCAGCTCCTCAGTGGTGGGTCTGATGAACTGGTTGGACATGCGTCTGAGGATTGCAGGGACAACCTGGTGCACACATCTGCTTATGGAGGACTGTGACATCCCAGCCACCACTCCACTTGTACGCTGGAATGATCCACTGGCAAGGAAATGAAGTGTTGCCAGGACCTTCACCAGTGGCTGCACTGCTTGTGATCGGTGTGTCTTGCTGGTGATGTCACCCTGCAGGGTTGTGGTTAGTTCAAGTATTGCATCTGGGCTGAATCTGAAGAGGCGATACACCTCCTCATCCCCCATGCCAAAGAGGTTCATACGAGTGCGGTATATCCTCTCACGTGCCCGCCTCCTCCGTAGCGAGGGACCCAGTACTAGTCTTAGGACCACGAGTGCCCCTGGCATGTTGGCACACAGAGGTGTTGTCCTTGCTAGTGTTGTTGTTCAGCTTGCTAGTTTCGTTGGTAACGCTGCTGTAGCTGCTCTCCTGCTGACCTGTGACCGTCTGGAGTAAAGATAAAGCAGCCTTTTGTAGAAATAACTTTGCGCCGGACGGACCAGATACGCGCGGCGCATGTAGCCAGCGTATGGTGCTAATCCGATTGTGAATTGGGAAAAATACCTCATTTGCATATTTGCATGGGAAATCAATAGGCGCGACTGATGCGCCCAGCGAAAATAAGCGCTGACGATACTCTGGCGTCGGAACGTTCCGCCGGTCGCAAATGACCCGTTATTGGGCGCATCTAGTTTGGTGGGTACGGGCACATAGAAAAGACGGCGCATCATCACAGTTACGCGGCGCATATCCAAATACTCCAGCGCAAGTGTTCGTGAATCTGGCCCTATGTGTCTAAAACTCCTCAGAACCAATCAGATTCATTTTAAAAACAAACACTGCCCTGTGTTTGTTTGTTTTAGTTCTGTGTGTCTCTGTACACACAGAACAAACTGAAACTAGTCTAAAAACAAAACTAAACTGCAGGCACATTATATGATTGATTTTTATCTATTTTTAATCATTTTTTTAAAGGAATCAGTTAACTATTATGGGCCAGATTCACGTATTCCAGAGCATCTTTGCTCTGGAGTAACGCTTCTGATTTGCGTTGCGCTGCCGAAATTTTAGGAGCAAGTGCTGTCATTCACGAAGCACTTGCTCCTAAAGTTGCGGCAGCGCATCACAAATGAGCCGGCGGAATTCAAATGTAGCGGGTACGGGGCGTGTAGTATGCTAACTACGCGCGATCCCGCCGCCAACGTACTGCGCATGCGTCGAGTGTCAAAACATCCCCGTGCGCATGCTCCAAAATCTGTGAATGAACGTCAATGACGTCACATTCCCATTCATGACCGTTTTACGCAAGCGACGTTTTTTTTTTTTTTTCCGACGCGATGACGACGCCTATACCTAACATAGGATACTCCAACCCCATGTAGGTATATCTATGCGCCGCGTATCCCGCCCGGAAACGTCGTATCGTCATTGCGTCGCGCCGGATTTCGATCGTGAATTGCCGATTTCCGCTCATTAACATATTTTTTGAGCGTAAATCGACGGGAACGCCCCCGGCGCCATTTTTAAGTTGAAGTAACGATGCGATGGCGAAACTCAGTTACGCTGCTCGCATCAGAACTTCAACCCGGCGTTTCTTGTTTTCTGGTTACAGAAAACAGAAACGCCGGCTCAAAGCCACAGTTAGGCTGGCGGATCACTCGATCCGCCAGCGTAACCTTTCCTGAATCTGGCCCTATGTCTATATACCCTGTAAACAGTCATTTCAGCAAAAACATTTTTTCCTTTACAACTTCTTTAAAAAAGGCACATCTAAGTATGCAGGCACCTGGGGTAAAGCTGTCTACGTAGACCATCCCCCGCACTGCCGGCTCTCGCAGCTGTCAGTGACCGTAAAGACTACCCTGCAGTAAAGCAATCTGACAGCGAGGCTTGAACCGTTCATGGAGTGCAGCGAGGTAGGGATGACATTGATGGTGGTGCGGAGGATAGTCTATGTGGACAGCTTTACCCTGGATACCTGCATACTTAGATGTGCCTCTTTTAATCATCAACCATGTGAGTTGCTAAATGTTGTACCTTCATTAAAATGTAACCATATTGCACACTTAGAGGCGCCTCTATTCTATTTTATACTCAGTTGTGACGTGACACTACTTGTATATCAAGACATCGCTTGTATATCAAGTCAAGGTTTATAAAAATAAATTGCTTGTCTTGCAAATCGCTCTCAAACCAAGTTTTTACTTGTAAAGCTCCTGAGTAAATGACAGACAAAATCTCCTGCACTCAAAAGTGGTGTGAGGGCAGTGGATGTTGCCCAAGATCTCTATGGCTCATAGATTCATAGACCTTGCTGTCCTCCAAGGGTCTGGGGAAACCCAATGGGAACACTGTGGAGAAAACGAAAAGAGGGCAAAAAAGTCATAATTTGCATATTGTAAGTGTTGATTAGTCTATTTAGACAACATGTTTTGGAGGAGGGGATATGTTTCAAATTAGTCAAAGAAACTTATGGGGCAGATTATAAAGCCACCATCATGTTTACATGCTTGAGGAATAAAAAAGTTAATTTTGTGATCCTCCAAAACAAAGTTTTATTATACAAAATTATGGCAACCATGGGCTCAGCACTTTCTTCCTTCCCAAGTTGAAGACACTCAACTACTTCCTTGATATTTTTACATGGCCTTCAGTTACTGCACCCTTTTTTTAAGTCTTTGTATTTTTACCCTTTATCCTTTCTCCTTCTTTTCACATTTCTGTTTATTATGTTGATGTCAGGCATGGCATCACTACAGACTTATCTAATTCACCTCAGCTCCCAGATGCAACATGTCAACATAGTCATGTTCACATTAGGCTACCAATGTGCATTCGTAGGAATGATTTCTATCACATAACGGTTAGTGACACTGACTCGTATTGTACCTCAGTTTGCTAACTAACCTGTTCACTATTGTTTGTCACTGTCTTGCAATTGATGGTGCTCTCCTATAACTGTATTTTATGCTCTGAAGCATTAAACAGAAACAAGTTCATATTAAAATACTGAGCAGTGATGGTGCTAAGCCATAAGCAGTTGGATCCCTGAATATATTAGACCAAAACAGAGAAGACATCAGTCACGGCTGCATGTGTTTACCCTGCAGACGACTTTAGTAAGTATGGGAAACAGAGCAGAAATTCTAGCACTAGTTTAAGTGATTATCAGTAAGTACTGTATATAAGCTAGTTTTTCTTTTGTCTCTTAAAGCAGAGTTCCGCTGAAAAAAATAAAATTAAAAGCCAACAGCTACAAATACTGCAGCTGCTGACTTTTAATACATGGACACTTACCTGTCCAGGGCTTCACTTCCTGGTTCCCTACTGTGCATGTGTGAGTCGCGCTGCATGATCTCACTGGTCCCTGCTGTCTTCTGGGACCTGTGTGTTTCTCAGAAGACAGTGAGAGGGGGACAGAGGAGGGGCCGGACATGGCATAGATCGCCACAGATACTGCGGCGATCTATTCCCGGAAGTGGGAGCAAATACCTGGATTACACAGGTATCTGCTTCCGCCCTCCCTCCTGACCAAATCACCGTCTGCCCAAGTACCAAATCACTCCCCAAGTACCAAATCACTCGTCTGCAAACCGTTCAAAATACGGCCGCCAGACTGGTGTCTGGGAAAAAACCCTGGGAATCCATCTCACCTTCACTGAGAGCCCTTCACTGGTTGCCAGTAAAAGACAGAATTGCTTTTAAAGCACTCTGTCTGATGCATAAGTGCATCCATGGGAAGGCCCCGCAATATCTATGCGAAAAAATAGAAGCCCACAATCCCAATCGCGTTCTGCGATCCACCGACCAAAATTTGGTCAAGGTACCCAAAGCCAGATACAAGTCCAAAGGAGAAAGAAGGTTTGCTTTCCAGGGTCCCAGACTATGGAACGCTTTAGCAACCAGCATTCGGTTGGAGGAAAACCACCTGACCTTCAGAAGACAGATTAAAACTCTGCTCTTTTGATGTCAAGAGAGACAGGAACAACCAGCGCCCAGAGGCGATTCAGTTCGCATGTGTCACGCTATATAAGTTTTTCATTCATTCATTCATTCATGAAAGGTGCCAAATATGACACGGGAGGAGGGCAGGAATCTGAAAAAAATATTATTTTATCTGTATTGGAAAAAGAGGCATCAACTATCCCAATCAAGCTGGCATACTCAGATGTGTAACTATGAGATAACAGGAGAGGTGCAAAAAATATCAGGAGTTCAATATTACACTGGAAAAAAATGAATAAACTTGCCAGCAGTTTCCACGTTTATCAAAAGATTTTAATTGCCACAGTCTTGGGTAGTAAAGTTTGCCTAAAGGTTATGGCATGAGAATAATGGAACATAACATGACTAAATTAGGATATTACTCAAACTGTTATAAGAAAGGTAATGCTGAAGCTATCAGAAGAATGAAAGAATGCATATTCCTTTATTTCATTTATTTTAAAAGATTCTGCTTTCTAGAATCACAGACTAAAGTGCTAGTGAAAATACCCAGTAATCAGAGGCTATGGAGTAAAGCCCAGTAGACTCAAGAGGAGGCGCTGTACTAACTATTCTACATTAGTACAGTGATCTTCACTGCTGAGCTATTGTGTTCTGACATGGGGCGGCCCACTCTCCAGAATACACTGGTCAGCGCTTTCAGCCATCGGGGTTCCAGTCAAAAAAAAAGAAAACTTTAGTAGTAATAGGAATTGTAATAGCACATGCACACAGTCTTGGGCTAAATGGAAGTTCAACAAAAAACAATAAATATCTGAGAAAGATGCCAAGTTTATTGAAGTAATAGATCTTACATGGTGCCAAGCAGTAACCCCAGGCAGTGATGTAAAGTTAGCAGGCTGAAAGCAGATGTAGTGTACAGATCTCCAGTCAACCATCCAGCAAAGATAGGATGATAAATGGCTGCCAATCACGATGGGGAAGCTTCAAGCTCTAACCAGGAATTAATGTCACCAAAAACCTGGAAGTCCTCAGCCACTAACTCAGAACAAACTGAAGGAACACAATGGAACAGTAGGGAAATTGGTATCACTCCTCTCAGTGAGGCGCGGCTCCAGGAGTGCGCCCTCCCTCACTACAACACCGGGGGCGGGTGCCCACTTGGCCTCACCCTTGTACTGGCCCTGACAGTGGGAACCACCTGCACAAGTGTGAATCTAGTCTTAGGTTGACTTCACTCCGCTGGAAGAGCAATGGAGACACCAATGGGGAGCAACATTGTCAATATGGAGAGAATTTATTGGTAGGGCTCTTTCACACGTCCGTTCCGTTCGTCCGTTTTTTGGACGTCCGTTAACGGACCTCAATGCTTCCCTATGGGAGGGGATCTGTTAGCGGATGATGCATCCGCTAAAGTCCGCCAGATCCGCATCAGTTTTTTCGGACGGAAGAATGTCCTATTTTTCTTCCGTCCGGCTGAACGGATCGGATACAGGGCGGTCCCTGCACAGTGCATCAGTTTGGACTGATCGTGTGTACAAGGCCTAACACAACGCAACAAGGGCATAAATATGCCACTGAGAGGTTATTCAGCACTAACATAATAACATGCATATGCTAACTCAAGTATACAAATCAAGAACAAACATTTTCTTCGCACTTCATGAATTAATAAGAACAGCTTGATAAAGTCAACTTATTTGGTCAAGGGGCATTGCATAGGCAGAATTATTTGCCCTGCTCCCACATAATTCTTTCCTGGTTCAACAAAGAGGTTCCCTTTTGCTGTCCCCTTGACCATGTCCTTATGTACAATGCAGGATAAGCAGTTCCTTATTGTATGTGGGTATGTTGAGGCCTCCCCACCATTCAGGGACTGTAGCAAGAAATTAGGTGAATATACATCTCTTTTACATCTACTAGACTAAAGCTTAGTACACACAGGCCGAATGTGGGGCGATTGGCTAACATTCGGTCTGTGTGTGTGGCAGCTGGCACAACAGAAGCTTCTGTCGGAAGGGTCATGACTGAAAATGGTCTGCTGACAGGCTGCCGATCATCACTCACAGCCAGTGGTTGACCAGAGGGTCCTGGCGGAAAGCCGTGCCCTGTAAGAACACAATAGCGCAGCAGAGGAGATCCCTGTACTAATATCGGATTGTAAGTACAGTGCTCATTAGAGTTCATTAGCATTTTGCTATTACATTGGTTTGCTTAGATTTTTAAATAATAAAAACATTTCGGATTAAATCTGGCCTTCAGCTTTGATGTTTGAACATTGGAGCCATCTCAGATAGCAAGGAAAACTTGCCACACATTTGTGGCAGTGTTGATGCCTCGTACACGCGACCAGTTTTCACGACAGGAAAAAAAACAATGTTTTTCCAGATGGGATTCCTGCCTTGCATATACACGTTCAAGCCAAATATCGCCCGCCCAAATCGCAGTGAAGTACAACACGTATGACGGGACTATAAAGGGGAAGTTCCATTTAAACGGCGCCACCCTTTGGGTTTCTTTTGCTGATCCTCGTGTTAGTAAAAGTTTGGTGAGAGATAATTAGCGCTTTTCAGTCTTCGTGCTTTTCACTATGTTACATGGTGACGAACATGCTATCTCTATTATGAATGCTAGTTTTATCAGAACGAGCGCTCCCGTCTCATACTTGATTCTGAGCATGCGTGTTTTTTTCCCCTCGGAAAAGCATACCCATGACCGGTTTTCCCGACAGGAAAAATCAGCCGGGAATTTCAGACGGGGAAAAAAAAGCTGGTTCTCTTTTTTTTTCTCATCGGGAAAACTGTGATGGAGCATACACACAGCTGGTTTTCCCGGCCAAAAGCTATCATGGCAGTTTTCCCGATGGGAAAACCAGTAATGTGTACGAGGCATTAGTCTTGTTAACTTGCTGCACATTCTCACTGGCACAAAGCACAAGTTCTATTAGACACTTTTCCAATTTGCAGCAAATTTGTGTGGCAAGTCTCTAGCAAGAGCAAAGTTGTAGTGGTGAGTCTACAGCAAGAGCTCTGAAAGTCACAGTGACCCCTGTGGTGAGATGACCAACACAGAGGACTTTAACTCTTCTTGTTCACGTTTGACTCATCAGGTTCTGTTTTGCACATACATAATTTATTTTGTGGATTTTACTAATACCATTTAGGTTTTGTATTCCATACCACTTTTTGTTTTTGATAACATATTGTGCTATTATCAGGCATTGTTTCACGTTTAGCGCGATTCCTCACCTTCTTCCAGTCTATTTTATGTTGTATAACATTTTTGAATCGCAGCTTCTATATTTTTTTGTATATTAGGTACGCGCAATTCTCTTTCCATTCTCCATATTTTACAACATAACTGAACCAGAACTTGCAGCAGACTTGCAGAACGTGTGTAAAGAAAGTTGATCTGGAGTCATGCAATGCGGACTTGCTGCAATTGTGCAACAAACTTGTGAAGCCTGGCAAGTCTAGCAATAGCTTAGTAAGTCATTTTCAGACTTGCAGCTCTTTTGTTTGCTGTCTGGGTTACTATCGGTGGTGGTGACGGGGGTTTATACAATTTTAAAAGAGCTGATCAGACTACTTTGAAATGTTTATTTGTAAAACAAAGACTGCATATACATACAGAAAAGAGGTATAAAACATATTATATATATATATATATATTTTTAACCCTAACCTTCATTTTAAGAGTAACTGAATACAGGTGACATATCGAGATTAGCCATACACGTTTTAGCAAACATATATAGTATGCTAAGCAAATAAAAAAGTTACATGTCAACCAATTAACTTAAAGTATAGACAGATATCTGAGTTGACCCTGACCCTCAGAATTCACAGTTCTTTTAATTAAGGCAGACATTGAGCATGCAGTGCTAATTCAATGGATACTGCTGAGTATTTTATACTAATTGAATTGACTGAACTGGAAAGTGTCAAGCCCCATACACACTATCAGTTTTCCTGATGGTTTTCTCTTCAGGTTTACCAAAACCATGTAGTGCAAGGGCATGCCTGATTGCATACAAATTGAAACTCCTGAGGTTTGACCTCATATTAGATGGTTTTGGTAAACCTGAAGAGAAAACCATCAGGAAAACTGATAGTGTGTATGGGGCTTCAGATTTATGGAGGTGCTTTGCCTCACAAGCAATCATATAAATTATTATTGCTTTAACTAGAACTGAAAGGGAAAAAACCTATACAGACAATATCAAAAGAAAAGTTTAGCTTGAACTTAAAGGAGTTGTAAAGGAAAAAAAAAAAATTGCCTAAAATTAACCACTTCCATACAGGGCACATATACACCTTCCCGCCCAAGCCAATTTTTAGCTTTCAGTGCTGTTGCACTTTGAATGACAATTGCGCGGTCATGCTACACTGTACCCAAACTAAAATGTTATCATTTTGTACCCACAAATAGAGCTTTCTTTTGGTGGTATTTGATCACCTCTGGGATTTTTATTTTCTGCAAAAAAAATAAAAAAATGACCGAAAATTAAATTAAATTAATAATGTTTCCGTTATAAAACATTGTAAATAAGTACGTTTTCTCCTTCACTAATGGGCACTGATGGTACTGCACTGACTGGCACTAATAAGGTGGCACTGATGGGCACCGATGAGGTGGCACTGATGCGGTGGCATTGATAATGGGCACCAATATGCGGCACTGATGGGCGGCACGGATGGGCACTGATATGCAGCACAGATAGGTGGCACGGATGGGCACAGATAGGTGGCACAGATGGGCACGGATAGGTGGCATGGATGGGCACGGATAGGCAGCATGGATGGGCAGGGATAGGCGGCATGGATGGGCAGGGATAGGCGGCACGGATGGGCAGGGGAAGGCAGCACGGATGGGCAGGGAAAGGCGGCACGGATGGGCAGGGATAGGTGACACATATGGGCACTGGTAGGCGGCATGGATGGGCACTGATAGGCAGCATTGATGGGCATAACTGTGTTGTACTTGTTTTGTACTAATGGATGCCAATCAGTGCCAAACAATGCCTGCCAATCAGTGATGCCCATTGTGGGCACTGATTGGCATCCATTGTTTCACTGATTGGTATCCATTGTGTCATCCCTGGTGGTCTAGGGTGGCATATCTTTTTTTTAAATCCCTCGTGGTCCAGTGGGCATCCCTGGTGGTCCAGTGGGCATCCCTGGTGGTCCAGTGGGCATCCTCGGGGGGGGGGGGGCTGTGCTGATAACCGATCGCGACGAGGAAAAGCGGATTACCGGCTTTTCCTGTTTTTCATCGTGATTAGCTGTGATTGGAAAACGGCTGATCACGTGGTAAAGTGTCTCAGTGAGAGACACTTTACCTCGATTTGTGTTGCGGGGTGTCAGACTGACACCCTGCAACAACGATCGCCGCGATGCACGCCCCCGGGGGCACGCAGCGGCTCAATATCCTGACGACGTCATATGACGTCCAGTCAGGATCTAGCAACTACTTTGCCGCCATCAAGCTGTCATTGGCAAGTGGTTAATGTCTGCAAGGTAGACAGACAGAATAGTGTAATGATTCTGTTAAAAAAGTAAATACCTATTAAATTCCTTCATCTATATCACCTCCGGCGTTCTAGTTTCTGTTCTCGCATTCACTTCCTGGTTTGCGGCGCTCGTTCATGTAAGAACTACATTTCCCAGTATGCTTTGCGGCACACCCAGTAATTCACACCTCCTTGAAGTCTCTAACAAGTAGAGAGCGTCCTGCCACACAGATGTAGTTCCCAGGAGGGGGCGAGCACGTTACTGACCACTGCAGTAAAGCCTCCCTTCATGGTGGTGATTAACAATCAGACAAGCAGGAAGTGAACAGAACAGAGAAGAAATAGAGCAACTTCTGGCAAAAACAAACAATGAGGAAGTGAAAAGAGGAATGTCTGCAGGTAAAGGATGCTTATTATGAAAAAAATACAATTTCCTTTACAACCCCTTTAAATTAGTTTATATTAGTCATCCGACAAAATAAAGAGTAGTGTAGCTTTTTCTATATGACAATGCTAGTATTTAATCATTCATGTTAAACTTTTTGTCTATGGATGCATTTTTAAAAAGCCCTTGGCCTAAACATATACAAATATGATGACAATTAAAGGAGTTTTATTTTCTAAATAGGTTCATTTAAGCTAGTGCATTGTTGCTTCACTTATATTTTCCTTTGATTTCCCTTCTAAATGTTTGTTTTCTTCATCTGAATTTCTCACTTCCTGTTTCTCCTCAGTAAACTTCACACCATCATCCGAGTGGTGGTTAGTCAGCCAGAACAGCTTACTGAGGAAGAACAGGAAGTGAGAAATTCAGACAAAAAAACAAAGAAAAAGGGAAATCTAAGGAAAAGTGAACCAACAATGCACTAGCTTAACCACTTAAGGACCGCCGCATGTACATTTACGTCGGCAGAATGGCACCGACAGGCACATCAACGTATATATACGTTGGTGCCTTGGGGGGGATCGGGGGTCCGATCGGACCCCCCCCCGTACATGCGGCAGACCGCGCGGCTGCAGGAGCGATCCGACAAGAGGGGGCGGCTATTCGTTTTTGTCCGCCCCTCCAGATCGCTCCCAGCCAATGCGCGCGCGCGCCCGCCCTGTCACTTCCTCCTCCTGTGTAAACACAGGAAGGAGGAAGCGACGTGATCTCTCCCTCGGTGGTTTTTTCAACCACCGCTGAGGAGAGATCACCACACAAGTAAGTCTGCACAACACTACACTGCACCTACACTACACAAAAAACACATTTAACGCCCGCGATCGCCCCCCCCCCCTCCCCCTGTCACAGTGTCACTGAATGCAGTAATCATACATGTATAATTACTGTATTTAGTGTCAGTGTGACAGGCAGTGTAAAAGTCAGTTAGTGTTAGGTTCAGGGTAGCCCTGTACCCCCCCCTAATAAAGTTTTAACCCCTTGATCACTGCCCTAGTTAACCCTTTCACTCCCTATTGCTAGCGTCACTAAGCGATCATTTTTCTGATCGCTGTATTAGTGTCGCTGTTCCCGCTAGGTAGCTAATTTTTTTTTTTATTGCGATTTTTTTTTACTAAAGACATGTGGCTAAATAAATTTTGGCCTAAATGTTTGACTAAAATTTAGTTTATTTGATTTTTCTTATAACAAAAAGTAAAAAATATTGATTTTTTTTCAAAAATGTCGCTCTATTTTTGTATATAGCGCAAAAAATAAAAATCGCAGAGGCGATCAAATACCACCAAAAGAAAGCTCTATTTGTGGGAAGAAAAGGACGCAAATTTTGTTTGGGAGCCACGTCGCACGACCGCGCAATTGTCTGTTAAAGCGACACAGTGCCGAATCGCAAAAACCCCTTTGGTCATTTGGCAGCATATTGGTCCGGGTCTTAAGTGGTTAAAGGAACCTATTTAGAAAATAAAAAATGAACCTTTACAACCCCTTTAAAGTGAATGTTCATGTTTTGCCATTTGGAATTTATGTTTATACGTTGTCGAAATGTTAAAATGGCTCCTGAGGAAACTAAAGCTGCGTACACACGATAGGTTAACCAGAGGACAACAGTCTGAGTGACCGTTTTTATCGGTCAAAACCGATTGTGTGTGGGGCCCATAGGTTATTTAACCATCGGTTAAAAAAAAGCAAACTTGCTTTAAAATTTAACCGATGGATTGATAACCGATAGGTCAAAACCGATCGTAAATATGCAAAACCATCAGTTACAAACCCGCGCATGCTCAGAATCAAGTCGACACATGCTTGGAAAGCATTGAGCTTCATTTTTTTTCAGCACGTCGTTGTGCTTTACGTCACCACGTTCTGATACGATAGTTTTTTTAAGGCCTCGTACACACGATCGGACATATCCGATGAAAACGGTCCGCGGTGACGTGGCGGTGACGCGGCGGTGACGTTGACGCCGCCACGACACCGCCACGTCACCGCACCAGGAAGTTAAACACTTCCGCGCATTCGCCGAATCCATTCGGCGGCGGCGCGGCGGCGGTGGGGGACGACATGTCTGCTGGTAAGTGTACTAACCAGCAGACATGTCGGGCGGACAGATTCCCACCGGATAGATTTCAAAGCATGCTTTGAAATCTGTCGGGTGGAGAAATCTGTCCGCTAGCCCATACACACGAGCGGAGATGTCTGCTGAAACGGTCCATCGGACCGTTTTCAGCGGACATATCCCCTCGTGTGTACGAGGCCTAACTGATGGTGTGTAGGCACATCAGACCATCAGTCAGCTTCATCGGTTAACCTAAGACAACTGTCCTTCAGACCGTTCTCATCGGTTTGACCGATCGTGTATACGCGGCTTAAGAATTTTGGAATCTTTAAGATGGAACGTCTGCTAGGTTATGGTTCATATCTAATTCATCTGTCCAGTAACAGAGATTGCAGATGCCCAATCTAATTCAAGCAATGGCAATGGGGCAGGAAAATTCATATGGTCCAAAAAATATAGGGGAACAATAATCCCCCCAAAAGAACTTTCACATTTGCTACTATTTTTCTCAATTTCTTCTCAATTTTACTCTTTTCTCTCTCAATTATTTCTTAGAATTTAAAGAATACCTCCTCTTTCTTGGAAATAAAAATAATATAGCATATACAATTGCTGTCCAAGCTATGTAGTATTTGAATGTTATTAAAATGTCCTTTCCTTTTAAATCTGCGGCGCTGTAATTTTCTGTAACATCCAATGCAATATGGCAACCTGAAGCAGTGGTGGCTGGTGCTCAAAATTTTTGGGGGGGCACAAAGGAAAAAAAAATTGCAGTCTCACTGTGCCAAAACGCAGCCACTGTTCCATGCCATCAAATGCAGCCACTGTGCCATCTATTTGCACCACTGTGCCATCCATTGTCACCACTGTGCCATGCCATTAAACGCAGCCACTGTGCCATCCATTGTCACCACTGTGCCATGCCATTAAACGCAGCCACTGTGCCATCCATTGTCACCACTGTGCCCTTTAATGGTCGCCGCTGTGCCAATGGTCGCCGCTGTGCCAATTGTGCCAATTGTCCCCACTGTGCCCTGTAAATTGCTTCCCCCCCCCGCCCGGCACTTATTTTTTTGTGCTAAAAATGCCCCCCCCCCCCAAGCTTGGCACACATGTAGCCCCACTCGTCCTCTACAAGTGTGCAAAGTTTGTTGTCTGGGGGACCAACGGCTGGGGAGCACCGATTTTTCGAACCGGGCACCCCTTCCATAGACTCCCATGTTAAACGTCAGTCTAGTCATGGGCAGAGTGAGGCATGGGCACAGTGAGGCATGGACACATTGAGTCAAAGTGAGGCATGCAGATGCACACCCTCGGCTTATACTCAAGTCAATGAGTTTTCCTATTTTTTTGTGGTAGAATTAGGTGCCTCAGCTTATATTCGGGTCGGCTTATACTCAAGTATATACAGTAATTGAGCAGAGAGTTCATTAAAATCATTGCCATGCACTGTATCACCAAGAGGAATGTTTTTTTCTCAATAAAGGGAGTAATGTTTTAAAACAACGGGATTGCTAAACTAAAATTTGTAATAAAGATTTAATTGTAGAAAAAAAAGGAAAGCTCACCTCTCCTGCCACACTGCTCCATTGAAGAGCAGGACATCATTACAGGACAATTCCCTCAATTTGATCAAAAGTAGAAGTGGATATAAAAAGTCAGACAGAGAGATACATTTACATCATAAGGACCTCATGCACAAGGGTGGTAAAGAGGAACTGAAGTCTACTCACATCATTTTTAATAAAAACTTCTTTGCCATTCTGAAGCTTCCCTCCAACCACTTTGCATATTATTTTATATATATTGTGATTCTCCACCAAGTCTGGCTGCAACCATTTTAGTTCATTCTGATTTTATTATATTATGACTAGGGTTGTCCCGATACTGATACCAGTATCGGTATCGGGACCGATTTCGAGTATTTGCGGAAGTACTTGTACTCCCGCAAATATCCCCGATACCCAAATAGAATACTTCCCCCCCCCCCGCCGCCGTCGCCCCCCCCCCCCCCCGCCGCCGTATGTGCAAAGCCGACCCCGCCGCCGTTAATACAAAGCCGCCGCCATGAACATTACACGCACCTTTAGTTTGAATAGCTGTTTACCACACGCTCTGTGTAAAGGACACTCCCCCTTGCTCGGGATTGGACGGATCTGTCCAATCCCGAGCAAGACGGAGTGTCCTTTACACAGGGCGCACGGTAAACAGCTATTGAAAAACTAAAGGTGCGTGCAATGTTCGCGGCAGCGGCTTTGTATTAACGGCGGCATCATCATCATCAGGTAGGGGGACATGGCTGTATATGGAGGACATGGCTGTATGTGAGGGACATGGCTGTATATGGAGGACATGGCTGTATATGGAGGACATGGCTGTATGTGAGGGACATGGCTGTATATGGAGGACATGGCTGTATATGGAGGACATGGCTGTATATGGAGGACATGGCTGTATGTGAGGGACATGGCTGTATATGGAGGACATGGCTGTATATGGAGGACATGGCTGTATATGGAGGACATGGCTGTATGTGAGGGACATGGCTGTATATGGAGGACATGGCTGTATATGGAGGACATGGCTGTATGTGAGGGACATGGCTGTATATGGAGGACATGGCTGTATATGGAGGACATGGCTGTATATGGAGGACATGGCTGTATGTGAGGGACATGGCTGTATATGGAGGACATGGCTGTATATGGAGGACATGGCTGTATATGGAGGACATGGCTGTATGTGAGGGACATGGCTGTATATGGAGGACATGGCTGTATATGGAGGACATGGCTGTATATGGAGGACATGGCTGTATGTGAGGGACATGGCTGTATATGGAGGACATGGCTGTATGTGAGGGACATGGCTGTATGTGAGGGACATGGCTGTATATGGAGGACATGGCTGTATGTGAGGGACATGGCTGTATGTGAGGGACATGGCTGTATGTGAGGGACATGGCTGTATGTGAGGGACATGGCTGTATATGGAGGACATGGCTGTATATGGAGGACATGGCTGTATGTGAGGGACATGGCTGTATATGGAGGACATGGCTGTATATGGAGGACATGGCTGTATATGGAGGACATGGCTGTATGTGAGGGACATGGCTGTATATGGAGGACATGGCTGTATATGGAGGACATGGCTGTATGTGAGGGACATGGCTGTATATGGAGGACATGGCTGTATATGGAGGACATGGCTGTATGTGAGGGACATGGCTGTATATGGAGGACATGGCTGTATATGGAGGACATGGCTGTATATGGAGGACATGGCTGTATGTGAGGGACATGGCTGTATGTGAGGGACATGGCTGTATATGGAGGACATGGCTGTATATGGAGGACATGGCTGTATGTGAGGGACATGGCTGTATATGGGGGACATGGCTGTATATGGGGGACATGGCTGTATATTGGGGACATGGCTGTATATGTAGGACATGGCTGTATGTGAGGGACATGGCTGTATATGGAGGACATGGCTGTATATGGGGGACATGGCTGCAATATGTGGGGGACATGGCTGTATATGGGGGACATGGCTGTAAATGGGGGACATGGCTGCAATATGTGGGGGGACATGGCTGCAATATGTGGGGGACATGGCTGCAATATGTGGGGGACATGGCTGCAATATGTGGAGGACATGGCTGGAGGTACATGGCTGCATATGTGGGGGACATGGCTGGAGGGACATGGCTGCATATGTGGGGGACATGGCTGGAGGGACCTGGCTGCATATGTGGGGGACATGGCTGCCTTTGGGGACACATTTAAAAAAAAGTATCGGTATTTGGTATCGGCGACTATTTGAAAAAAAGTATCGGTACTTGTACTCGGTCCTAAAAAGGTGGTATCGGGACAACCCTAATTATGACATTACATTATAAAATAAAATACAAACATTAATGTGTTCATATAAGTAATACAACCATTTTAACTGTGGACTGCTGAAGCTGCTGCCTGTTCACTTCCTGGATTCACACAGAGGCACACCTCAAGCTCTGTAGCTCTCATTGAACCTCTTATGACTCACCCCCCCCCCACCTTCCTGGAAAGCTCTCACGAGAGTGAGAGAGAGAGAGAGCTGGGCATATGTCATAAGCCTAGGTTAACAACCAGACAAAAAAAGTGCGCTGTATAAGGTATTTACTGGCAGAAAAAAAAATTCTACTATCCAAAGTTAAAACTACAAGGGACAGAAGATTTAATAGATGGAAAGTTTAAAAAATGACTGAAGGTCCGCTTTAAGGGCTCATTCACACAGATGCTGTGGCCTGTACTGTGAATGCCTTCTTTATGCAACTGGAATGAAAAAATTGTCAGAATATTAATTTGGAACTAAACGAACCACACATGTCTACTCTCCACAACACCAACAGGTGTTCACCACGTCAGGGTAGACTTTCTTCAAGAGAGATGGGACCTTATACCAACAAATCGGGACATTATAGCTCAGTTCTTGTTATTTACTGGCCACCAAGGAGTAGTGAGCATGAAAGAGGACATGGTCTCGCTGCTCCGCGGAAAATGTGAGGCTCTAGGGCAAAATACCTCCCTGTTTAAGTGAATCTGTAGTCCAGAGGGAATAGGTTGCCAGAAGATATTGAGAACTTTGTTTAATGGATATATCCGAAGGCAGTGGGCCAGATTCATATACAATTACATTGGCGCAGATTATCAGAGATACACTACGCCGCTGTATTTTACCAGGCTCTACGCCGAATTCTGGTAGATTTTGTCCCTTACGGTACGGCGGCGTAGTGTATTTCTCGCCGCGTAATCGAAATACGCGATTAGGGGGCGTGAAGCATTTAAATTAGGTGCGTCCCTGCGGCGATCGAACTGCGCATGCTCCGTTCAGAAATTTCCCGCCGTGCATTGAGCGAAATAACGTTGTTACGTAATTTTTTGTTTGAGTAGCGTCGTTTACGGACATTCCTATTCCCGGACGACTTACGTAAAAAATAAAAAAAGATGTCGGAAAACGTTAAAATTCGACGCGGGAACGACGGCCATACTTAACATGGCCTGTCTAATATTAGACCAGCAAAAAGCTGGTATAATTTTACGCAGCAAAAAGATGACTAAAGATGCTGTAAGAGATTGCGATTGACGTTCGTAACTTCGTGGATCGTCGGCAAAAGCTCATTTGCATACCCCGACGCGGAAAACGACGGGAACTCCACCCAGCGCCCGCAAATTTATTGCAGCGTAGATCCGAAGGCGTACGAACACGTAAGCCAGTCGGATTGAAGCCCGCAGCCGTATTTTCATGGTTTGAGGTTTCAGAGTAGTGAAAAAACGCGCGTAATTTGAAAGTACTCCAGTCTAACGCGAGATAGACAGGAGTAAGGGCTCTGTGAATCTGGCCCAGTATCTTCATTAAAGTCTATGTTCACTTTTCCTGATCCTGATTTAAAGGACATGTTTATATATATGCAAATTAAAATCAACCCACTAACTCCTTTTAAACTACCCTGTGCTAATCTATCCCCCTCTATCTCTCTCACCCCAGCTATTTTCCTACCTCCCTATTATAGTGGTGGCCTTTTACAATACTTACCTCCTTTTTGCAAAAAATGTCTTCAGTCCAGTGACCCAAATAGGACTGATGCCGCGTACACACGATCATTTTTCGGCATGAAAAAAACGTTGTTTTTCAAAAACGTAATTTAAAATGATCGTGTGTGAGCTTCACATCATTTTTCAGGTTCTGAAAAACGACAAAAAAAAAATTCGAACATGCTGCATTTTTTAACGTTGTTTTAACCACTTCAATACAGTGCACTTAAACCCCCTTCTTACCCAGACCAATTTTCAGCTTTCGGTGCTCTCACACTTTGAATGACAATTACTCAGTCATGCAACACTGTACCTAAATAAAAATTGCATCCTTTTTTTCACACAAATAGAGCTTTCTTTTGGTGGTATTTAATCACTCGTGGGTTTTTTATTTTTTGCGCTATAAATAAAAAAAGACGGTAGATTTTGTGAAAAAATTGCATTTTTCTTGGTTTCTGTCATAAAATTTAGCAAATTAGTATTTTTTCTTCATAAACGGGTGACAGGGCAGGTCACTGGTGGGTGACGGGTGACAGGGCATGTCACTGGTGGGTGACGGTGACAGGGTAGGTCACTGGTGGGTGACGGTTGCACCGCTGATGACAGTCTATTTATGTGACAGGTGCACTTTATGGGTGACTGTTGGGTGACTGGTGACAATTGGGGGAGGGGGGGCAAAGGGACAGATGTGGTGCTTGTGCAGACACTACAGTAACACAGAACTGTAACTTACTGCTTCTAGCTCTTCTCTCCTCACACTGGAAACGATGTGTGAGGGGAGAAGAGCTGGTAACAGTTAGTTACAGCTCTTTGTTTACACTAGTGATCAGAGCTGATCACGTGGTACATAGCCCTGACCAATGGCTGTGTACCATTGTCGGTGACGAGCAGTGTTCCCGGAAACACGCTGCCACCGACGGGCATGCGCGGCGCGATCGCTCACATGCGCCATGCACTTTGGGGGTGTTGCCATGCGTGATCAGCCGTGACTTCATCACGGCCGATCACGTGGTAAACAGCGCATCCGCGCCGCTGTTCACCCCTGTCAGTAACGAGCGGTGTCTCCGTGACATGCCGCTACCGACAGTATAGGGATGCGCGCACACGATCGCGCTCATTCCCTATTCAAATGACTGCACGTCATATGACGTCCAGTCAGGATATTGAAGTCCTCCGCCCGCCGTCATTTGACGGTGGGCGGTGGACAAGTGGTTAAACAATGTCGTTTTTCGGTTTGTAAAAAATGATCGTGTGTGGGCTAAAACAACGTGAAAAACCTGCGCATGCTCAGAAGCAAGTTATGAGACGGGAGCGCTCATTCTGGTAAAACTATCGTTCACGTTGGAGTAAGCACATTCATCACTCTGTAACAGACAGAAAAGCGCAAATCGTCTTTTACTAACAAGGAATCAGCTAAAGCAGCCCAAAGGCGAATGGAACTTCCCCTTTATAGTGCCGTCGTACGTGTTGTACGTCACTGCCCTTTGCTAGATCATTTTTTTTAAACAATGGTGTGTAGGCAACGTCGTTTTAATGATAAAACTTACGTTTTTTTTTTCATGCTGAAAAATGATCGTGTGTACGCGGCATGAGATTAGAGATCCTCCATATATGGCCCATATAAGTGTAAGGCCGCGTACACAAGATCGGTTCAAACCGATGAAAACGGACTGAAGTTCGTTTTTATCGGTCCAAACCTATCGTGTGTAGGCCCCATCGGTCCGTTATCCTTCGGTCAAAAAACAGAAGGCTTGCTTTAAAATTGAACCGTTGGACGGCTAACCGATAGGTCAAAACCAATCGTTAGTATGCAAGAGCATCGGTTAACCACTTAAGGACCCCCGCACGCACATATACGGCCACAGAATGGCACGTACAGGCACAAGGGCGTAAATTTACGTCCCCGCCTAAGTGCGGTTCGGGGGTCCCATCGGGACCCCCTCCGCGGCGTGCGGGGGTCCCCCTGGCTCCGGGAGCGATCCGGGATCTGGGGGCGGATGTCGGCGAATACCCGCCCCCCCGCGATCGCTCCCAGCCAATGGGAGCGCGCTCCCAACCTGTCACTTCCTCCTCCTGTGTTTACACAGGAAGGAGGAAATGATGTATTCTCTCATCGCAGCGCTGTTTCCCAGCGCTGCTGATGAGAGAAGACATCACAAGTAAGTGTGCACCAACACAACACTGACACACACTCACATAGGCATATTAACCCCTTGTGATCGCCCCCCCCCCCACCCCCCTGTCACAGTGTCACTGAATGCAGTGATCTAATCACTGCATTTAGTGTCAGTGTGACAGGCAGTGTAAAAAACAGTTAGTGTTAGGTTCAGGATAGCCCCCCCCACCCCCCCTAATAAAGTTTTAACCCCCTGATCACCGCCCTAGTTAACCCTTTCACTCCCTATTGCCAGCGTCACTAAGCGTTCATTTTTCTGATCGCTGTATTAGTGTCGCTGTTCCCGCTAGGTAGCTATTTTTTTTTATTGCGATTTTTTTTTTTTACTAAAGACATGTGACTAAATAAATTTTGGCCTAAATGTTTGACTAAAATTTAGTTTATTTGATTTTTTTTTTAAAAAAAGTAAAAAATAGTGTTTTTTTTTCAAAAATGTCGCTCTATTTTTGTATATAGCGCAAAAAATAAAAATCGCAGAGGTGATCAAATACCACCAAAAGAAAGCTCTATTTGTGGGAAGAAAAGGACGCAAATTTTGTTTGGGAGCCACGTCGCACGACCGCGCAATTGTCTGTTAAAGCGACGCAGTGCCGAATCGCAAAAACACCTTGGGTCATTTACCAGCGTATTGGTCCGGGTCTTAAGTGGTTAAAAGGCCGCGCATGCTCAGAATCAAGTCGACGCATGCTTGGAAGCATTGAACTTCGTTTTATTCAGCACGTCAATGTGTTAAAACACGTAAACGTCACCGCATACTGATACGATCGTTTTTTTAACTGATGGTGTGTAGGCACATCAGTCCATCAGTCAGCTTCATCGGTGAACCGATGAAAACGGTCCGTCGGACCGTTCTCTAAGGGCCAGATTCAGCAACACTTGCGCTGGAGTATTTCGATATGCGCCGCGTAACTGAGAAGATGCGCCGTCGTTTCTATGTGCCCGTACCCACCAAACTAGATGCGCCCAATAACGGGCCATTTGCGACCGGCTGAACGTTCCGACGCCAGAGTATCGTCAGCGCTTAATTTCGCTTGGCGCATCAGTCGCGCCTATTGATTTCCCCTGCAAATATGCAAATGAGGGATTTTTCCCAATTCACGAACGGATTAGCACCATACGCTGGCTACATGCGCCGCGCGTATCTCGTCCGTCCGGCGCAAAGTTATTTCTACAAAAGGCTGCTTTATCTTTACTCCAGATGGCCACAGGTCAGCAGGAGAGCAGCTACAGCAGCGTTACCGACGATAAGAGCTAGCTGAGCACCCCCACTTGCAGGACAACACCTCTGTCCATGCTTGTCTGTCAAATTTTACAGCCATGGAGGAAGACATCATAGGTCTCCATAGCCGAGATGACGGCTGACAGCTCCTGGCCATTAAAGTTCAGCTTTCTCCTGTGTGTTTGTGGGGAACGGGAGCAGCCATCTCAGAACAAAAGTAACATCACTGCGGGGAGGGGGAGCAGGATATACTTTAGTGCCGGAATGGCGCTTCTACGGGCGCATTTAAACGCCCAACGGAAGGCATTGCGCTGACGTTTCCCGTGAAGTGGTGCAGACGGAAGTTGTGAGCATGCGCACAAAGGGGGCGAGTGGAGCCTCACTCACTGCGCATGCTCCGTGGTTGATGCGCTGAACGTAAGCCTCTGCGCTGGGCAGTGCTGGGACAAGGCCATTTGGTGCCCAGGGCGAAGATGGCAAACTGCGCCCCCCCCCCCCGTTTTTAAAGCGGATGGCCCATGAAAAAACAATATTAAAAGCCAGCAGCTACTAATACTGCAGCTGCTGACTTTTAATATTAGGACACTTACCTGTCCTGGAGTCCAGCGGCGTCCGCAGCAGAGGACGAGCGATCGCTGCTCCCCCCTCCATCCACGGTGAGGGAACCAGGAAGTGAAGCATTCCGGCTTCACTGCCCGGTCCCCTACGGCACATGCGCGAGTCGCGCTGCGCCCGCCGATTGGCTCCCGCTGTGTGCTGGGAGCCGAGTGTTCCCAGCACACAACGGGGGACAGACGGGATGTGCCAAAAAAAAACGTCTTTTGCCCGAGACTGCGGGCCGGAAGTGGGTGCAAATAGCTGTCTTTAGACAGGTATCTGCACCCCCCTTCCCCCTGAAAGGTGTCAAATGTGACACTGGAGGGGGGAGGGTTCCGATCAGCGCGACTCCACTTTAGGGTGGAGATCCGCTTTAAGAAAGAATCAATGTGGTTTCAAAACAAGAATATAGTTAAAGCAATGGAACAAAGGACTGTGCCCCCTTGAGTAAGACTTTGAAAATGTCAATTGACAAAAGCTACAAATATTAAAAACATAAGTAGTATACATATAATTGATGGTCGCACTGGCGGCAATTGATGGGGACAGTGGCTGTGTTTGATGGGCACAGTGGCTGCGTGTGATGGGCACAGTGGTGACAATTGATGGCACAGTGGCTGCGTGTGATGGGCACAATGGCTGCGTGTGATGGGCACAGTGGCTGCGTGTGATGGGCACAGTGGCGACAAGTGATGGCACAGTGGCTGCGTGTGATGGGCACAGTGGCTGCGTGTGATGGGCACAGTGGCTGCGTGTGATGGGCACTGTGGCGACAAGTGATGGTACAGTGGCTGCGCGTGATGGCACAGTGGCTGCGTGTGATGGGCACAGTGGCTGCGTGTGATGGGCACAGTGGCTGCGTTTGGGCACGGTGGCGACAATTGATGGCAAAGTGGCTGTGTGTTGGCACAGTGGCTGCGTTTGGGCACAGTGGCTGCATGTGATGGGCACAGTGGATGTGTTTGATGGGCACAGTGGCTGCGTGTGATGGGCACAGTGGCTGTGTGTGATGGGCACAGTGGCTGCGTGTGATGGGCACAGTGGCTGCGTTTGGGCACGGTGGCGACAATTGATGGCAAAGTGGCTGTGTGTTGGCACAGTGGCTGCGTTTGGGCACAGTGGCTGCATGTGATGGGCACAGTGGATGTGTTTGATGGGCACAGTGGCTGCGTGTGATGGGCACAGTGGCTGCGTGTGATGGGCACAGTGGCTGCGTGTGATGGGCACAGTGGCTGTGTGTGGTAGGCACAGTGGCTGCGTGTGGTAGGCACGGTGGCTGTGTGTGATGGGCACAGTGGCGACAATTGATGGCACAGTGGCTGCGTTTTTTTAACTGCCATTTTTGTTAAAGTGGAGGTTCACCCTCAAAAAAAATTCTGACATCACATTCTGTCGAGTCATCCTACCGATAGAATGCCAGTGTTTTTTTTTATTTTTTCTCAGCACATACCTCCTAATAAAGATTTTTACCCCCCGGCTCTCCCACGGGACTGGGCGTTTCCAATCACTGCTTGTGATTGACAGGCTTCCGTCCGGCGCATACTGCGCATCACAGGTTGCCGAAAGAACCCGAACATCAGTGCGGCTCTATACGGTGCCTGCGCACCGACGTTCGGGTTCTGTCGGCAACCTGTGACGTGCAGTATGCGCCGGACGGAAGCCTGTCAATTACAGGCAGTGATTGGGAACACGGGAGAGACGGGGGGGGTGAAAAATTTGGATTACGAGGTATGTGCTGAGAAAAAAAAAAAAACACTGGCATTCTGTCGGTAGGATGACTCGACAGAATGTGATGTCAGAAATGTTTTTGAGGGTGAACCTCCACTTGCAAAGTGCTCAGTCAGCCCCCCCCCCAATATAGGCATTTAATTATTTTCTTCTGCCCATCACATGTTCTTCTTACTTTTTACAAGTGCAGACTTCAGTGGTCTTCTTTGCAGTAGCGCACTGTAGGCAGGCAGGCTCCTCGTGAGTAGTCCTTTCAGCTCAGCAGCGCCGACACAACTCAGCTCCCTGTGCAGTGCTCCGGGTCCTCCCTCACTCACCTCTCCTCCGGCCGTGACGTCATGCGGCTCGCGCCGCTGGAATGGACCAAGTGACTCCTCCATAGGGGGGGAATAAACAAACAGGAAAGGGAGCCAGACGCAGGAGCGCACTCGGCAGCCAGTCAGGACACAATTCGTTCAGTGCCACTGCTGCTGCCCTCGCTGACTACTATGACACACACACAAGTGTACTGGTCTGCCCGTGTGTACCAACTGCGCCCCCCTCCTTTACCAAATGGTAGCGCCCAGGGCACTCGACCCTCCCGCCCATGCCTTGTACCGGCCCTGGCGCTGGGCTCCGCCCATCATTTACATATGATCACACCCACTTCCCCTTACGTCGGGTTACGCCAGCGCATTATCGTTACTCTGGCGCAAGTTTACGCACAACTGCTATGTGAATAACAGTACTTGCGCTGAAAGGGTCGTCAGAGTAACGTAAATGAGAAGCGTTACTCTGGAGCAAAGATGCTCTCATCTACCTGAATCTGGCCCTAAGTGTGTAGGAGCAGCCATTTATGCAGAGAGGAGATAAGCATAGTAGAGTTTGCCACTGTGATACAAGAGATACAAGAGTAAGCAAGCAGTTGGGGTATAGGAGGGAAAGTAATGTATGTCATCTTAGGAATGGTGGGAAAGATTGATTAGTGTTATGTCCTGTACACACGATCGGTTCATCTGATGAAAATGGACCGATGGACCGTTTTCATCGGAGGAACCGATCGTTTGAGGGCCCCATCGTTTTTTTAAACCAGAACCTGGTTTAAAATTTTCTGATGATTGAAAAACCGATAGAAAAAAACGATTGTCTGTGGGGAAATCCATTGGTCGAAGATCCATGCATGCTCAGAATCAAGTCGACGCATGCTCAGAAGCATTGAACTTTATTTTTCTCTGCACGTCATTGTGTTTTACGTCCCCGCGTTGGACACGATTGGATTTTTAACTGATGGTGTGTAGGCAAGACTGATGAAAGTCAGCTTCATCGGATATCTGATGAAAAAATCCATCGGTCCGTTTTCATCGGATGAACCGATCGTGTGTACGTGGCATAAGTTTATATAAAGATAAACATGTCAGTTAACCACATACTTTACATACTTCAAAATGTGTAGATTGTTATAAGGCATCTATGTAAATGAAGGAGTTGTCTTGTACATAGGGTGCAGTAGATACTCCCCTTATCCTTAGTGATAGATATGATAAGGTTACCAGTTGTACTCCACCGTGCAGGCATCCTAAAACAAAAGTAATCAGATTTCTAAATATAAACAAGATACTCAGATATAATTGAATGAAATGGGAATATTATGTTAATGCTAATTGGAGTAAATAACAGTGATCATATTTACAGCAGCATAATCTCTCAATTATTTTGACTTTCAAAATTTATTTCAAATTACCTCATTAAAAATTTGTTTTTGTCTATTAGCCTATTTAATATCCCAGAATAATCTTGGAAGATTGCCAATGTTTAAACAGGCCCCCAATTATCTGACCAGATTAGCACAGACAAACTATGCTATTGACCTTTCTGTAGAAAAAATATATGTTTACATCGCAAGAGAGAAACAAATTCTGGAAAAGTATTACATAGTTACCGTATTTATCGGCGTATAAAACGCACCCCAATTTTAAGAGGGGAGTTTAAGGAAAAAAAAAATTCACAGCCCTCTTTACAGTACACAGCCCACCTCCCCAGTACACAGCCCACCTCCCCAGTACACAGCCCACCTCCCCAGTACACAGCCCCCCATTCATTATACGTCCCACCCCCATCCAGTACACACCCCCCATCCATTATACAGCCCCCCTCCCCATTATACAGCTCCCGTCCATTATACATTCCCCCATGCAGTACACATCCCCCTATCCAGTACTCAGCCCACCATCCATTATATATCCCCCATCCATTATACAGCCCCCCATCCAGTACACAGCCCCCGATCCATTATACATCCCCCATCCATTATACAGCCCCCCCTCCCCAGTATACAGCCCCCATGCATTATACATCCCCCATCCATACTACATCCCTCCCATCCAGTACGCAACCCCCCTGCACTCCCAGAAGACCCCCAGTCTCTTGGGACAGTGCTGCCAGCATCTCTACAGTTAAGTAAAAAAAAAAATCACTGTCATCCCCCTCCACACTGCTTCTCATGTGTCACTCCCGAAGCTTCCATATACCTCAATAGCTCAGTTTTTTTTCACTGACCTGGTCACATGACTGCTCTTCTCTGATGTTACACAGATGGTCATGTGACCGCTTTCCTCCTCCAATCAAAGCTACACTCAGAGGAGGAGGAAAGCAGCCAGAAAAACGGAGATATAGAGATATTTACAAGCTTTGTTTTACAATGACACTGACACAGGAGGAGCGGTGTAGAAGGGGCTGGCAAGTGACTTTTTTTTCCTCAACTTTAGACTATGCAGAGAGGGCTGTTCCAGGGCTTTGGGGGGCAGACCGCCCAATCCCCGCCCCCTATTGGTAAAACATGATATCGGCGTATAACACGCAGACACTGTTTACCCTCTGTTTTCAGAGGAAAAAAGTGCGTGTTATACGCCGATAAATACGGTACATAGATAGTCTGGTTGAAAAAAGACACAAGTCCATCTAGTTAAACCAATAAAAGGGAAGAAAATAAACAATTCTGCCCAAATCCCCTTGGTTCACAGAGAGTTTATTTTTTTCAGTTTCGAGCTAGGTTCTGCACAATATGTTTTTCAGGATTTGTAGACTGCCCTGGCATATTGTACATATTTTTTGAGTAACAGGGCTTTCATTTTCAAGTACATTTTGATATGCCATTTTCTTTCCTTGGTTTTTATTGGGAGTAAAATACAAAAAAAGTTGAATAAATACACTTTCCTGTAATGTTTCCCAGCTTAAAATGTATTTAATTGCTACAACCTCATATGCACCACAAAAGGGAAAATTTTATACTTACCTATCGGTAATTTTCCTTTCCTGATGCAAGCATGACAGCATATACGTATGGGAAGGCTCCGCCCCCCTGCCCAATCAGGACCGGTTATACTATAAAAGTAGGTCTCCTCCCCTATCCCCGCATTCTCGTAATTAATTATCACTGCGGAAGGCCCTACTAACTGTTTCAGGCCTCTGTATTTTTCTCTTTTTTTTTTTTTTTTTAAGGGAGGGACCTATATGCTGTCATGCTTGCATCAGGAAAGGAAAATTACCGATAGGTAAGTATAAAATTTTCCCTTTTCCTGACACAGCATGACAGCATATACGTATGGGATGTAAAAAATTACTAGACCAGACGGGTGGGTCATGCTGCATTTGTTTTATTTTATATACATATCTATCTATATATATTATGTATATTCACTAACTGTGACATTACTTCATGTCACTCCTTGTAATACCGCGCGACCAAACTGTATTGTCGTTAAGGCCGCCGGATCCACCTTGTAGTGGTTTAGAAATGTATTAAAGGTCGTCCAGGTTGCGGCCCTGCAAATGATCTCGGGGGTGACTCCCCTGAAATTTGCCCATGATGTCGCCATCGCACGTGTAGAGTGCGCCCGGAGTTCTGCTGGAGGCTCTAGTTGTTTTGCCACATAAGCTCTCCTTATGACCTTGACTAGCCACGTTGCCAACGTCCGTTTGGATGCTGCTAGCCCCTTTCTGTGGCCTTCATATACCACAAACAGATTTTCTGATCTCCTGAATGTTGCCGTCCTCTCTATGTAGGTTTCCAGGACAGCTCCCACGTCCAAGTTATGGGGTACACCTGTTGTACCTGCCTGGTATGTTGGAAGTACCATTTCTTGGTTCATATGAAATGCAGTGTTGACCTTCGGTCTATAGTGTGGTAAAGTCCGTAACACTACCCTGTCTGTCATACGACAAAAGTATGGTGGTTTGCAACCTAGGGCTTGTAAGTCCGATACCCTCCTACCGGAGGTTATTGCCGTGAGGAACACCGCTTTTTCTGAAATATCTTTCAATGTTGTAGTCTGCGTCATGCTGCCACTTTCCTGTGATAGGAAGTCTAACACTACTTGAAGGTCCCAAGGTGGAACGTATGATCTCTTTACGGGACGAATCTTTGCGCATGCTTTTAAGAATTGACGGATTAAACTTCTTGATGCCTATCTTATATCTGATAGTGCTGATAAAGCTGAGACTTGTACTCTCAGTGTGTTGACACTGAGACCTTTGTCTAGACCTGCTTGGAGAAAATTTAGAATTTGTGGTTCTGAAGGTGATTTTGGGTCAAACTGTTGTGCTTCAGCAAAGGATTTGAATACTTCCCAAATCTTTGAATAAATCTGATTAGTGGTGGATGCTCTAGCTTTCAATAAAGTCTCCACCACCTCTGTGGTAAGTCCTGCGTCCGTCAGTCTTCTCCCCTCAGCTTCCAGGCAGCTAAATGTAGAATCCCTGGATTTGTATGCATCACCTGTCCTTGTTGCAATAGGTCCGGGATGTTCGGCAATGGCATGGGCTGGTCCACCGCCAATGCTTGAAGTAGTGGGAACCACGGTCTGCGTGACCACATTGGGATTATCGCTATGACTGTCCCTGGATAAGTTCTCACTCTGTTGAGTAACTTGAAGATTAAAGGGATCGGAGGGAATACATACGCCAGCCTGCAGATCCATTTGGCGTTGAGAGCATCTGTTGCTTCTGCCTCTTGGAACTTTGCTCTCGCTAGGAAGCGCCTGCACTTTGTATTGGTTGCTGTCGCCATCAAATCTAGGTCTGGATACCCCCATTGCTTGCACACCCAATGGAAAACTGACTGATTTAGTTCCCATTTGTTGGGATCTAAGGTCCGTCTGCTCAGTCTGTCTGCCAGAAAGTTCTGTGGCGCTGGTATGTAGACTGCTGTAAGATCGAGTAGGTTTTGTTGTGCCCACTCCATTATGGGTGACACTTCCTTCATTAATGCCTGGCTTCGTGTTCCACCCTGCCTCTTTATATATGTGACTGCTGCCCTGTTGTCCATCTGGATGACCACTCTTTTGTTTCGTATTTGCGTCTGGAACGCTTCCAACGCACACCAGGCCGCTCTCAATTCTATGATATTGGAGACCTCCTTTGTCTTGCATTTCCATCTGCCCTGGGCTAACAGCCCCTCGTGGTGTGCCCCCCATCCTACTGTCGATGCATCCGACGTTATCACATAAGGTGGGTCTGTTACCAACTGGTGACAGTTCTGGAGGTTCACCGGATCCTTCCACCACTCCAAAGACCTTTTAATTTTCACTGTTAAGTGGATCCTTTGTCTGGTTGATTGTCCTTGCCACTGCTTGAGGAGACCCCTCTGAAATGATCTCATCCTCCAATGTGCCCATTTTACCATTGGTATGGTTGAGGACAGTACCCCCAAAATACTGAGGCATTTCGATGCCGGTAGATATTGTTTCCTGGATACCTCTTCCAGCTTGTTCTGTAAGGTTATCATCTTTTGTTTGGGAAGTTCTACAGTGTTCCTGTGGGTATCCAAGATCGCCCCTAGGAACAGAATTCTTTGTGATGGGTTTAACTGGCTCTTTTCCCAATTGATCATCCACCCAAACTCTTGTAGTGTATGTATTAATATGTGCCGATGACTCAAAAGGATTCGTGGGTCTTTTGCTGCTAGTAAGATATCGTCCAGATAATGGAACGCTTGAAGGCCCTTCCTGCGTAGAATGGCTATAATTGGTAGCAGAACTTTTGAGAAAGTTCTGGGTGATGTTGCTAGGCCAAATGGTAGGCATGTGAACTGGAAGTGCAGATCCGCCACCGCAAATCTTAGGTATTTGTGTAGGTGTGCACGGACTGGGACATGTAAATATGCATCTTTCAGGTCCACCGATAACATCCATTCGCCTCTCGTGAGGGCTTGGGTTACTGATTGCAAGGATTCCATCTTGAAACTCTGGACCCTTATAATCTTGTTTAGTTCCCTCAGGTCTAATACGGGTCTTAAGTCGCCTGTCCTTTTCCGAACTAAGAAAAGTGGCGAATAGAAACCTTGCCCTCGTTCTCGCCTTGGCACTGGTTCCACTGCACCCTTGCGCAGTAAGGTCTGCACATATTCTATAATCAGTTGACGTTTGTCCTTGTCCTGAGGTAAACGTGTGGGGCAAAAATGTGGGTTCACGGGAGTGACCAAAAATTTCCATTGATACCCTGTTTGAACAACCCCCGTTATCCATGATTCTTTGACTTGTTCCGTCCAGACATGAGCAAACTTGCGTAGCCTGGCTCCTACTCCCCCTGTCTGGACGGAGAAACCTTCAAAAGGGCTTCTGCTGCTCTGATGATGTGTTCGCTTTCGATATCCGGGCCACCGCTGTCTGAGGTGGCTTCGTGCCTCTTCTGTATTCTCTGAGGGGCCTGAAGGGTCTGAAGTCCCTCACCTTGTTAGGATATTGCTTTCTCCCCTGAAAGTGTCTCTGCTTCGGCCTTACGTCTTGAGGGAGCAGCCCTGACTTGCCTCCTGTCACCTTTGATATTGCCGAGTCCATCATATTCCCGAACAGTGCTGTCCCATTAAAGGGTATACGACACCAATTAACTTTAGACGATGTGTCCACGGTCCATGGCTTAAGCCATAGCGCTCTCCTCGCCATGACAGAGGATTGCATGGCTCTAGCTGAGCAACGCAGAGAATCTATCGCTGCTTCTCCAACGAAGTCACCCGACTGTATGATATTGTCCACGACCTCCAGGGATGGCGACAGGTCCGCACCTGCCTGTATCTCCCCTTTTATATACTCTGCCCATACCGTAATGGCTTTGGCCAGCGTTGCCAGTGCCAACATAGGTCTGCAGGCACTACCTGCGGCTAAATAGGTTCTTTTCAAATCAGAGTCCATTTTTCTGTCTAATGGATCTTTAAAGGATACTGCATCGTCCATTGGCAGTGTCACATGGCGTGCCAGTCTCATGATAGCGGCATCCACCAGTGGGGGAGTCTCCAGATTATGCATATCTTCCGCCCTAAAGGGATACATTCGCATGAATCTATTGACAGGCGACCTTCTCCTGTCCACCTTCCCCCATTCTTCCTGGATCACTTCCTTTACCTCCTCTATAAGGGGGAATGACAGTGTCGTTCTCTTTAGTTGAGGGTAAAACTTTCTTTCCTTCGCGGGATGAGTTATCTCTTCCTCCCATTGAAGTGCTTCTCTTACAGCTGTCACCAAGGGTTGCACTGCTGAATATCTAAAGCTTAGCTTTGTGTCATCCACCTGACCTTCGTCCTCAGACTCCCACTCTGGTGACGTATCTCTATGTCTCTGGGCTACTGTATGACCCCTGCTTGACCACCTGGGTTCACTGGTTGTAGGTTTTGAATCGTGCATAGATTCCTTCACCGTACGTTTTATTATTTGGATTATTTCGGCTCTTTCATTATCCTTATCTGCTGCTGCTTCACGCAGGCAATCTTTACACAAAATCTTCCCTCTGAGGGCCATTCTTCCACAACCCACACAGAGGTCATCCATCTCTTCCCGCTGGTTATGTTCTACTCCATGTCGGCTCTTATCGTGAGCCTTAGAGTGTGATGCTGATCTCTCAGAGCTTGAGGCATGCCTGTGTTGTGTCTCTTTGCTCTTGGAGGAATGGTGTGGTAACTGGGGGCTGAAAGCAGATTGCAGCCAATCAGTAATGCACTCTTTTTTAAAAGGTATGCCATGATGACACATATACTTTACCTGCCCTCACCTTAATATGTGTGGCTGGTCCCTAGGAGAGCTCATGATTCTGTAATTCACAGATAATCCCATTTTAGTAACTTGTTATTATACGATCTTCATGCATCTCTCAACATGTCTCTTTCCTACCTGGGTCCCGACTCGTGCGCTTGTGACGTCTGGCTGTGTCGTTGCTGCATAGTCTCTGTGCTGCGCTCTGTGTGTAGCTTGTCTCCTCGCTATGAGCTGAGCCGGCGTCTCACGTGACCGGAAGTGTCCCGGCGGCCATCTTGCTGCACCCGGAAGTTCGCCCGCCGCCATTTTGTGAATGGGCAAACCTATCATTTTACCTTAAGACAGCTCTCCTAGTCCAGATACCTGCACCCCCGTTTCTAGATCTTTTTCGCCGAGGGTGAGGTCTCCCCCGATAGGCGTTCAGTCTGCCTGCACAGCGGGGAGCTTCGCTACAGGAGAGGCATGAACCTGTGCGGCTTGGCGGGAAGTGTCCGGCAAGGTGAGGGAAAAATTAAAATAAGATTTCCTGCTTTCCAGCAGTAGTACAACCGCCTGTAGCAGTGAAGGAAAAAACAGAGAATGCGGGGATAGGGGAGGAGACCTACTTTTATAGTATAACCGGTCCTGATTGGGCAGGGGGGCGGAGCCTTCCCATACGTATATGCTGTCATGCTGTGTCAGGAAAATTTAATTAAAAAGTCTGTAAATTAAAAGGATATGCCATTAGTGAGACTTCTATGTAATGCTTAGAAATAGTAAACTGGGAAAAGTTGGTACTTCCGCCAGTTGACCCAGTAGGCAATGCTGTTTGTGCAGGAATCCCCCAATTAAAAATAGTGGAGAAAATGGATTATCTGGGGATAGTGGTAACACGAGACCCATAACAATACATTAGTAACAACTTAGAGCCACTTTTAGCTAAGTTTAAACGTAAAGCTGATATCCGGGGGCGACTTCCTCTACGGGTCGCCGGACGAGGTAATCTTATCAAGATGATCTGGATGCCACAACTGCTTTACATGCTCCATAATTCTCCAGTATGGATAGGTAAAGCATGGTTTAAATAAATAGAGACCCTCTTCAGGGAATTAATTTGGAAGAAGGGAAAGGCGAGGATCAGTCTTCACACATTACAACTGCCAACAAATAAGGGAGCTCTGGCCGTCCCACATCCTTGTGTGTGTGTTGTGACACCGGCGCAACTAATTTGTGGTATCTATACTTCCAATCTTCTGCAGTTACTGTAGACACCTGTGATAGGTGATATATGAAAAATGAATTGTGTATATGTGACATATACTACCGCGCTAATTGCATAAACCCAAAATGTTAAAGAACAATATAACATATAAATATAAATTAACAATACATCCGTAAACACCAGTGCAGTCTAAAAATATTACAACTCAAAGTAATAGATAATAAATAGTCCTATTGTGCATGCTGGTGCATCTATAAACACCAGTGGTAACTCCAAAAAGAATTTTAACACAAAACAGTCCTTTTATGCGTGCTGTTGCACCTATGATGCGTGCTAGTGCTCATATGTGACAGTGCCTCAGTCCTATTACACCTTCCAAAGTGTTTATGAGATGATCTCTGTGATGTGTGCACCCTTTACAGTGTGACCACCACCTCAATTCAAAGATTGCGCTCACCAGATCATGGAAATGTGACAGCATGTAATATCTTTAAACAACGGCTCCACGCGATCCAGTCTTAAATATCTGACCCAGATGTCTCTTTACGTTTATTCTCTCAAAAAAGAAAAAGCCTCATATGGTGTAATAAAGTTACAACCAATTTATTAAAAACCATAAAGCCTTAAGATCACACTCACATTTTTCGATGCCCAGCCGGCATCAGCTTATCCAACGTTGCTGTTTGTGCGGCGTGCTTTCCAACCCTCGCTCGTGTTGCGGTTCAGCGGGCGGAAGTTTCTGTATTGAACAATGGCGGAGGCTAGTGACACAATTCCGTGTGTGTGAGAGATTATTGCCCAAATGCCTCTACATGTTTCGCATGCACGCATGCGTCATCAGGAAGCTATGGGCACGCCTCTCTTGGATGTTATTTATATTTGGTTTAATTATTTCAACGTAAAGAATAAACGTAAAGAATAAGCGTAAAGAGACATCTGGGTCTGACATTTAAGACTAAGGATCTCGTGGAGCCGTTGTTTAAGGATATTACATGCTGTCACATTTCCATGATCTGGTGAGCGCAATCTTTGAATTGAGGTGGTGGTCACACTGTAAAGGGTGCACATGTCACGGAGATCATCTCATAAACACTTTGGAAGGTGTAATAGGACTGAGGCACTGTCACATATGAGCACTAGCACGCATCATAGGTGCAACAGCACGCATAAAAGGACTGTTTTGTGTTAAAATTCTTTTTGGAGTTACCACTGGTGTTTATAGATGCACCAGCATGCACAATAGGACTATTTATTATCTATTACTTTGAGTTGTAATATTTTTAGACTGCACTGGTGTTTACGGATGTATTGTTAATTTATATTTATATGTTATATTGTTCTTTAACATTTTGGGTTTATGCAATTAGCGCGGTAGTATATGTCACATATACACAATTCATTTTTCATATATCACCTATCACAGTTGTCTACAGTAACTGCAGTATAGATACCACAAATTAGTGGTAGTGGTAACTGCAGTATAGATACCACAAATTAGTTGCGCCGGTGTCACAACACACACACAATAATTTTACTTTCTAGTAAACCACACCACTGGCAGCATAATTTACAGTAATGGAGGTTTATTCTTTTTTGGCTAACAGAAGGTTGGACCTGGGAGATGTATTTGAAAATCATGACAACACCACAGCAGTAAACCTAGAACAGGGGTTTAAACAACTCAAAAATACAATGGATAAACAAGTAAGGGTATGGTGGGACATAGCAACCCTAGAGAAATATAGGGAGGCTAAAATAACACCACACAGACTCAGATGGGACCTGCGCCCTAATGATGGATTAACAGACCCAGGTCTAAATAAAGAGTGGTATGACTTTTTCAATGACTGTGAAAACAAGCTATTGGAAACTATCATACATAGAAGACAGATCAAATTAAATAGAATTGAAAATAACATTGTTATCTTAAAAGAAAGTATGGATCCCCACACTGAAACAAACGATTACAAAACACGGGCCAAGAAGTTGCAGGACTTTTTCGTTAAATTAGACAATGAAGTCATACATAAAAAGGTAAAGAAATACCAAAGAGACAAAAAAGATTATATGGCAGGCAATGTGTACAGCTGGCAGGAGGCTGACAAAGTGACCAACTCCAACAACACCTCCCTCAATGATGAGGGGGAACAAATAGATGAAGAGGGAGGGGACACAGTACAAGTAAAGACCCCAAAAGTCAATACAACAAAGAAAAAAGATTCAGAGACCGCAACATCGAGCAAACCTACCCCCAACCAGGCAACCCAAGGTCCTGCACCACAGCCCCCTTATCAGCCACCCATGGGACAGCACCCCAGGCCATGGAGGGGTGGAAGGGGGGGAAGGGGGAGGGGATACTATGGACAAAATTATGGCCCCCCCCCAGCACTATGGACCACCACAGTGGCAGGGAAACTGGGGGAACTGGAGGGAACCCTACAGACCCCCCATGCCGGTTTTTCAGATGGGCAGGGGGGGGGGGTGGAACCAAAACCCCCAAGAAGGAGAGGGTGCAGAGGGGGAAGCAAAAAGAAAAAGAATGGGTTAGGTAAGGGAATCTTTAACTTAACCGACATTGTTTTCACCCAGGAGGAGTTACTAGTATTGGATAAAGGCATAAAGTTCGCACCTAGAAGAACCTTTAACAAATTTGAAGCCTTCATAGACCTACAAAGGTTTATCAGAAAACTTAATTTAAAGAAATATTTTGGACACAAGGAAAACAATAATCAATCAGAAAACACAGAATATACACATAGTGGGCTAAAAAATAAATCAACTTTTAACCCTAAGTCCAACTCATACCAATACATAGAGGTCTTCAAAAAATTGGTGGAAAAAGATCTGAAGACCATACAACCGCCAAAAGATAACAAGCAAGACAAAGTATGGAAAGGGATAAAGAAATTTGAAAAACGCAATAATGTGGTGATTAGACCAGCAGATAAGGGGGAGGGCTGGTCATATTGACCAAGCAAGACTATATGGAGGAACTCAACAGATTGGTCAATGACACCTCCACTTACAAACCCTTAAAGAGAAACCCCAACAAAGAACTAAAGAGCAAGCTAAAAGAATTTTTGAACCAGGGCATAAGAAATCGGGTGATAAATAAGAAAGAGGGCCGATACTTGTTGCCCAAGGCACCAAGAATACCAGTTATATACCAGGTCCCGAAGGTGCACAAAAACAACACAAAACCTCCGGGAAGACCGATTATTAGCGGTATTAAGGCTATCCATTCCAGATTGGGGGAATATTTGGATATATTCCTCCAACCTCTAGCCACTAAAGGTAAAGCCTTTATTAAAGATAGCAAGGACGTAATTAATTGGCTCGCAGAAATAGAAGTTGAGGACTCCACACTGTTGGTGACGATAGATGTGGAGTCACTCTACACAAACATCAAGCAAGTAGACGCATTGGCCGCAGTAGCATGGGCTTTGAAGCATCAATCTGAACTAAAACTTAAGCAGAGAAAATTTATCCTTGAGGGGTTGGGAATTGCTATGAAAAATTATTTCTTCTGGCATGACCATAGTTATTATAGCCAAATAAAAGGTGTAAGGATGGGAAACAAATATGCACCTAGTGTAGCCAACATCTTTCTTAATAAATGGGAGGAGGAGGAAATTTTTGGAAAAAACTGGCCACACCTCCATACATACAAATGTTTAATAGATGACATCTTGATCACTTGGAAAGGAAGTAAGGAAGAATTACAAGGCTTTGTTGATTACATCAGCAACAATCAATATGGAATAAAGTTTACAGTGAATACCCAGAGAACCAGCACGCAATTCCTAGATTTGGAAATTTTTAAAATGGGGAATAAATTACATACGAAAACGTACTTCAAGGATACCGACAGGAATGGGTATATCCCTTATGGCAGCTGCCACCACCCACAGTGGAAGCAGGCCATTCCAAAGGGACAATTCATCCGAATTAGACGTAACTGTAGTTCCACTTCTGATTACACCACTCAAACTAACATCCTAATTGAAAGGTTTGTGGATAAGGGTTATGACAAAGGGAAACTAGAAGAAACTAGGACTAAAGTTGGATTGATGAATCGAAGCAATATACTGAAGAACAAAGGAAGGAGGACGAAGGAGGAAAACACTATGTCCTTCATAACAGGTTTTAATACAGAATATAGACAATTCGAGCAGATTGTGTCTAAATATTGGCCAATCATTCTAGAAGACCCTCAGTTGAAAGAGATAGTACCCAGAAAACCAAAATTTATATATAGAAGAGCCAAGAGGATTCGGGACACTATCGTAAAGAATGTCCCAGACCCTCCAAAAACCTTGAGAACATTTCTAGACCAAAAAGGGTTCTATAGATGTGGGAGATGCAAACCCTGTTGCATAGTAAAAGGCCCTAGGAAAACCACAGAGTTCAAATCAAACACTAATATGGTAGAATATAAAATAAATAAATTAATAACATACAGTAGTACCCATGTCACTTACATCCTAGAATGTGAATGTGGACTACAATACGTGGGCAGAACAACAAGGAAATTATCAATACGATTGGGGGAACACATTATGAATATTAAAAAGGGTTTTAAATACCACAGCGTCTCTATGCATTTTAGAAAAATGCACAATAGAGACCCAAACGAAATTGAAAATCTATGCCATAGACAAGGTGGAGAAAAATTGGAGGAACACCAACTTAAGAAGGGAAATTTCTAAAAATGAAACATATTGGATATTCAAATTAGACACGCTTAAACCAAAAGGAATGAATATAGAGTTGGACATAAATTGCTTTCTGGAAAATTATTGAAAATTGATGAACTCTTATTATGGTATGCATTTTCATTCTTATTTTTATTTTTATTTTTATCCTATTTCCATTTTTATTTCTATTTTTATTTCTATTTTTATTTTTATTTATTTTATTTTATTTTTATTTTTATTTTATTTTTATTTATTTTTATTTTTATTTTATTTTAATTTTTACTTTCATCTATTTTTTATTTTTATTTTATTTTATTTTTATTTTTATTTTTTTTTCTATTTTTTTTTCATTTTTATATTTTTATTATTATTTTTATTTATATCTATCTTTATATTTTCTATGTTCACTTTTAATCTTATTATTGGTATATTTATTAAAGAAATTAGGCTACTTTTAAATAACTAGTGCAATTTAAATTTAAATTTAAATACTAGTAACAATATGATGTTAAAGTTTTAAATGATGTTAACGTCCATATTACACATAAACTTGACAAGGTACTTTGAAATAAACTGTGAAACTTGTCCAGGGTTGCTGTCTGGCAAAGAGAACAAACGTACCAGAAAAAAATGGGGGTTTAGGTACTCCGGTTTGGTAGCAAAACCACCGGCCACAAACAATTGAAATAATTAAACCAAATATAAATAACATCCAAGAGAGGCGTGCCCATAGCTTCCTGATGACGCATGCGTGCATGCGAAACATGTAGAGGCATTTGGGCAATAATCTTTCACACACGGAATTGTGTCACTAGCCTCCGCCATTGTTCAATACGGAAACTTCCGCCCGCTGAACCGCAACACGAGCGAGGGTTGGAACGCACGCCGCACAAACAGCAACGCTGGATAAGCTGATGCCGGCTGGGCATCGAAAAATGTGAGTGTGATCTTAAGGCTTTATGGTTTTTAATAAATTGGTTGTAACTTTATTACACCATATGAGGCTTTTTCTTTTTTGAGAGAATAAACGTAAAGAGACATCTGGGTCTGACATTTAAGACTAAGGATCGCGTGGAGCCGTTGTTTAAGGATATTACATGCTGTCACATTTCCATGATCTGGTGAGCGCAATCTTTGAATTGAGGTGGTCGTCCCACATCCTTGCAGCTATTTTATTGCGTCACAATTACAACACCTGAGGGGTGCATTATAAAAGGAGGAGGGCCGCCAGTGGGAAAATTATGTTAATGGGTCATATACAGTAATTCTATAATAGAAACCCTGGAGGCAGATTCCTTCCCTGTTAAGAATCCAACATTGAGGATGGTTAAAATAATATGGCAGGCAGGAAAGTTAGCTTTGGGGCATAAGGGGCCAACGGAATACTCCCCACTCTGGGAAAAGAAATACCTGCAAGAAATTCTAGCCATAGGGAAGTTAAAAGAATGGGAAAAGCTAGGCACAACTAGATTGGCGCAGTTATACGTAGGTAATACCCTGAAATCTTTCTCAGAACTAAGTAGAGAATATGCCATTCCAAACTCTCGCTTTTATACTTACCTACAGATTAGGCATGCCCTTCAAGCCCAATTTAAAGCGCACCCGGTGAGATGGCAAAAAATCCCCCCCCCACCTTCAATGGTTAATTAAGTCAGGAATTTGCAAAGGCCTTATTTCAGAACTATATGCACAGATCAGCGAAGGGTCTATAAGGGGAAAGATAGTGAAAAAAAATAAAAAAAGATGGGAGGAGGATGTAGGCCCTATAACAACTGAACAATGGGAACGTATACGGGAGCTAGGGACATCGGTGTCACTCTCCCCATCACAGAGAGTATCATATCTATTTTTAGTGCACAGAGTTTTCTTCACCCCAAAGAGGTTACATAATTTGGAAGGAAGATAGATGACAAATGCCCTAGGTGTCAAAGTACAGGAGACCTTATACACATGATGTGGAAATGCCCGAAATTATACAGATACTGGGTTAAGGTATTAGATATCATAACTACAACCTTTGGGATTGCTCTGGAACCAGAGGCCAGAGTGTGCTTATTGGGTTGTATAGATCAGATGCATGAGCAAAGGGGCACCACAGTAGCGGTTATAAGGTGCCTGTTCCAGGCCAGAAAATTGATAGCACAAAACTGGCAATCACAAAAAGCGCCTACATCAGCGGAAGGCTTCAATGTGATAAACATGACACTGTGGATGGAAAAAGTAGTTTTAACTAGATGTGGTAATTTTAATAAATTTAAAACGTTGTGGGAGCCCTGGCTGAGTAGAATGGGGTGTCCACCCTAGAGAGGAGAGAAGTATTTAGACCAGCAGCTAGAGATTAGCCTGATGAGAAAGAGAGAGAGAGAGAGAGTAAATAGAGAAAAAGAGCTGCATTTGGTAAATAAAGTGGATAAACACACTTGGAAGCAGGAAGGAGAGGGGGAAAAGAGAGAAGAGGAAAAAGTTTACACTGCAGAAGTGATAGAGTTCGTGTGTGAGGTACAAATAGGATGATCGGGGTGAAGGGGGAGGGAAGGGTGTGATACGGGTATAGTGAGAACTTTAAAATTCATACAATGTGTTTCATGTATAAAGAAGTATGCATTTTAAATAGTTTTTTTTTGTACTGAAGAAAACAATAACAAATATGTAAATAAAAAAAAGAAACAGTAAACCACAAAATTAAAAGAAAAGAAGGGGTAGGGTAGTGCATTTTAAAATATCCTTCTTACCGATCCTTCAATATTATTATTATTATGATTACAGGATTTATGTAGTGCTGACAGTTAATGCAGCACTTTACAACACAAGGGCAGACAGTATATTTACAATACAGCTTAATACAGCTTAACAAATCCTAAACTTCTTTCTTTAACTGGACTACAATCACCCCCCTCCCCATTTTCATTCCCTAGAGCAGGGGTCTCCAAACAGTGGCCCTTTGCTTACCTTTATCTGGCCCTTGGTGCACTATTCTTTCCACTGATATGAGACACTATTCTGCCCTCTAACACCAAAAAAGGAGCATAATTCATGCCACTGGCACCAACAATGGGGCACAATTCCTCCCCCTAGTATCAAAGATGGGGCGCTGTTTACTTCCAATGATGTCTGGTAAATTTTCAATTCAGGCTTGCCCCAGTCCGGCCCCCCTAAAGTATGAAGCACAGTAAACTGGCCCTTTGTTTAAAAAGTTTGGAGACCCCTGCCCTAGAGAGACAAAGCTTTGTAAAAAAAGGAGTTGAGAAGATCGTCTAATAATTCAGTTCAGTCCATAGGATGTTGCAAGGACACAAGATTTCTGACAGGATAAACAGCTGATTTTCTGTTCTAAAGATGAAAAAAAAAAAAGATAAAACACGCTGCCACAACATCTAAGGACTTTCAAGTGGCAATATATAGAATTTTTCGCGGTAGTTCCTACAGCGCTTTCCACTTCCATTATTGCATCACCTATGCACTCTGAGACCACGAACAAGGTAAGCCATACAGAGATTATTGTGTCCCCCTCTGGGACACTACTTCCTGCAGATGTTCGTATTGAACCCATTTTTTTTAGCAAAGGATTAAATCCACACCTAGGTATGGATATTCCCTTATACACAATATTGGCGCAAACAGGAACCTACTGTCATTTAGACCGTCCTCAGTGCAAAGTCCTATAAGCTGTAACAAGCTTGATGGTGAGTCCCAGTTTTTTGGATGAGAGGCAGCCTTGTGTGGGGAGCCGAAGCAATGCTCCAATGAACATGTAAGAAGCAAACAAAAAGACAGGCGCCAATAAATAAAACTGCTGAACTTTTAATGAAAAAATAACACAAAAGCACTCACATGGTAAATGAAGTTCACAGGCATAGAGTCAAATGAGGGTCTGCATGGATCGTCACGCCAGCCGAGGGTGAGTAGCGTCTCAGAGGAAACATCCAGCTGACATCTGCTGTGCGGGGGAAGCAATACCAGCAACGATGAGCCCGGAGGTGTCCCGATGTTAATATGTCAGCAAGAGGAGCTGGAACACATTCTGGAGCACAAACTGAGAAGCTATGGTTGCGGCTTGGCGAGGGGGGATGACGTCATCACGCAATACCTCAAAGATGCGACGCGTTTCCGTGCAATTGCCGTGTGATGAATATCTGTCACACGGCGCGCACCTTTTTCAAGCTTGCTGACATATTAACATCGGGACACCTCCGGGCTCATCGTTGCTGGTATTGCTTCCCCCGCACAGCAGATGTCAGCTGGATGTTTCCTCTGAGACGCTACTCACCCTCGGCTGGCGTGACGATCCATGCAGACCCTCATTTCACTCTATGCCTGTGAACTTCATTTACCATGTGAGTGCTTTTGTGTTATTTTTTCATTAAAAGTTCAGCAGTTTTATTTATTGGCGCCTGTCTTTTTGTTTGCTTCTTACATGGATATTCCCTTACCATTTAACGTAATTGAAACAAATGAAACTGAACTGTCTATTATAAATTTATCGTCTCATAAATTAACGTGTGAGGAAGAACAGGTCCTAAAACTAGGCCTAACTTTTTGCCCAGATTCACAAATTGATAAATTCGACTTGGTCAAGGATGTGCATCTCTTTGCACGTCGTTTAATGTATAAAGTCATGTTTGACAGACCTCTTTGACAGTTTGAAGCCCCCAATTCTATTGACATCGAAAACAGCATGTTGGAACAGCGTGCATTGACCGATTTAGCAGACCTATGGGAGGAGGGCCATCCCTTCGATGATGATCAATGGTTGGATTTCTCCCCCACTGTATCGATTGCAGGGATGTCTTTTCCTCCACCACAAACGTTCAGACCCAAGTCCAGACATTTCCCTCTTCTCAATCCAAACCCAAACCTGTGGGCTTTTGCACAACAGGTTATGCAAAACATAGAAAAATTTAATTTTAGACCCTGCTCCAAATCCAATCTCACGCTACCACAAAAGGAGGCCATTAAGTCACTACAACATTTTTTAGAAATTACTGTGAAACCTGCTGACAAAGGAGGTAACTTGGTAATCATTAATACAAGTAGCTATGAAGCTATGTGCAATCGAATTTTATCTAATGTAGAATGGTACAGACCCATCTCTAAAACTGTGTTAGTTAATTTTCACACGCAATATCGTCAAATTGTCATTAAAGCTTTCCATCAAGGAATTATTGATCAAGACACTTGGAAATTTTTGGATGTAAAAGACCCAAGGACCCCAACCTTCTACGCTTTACCCAAAACCCATAAATCTTTAACGAATCCCCCCGGCCGGCCGATCATACCAGGTTGTGCAAGTCTAACAGAGAACGCTAGCTCTCTGGTAGATTGTTACCTGTCCCCACATGTAACGTTGTTGAGTTCATACATCAAAGATACCATAGACTTGCTTAAAACCCTTGAAGGTATCCAACTTCCTCCCGAGACATGGTTAGTAGCCCTAGATGTCGAAAGTCTATACAACACTATCCCCCATGATAGGGGTCTGGAGATGATTTCTGGCCTCCTATCAGAAAGAGGTCCAGAAGCCTCTAAATATAATGGATTTGTTCTCCAACTTTTGAATTATATTCTTCGACACAATGTTTTTGTTTTTGGGTCCTCCCACTACCTCCAGGTACAGGGGGTTGCGATGGGGACCAAGTGTGCCCCATCATATGCCAACCTGTACCTGGGGGGGTGGGAGAGAAACATTCTATCCCGTGATGATCTAGCACCCCTCATGGACCACATAGTCAGTTGGCATCGCTATATTGATGATGTCTTAATTTTTTGGTCTGGTAGCGAATCGCAATTGTATGAGTTCATGGAACTAATTAAAATCAATGATTTCAATTTAAAATTTACATTCAGCTATAGCCAAACAGACATTGATTTTCTGGATCTTAAAATCTCTAAAGATGAGCATGGCTCAATACATTCTTGCTTGTATAGGAAACCTACAGCAGGAAATACAATCCTTCATGCTAGTAGATCACATCCAGCCTCCTTAATAGACAGTGGCCCAGATTCACAGAGCAATTACGCCTGTCTAACTGGTGTTAGACAGGAGTAATTTCAAATTTCGCGCGCCGTATCACTAGTTTGAATCCTCAAACCATGATACGGCGGCTTCGGGCTTCGATCCGAGAGGCTTACGTCTTCGTAAGCCTTCGGATCTACGCTGCGATATTTTTGCGGCCGCTGGGAGGAGTTTGCGTCGTTTTGATGCGTCGGGATATGCAAATGAGTTTTTACGGTGATCCACGAAGATACGAGCGGTCTTCGCAATCGCTTACGTCTATTTTTTTTACGTACTGTTAGACCAGCTTTTTGCTGGTCTAACAGTGCGTAGCCCATGTTAAGTATGGCCGTCGTTTCCGCGTCAAATTGAATTATTATTTTTTTTTTTACGTAAGTCGTTCGGGAATAGAAATGTCTGTAAACGACGCTACTCAAACAACGAATGACGTAACGACGTGATTTCGCGCAATGCACGGCGGGAAATTTGCGAACGGAGCATGCGCAGTTCGATCGCCGCGGGAACGCGCCTATTTTAAATGATTCACGCCCCCTACTCGCGTAGATGGATTGCGACGGGAGAAATACACTACGCCGCCGTCGTTTACTGGACAAAATCTACCTGGATTCCACGTAGAGCCAGGTAAAAAACGGCGGCGTAGTGTATTTCTGATACGCTACGATAATCTAATTCTCTCTGAATCTGGCCCAGTATTCCTTATAGCCAGTACTTAAGGATAAGGCGCAACTGTAGTCTTGACAGCGATTTTAAGAGGACATCAAAGGATTTTTACCATAGACTGAGAGTAAGAGGTTACAGTCATAGGTCATTAAAACGTGCTTATAACCGTGTCAAGGTTCAAAAGAGAAGCTCACTCATCTTTTCATCCAATTCCAAAAATAAAATGGATACAGTAAGAATAATTACTAAATATTCCAGTCAACACAAAGAGATGCGCAAAATCCTTAAAAAATTCTGGCCCCTACTATCTGCAGATCAAAAATTAAAAAAATTCATCAGGGAATTTCCAGAGGTGACCTTCAAACGTGTTCCATCACTTAGGGATCATCTAGTACATAGCCATTTTAATAGGGTTGATTTGTCCAAAGCAACAATAAAAGGTGGTACCGCTCCATGTGGCAAATGCGATGTCTGTATGTTTGTTGGACACCAACAACAATTTAAACTGCCAAATGGTAACTGGCATATGACCAAAGATGTTATCACCTGCCAGACAGTAGGCGTGATCTATCTAGCAAAATGCTGCTGCGGTGGCTTCTATATAGGAAAAACGAAACAACCTTTCTTTAAAAGAATCCAAGATCATATAAAACCTATTCTTAAAAATAAAATAGTCACTGCTATCAGCAGACATGTGGGAACCTACCACAACTTTGACCCAAACTTTATCAAGTTTTTCGCTCTTGAACATATCCCGCCTGACTCAAGAGGGGGCAGCGTTGATGGAACGCTGCTCCAACTTGAAGCACGCTGGATATACAAACTCAGGGCTACCATTTACCCTGGGTTCAATGAGAGCCTGAGTTTTAAGCCATTTTTGTGATTATTTTTGGTTATCTCATTACCTTTTAAAGTTATTTTTTTATTTTTTTTTATTTTCCTTTTCTCTCCCCCCATCCCTGTAACATCCAGTATCTGGTTTCCCCTTCCCCTGTCCGATCCTCCCCCCTCCCCCTTCTTCCCCCTCCCCTATTATTCTTTGTTTTTTCCCCTTACCCATTTTATGTTTCCTTTCCTGCCACGCTTTTTTGGCAACATACTATACTGGGGCAATGTAACCCGGAGGTATGCCTTCTGTATGATCATTGTATATATTGTTGATGTTAATGAATTGTTTGTTGATTATTTGATTATTATTATATAGTGATGCAATGTTTATGTATTGTGTTTAATAACTATTGACCATCTGTTATAAATTTTGTCTTCCGTTTTTGATTCTTTATTCTTTTCTGGGTTGCAGAGGCACTAGGGAATATTGGAGGTATTACGGTCTACCATCCGATTTTTTCCCATGCTCCCACCTTCCCCTTTTGTAGACTTGTTCCGTCCCTGTCTCGCCGCCTGGTTTTGTTGACCCCCCCACACCAACTGGCCGCTCATTTTCAATCTAGTGGCGCTTTGCTAGACATATCCTCATTTGCTTATTCTCCTGACGTATCTTTCACCGGCTGTTTGTTATCCATCCCCTTGATACGCCCCCCTGCCTATTCCAGCTTCTGTATGCCTTCCGTCATCTGCATAGGGGCGGAGATCTCTTCACACAACGCTCAAGTCTCTTTTTTTGGCGTCACGCACGCCCACACGTGACTATCCCGCTGTTTTCTGGGATATGTAGTTTTACCTGCACTCTCTTCCGCTTCTCTCCGTTTCAATTGCTAGCTCCCGACACGTCACACGCCTGTGCACGTCGGACGGACATTCCTATAAATAGCTGCCTGTTTCACAACCCAGTGCAGATGACACTGGTTGCAGCTGTCAACACCATCTCATGGTAAGAACTAACCTGGCTCTGAATGATCCCAGTGTATTCTCTTTCAGCACTTTACACTGGGCTTTTTTCTTTCTCATTACTTTGTTAATTTCTTCATTTCTTTTCATTTTTTGTTTTATTTGGTTATGTGTTTATCGTACCCGTTCCCCTGCAAGTTTATAGAATTGAGACTTAGGTCCTCTCTATAACATTTTATGCATATACAAAGATTATTTCAATAATACTCCATTTATTCTTTACCTTCATTTATATTTATTTATTTTTATATTCATTTTTATTTACATTTATATATTTTTATTTTTTATTTTTATTTTTTACATTATCCTCCTTTTCTTACCCTTTTATTTCTCTGTTATTTCCAGATCCAAGTTGTGTAATCAAGCACACTATCATCTTATGCCCAGTATCATCTCATTATTTATAAAACATTTTTTTTTTCCCCATATACTTTCGCTTCCATGTAAGTAAGTTATTTCCTTGGCCAAAATATAGTATATCCCTCCCCAATTTTTGCTTGCCTCTCTCCTCTTACCTTACTGTCTTTATCCTTGGTTCCTCTTTATCAGTTTGGCATCCTACTTTTCTCCGGTCTTAGGCTCCATTCACATCTGAGCGACAAAACGCCGGTCGCCCGTCGCTCTTGACGCTCGAGATGTGAAATAACATTGCGGTCTATGGAGATGGTTCACATCTCAACGCCTGTCGCCTGAAAAAAAGTCCCGGACCCTCTTTTTCAGGCGACATTGGTGTTCCCTCATAGACCGCAATGTTAAAGAAAGATTAAACTTTTTTTTTTTTCTACAGGCGGCAAGATAAGCCGCGTACGCGGCGTATCGTGTCACCTAGGTGTGAATGCAGCCTAAAGGATTGAATTGCTGAAGCGGCCCGTTCACGGTTGTGGGGGAGGGCCTACTCCACCTGGTGCTAGACTACAGACGGCCCCTTGGTCTCCTATGGTTAAGGGGTGAGCACAATTTTATGTGGCCTCTGCAGCCCAGTAATATTGTATGTATTCTCTTTATATGCATATTTTGTACAATCATTATTTGTATGTATAAAATTAATATTCATGTTTTTCTACACTTTTGTAGTTTAATAAATCCAAAAGCCGTGATTGTTACCACCTACCCCTGAGGAAGCTTATCACACGTGAAACTATTGGGATACAACAATCCATTGTGGCTTAAATCAGATTTTACTTACCTTGACTGACTAACTTGTTATCCTATGTATTCGTAGGACTCTGTTTTGTCTTGTGGATATATTATTATATTGATGTCTATTTAATAAACATTTTTCTATTTTTGTACTCTTTGACTCGTACAATATTTTCTTTCTCATTTCAATAATTTTTGTTATTAAGCACCGTTTAGAAAATCCCATCTCCTTTTTTTCTCCCTCTTTTCCATTTGCTAAATGTCTGGGATGTGGTGCCTACTTAATATGGTGTGCTTTCTGTGATTGGACCAAAACATACATATAGAATTTTTGTTCTTGCTTAGACATACTTAAAAGCAAACCCAACTTTATTGTATGCTCAGGGGTGGACTGACAACTCATGGGGCCCCCGGGCAATAGAAGATTATGGGGCCCCTGGGCTTACAGATGGCCACCAAGCCAGGTGGCAGTACAGAGGCGGGGCAGCTAAAATCTCGGGATTTTCACATAAAAAACAAGTCGGTTTTGAACATATCAGGGACAGATGTAAAAAAACACAGATTTTTACATACTGTCCCTGGTTTTATTGAGCCTGGCAACCCTGATGGGGCCCCCTAGTGGCATGGGGCCCTCGGGCAGTGCCCGAGTTTCTCAATGGTCAGTCCGCCCCTGTGTATGCTCCATTGATTAGACCTCATTCAGAGTGAAGTGACCAGTTCATGTATGAGCCCACCCCTGCCACTCCTTTATGCTTGCTGGAAATACCCCTTCCTTCCATGATGCAGTGTTGAGTGCTAAGTGGTCAGTCAGGAGGCCCAAGTGCTATCAAATGGAGAAGGAAGAGGTTCCTTAGATCCAAATTGACCAGACCTTTTCTTGGAGGTATAAGGGGAGCAGAGGGGAAGTAAGGATTGGCAGCGCATTCGGGGTGGGTGGGGGAAACTATTGAGTAAACATGTTATTTTGTACTTAAAAGAGAAGTATGGACTATGCTATTTTGGCCATACTCGTGCCACAGCAGTATACTTACTTTCTCACTTCTGTGGCCTAGAGTCGGGCTATTACACGCTATCACCTGATGTCACAGAGCTGCTCTATACTCTGGAAGGATCTCCGACAATATTGTCGGTATCCACCGAGCAGCCCAATTGATGGGTGTTTCCACCTCTCATCGTTTGAATGAAGCCATCTGCATCCACCCATCTCCAGCCTGGCACTCCAGTGAGCAATGGGGGAGCAGAACGGAGAGCAGTGACCGTCAGTCACTGCTTTCTGCTCCGAGCTGACTGAGAACTGAATTATCAGCGCTCATGTTTTTTTTGTTTTTTTTATACAGCCCAAACTTCTCCTTTAATTAGCAAATTTTAAATTCACTTTGGAACCTAAAGAAAATAAAAATGGGTTTAGCACCCTCTAGTTAGGTAGGTCGTAGAGTGAGGATTTTTCTAACAGAGTAGGAATATGTAGGCATGGCTAGCTGGTGGCTAACCCTGGGTTTTTTCCCATTCTGGGCTTGGAGTGGCTCGGGACAGGATTGGGTGACTCACAGGTAACATCATTGTCCCCTCCCTCATCTTTCTAGAAGATTCCTGAAGTGGAGCTGCCTGGGGTATTTTCAGTAGCCTTGACCAATCCCCAACTTGGATTGGCAGGCTTCTTTAAATACCTGTGGTCAGCCCAGCTGGGGAGGTGTTGTCAGGTGGAAGAGCTGGAGTGAGAGGGTGTGGAGGTTATCAAGGCCCACAGGGAGCTCCCAAATCTGGGGGTGACCCGTGGCAGGGGCTAAGGTGCATCAAGGAGGAGTGACAAGATCCTGTGAAGAGAGGCACATGAGAGAGCAAAGAAAACGCAGCGGTAGAGAACACTGCTAAAAGACTCCAGGTGGGACTACTGGTTAGTCTCAAGAGGGCTGCTAGGTAAAGCACAGTCTTTTGGGCTGGGGAGGCACGCCTGGGAGAGCGGGGAGATTGCAGTTTTAGATGGGTTCAGAACCAGGAGAGGGGACTGTGGGAAGGGCAGTGGAGAGGGGACATTGCAGCCAGGCTGGCTGGCAGGGCCTGATAAGAGCTATCTGGGATTGGTAGCTGAATAGAGGACAGTTAGCACCTGAACTATTTCTACACCACAGGAGCTCAGGGTCCCTGCCCGTAAAAAAAGGCAGTTCACTGAGGCCTGGCTGAATTAGTGTCAGGCCTAACCATGTGGTGCTAGCTAGTCTGGAGGAGGAACAATCTGCAGCAAGGGAAGTGCTAATTGTAGCAACAGTCTGCAGAAAGGAAAGTTCTGGAGGAGTGACGGTATGCAGCAAGTGAAGTGCTTGAGGAGTAAAAGACAAGGGGTCTTAAACAAGAGTTTGTGCAGGAGAGAAGACTGGAGTGTATATAGAAGTCCCAAGCAAATTTCACTGAATGTTCCTGTGCATCCCATAATTTCTCATTTCCCATCCAAGTTAACCACTTGACTACTGGGCACTTAAACCCACTTAATAACCAGACCAATTTTCAGCTTTCGGTGCTCTCACATTTTGAATGACAATAACTCAGTCATACAACACTGTAACCAAATGAAATTTTTGTCCTTTTTTTCCCACAAATAGAGCTTTCTTTTGGTGGTATTTTATCACCTCTGCGTTTTATATTTTTTTCACTATAAATGAAAAAAGAACGAAAATTTTGTAAAAAAAGTGAATATTTTTTCCCACAATTCTTTGCAAAATCAAGATTTTTTTCATTTTTATTTTCTTTCCACAAAATTTTCATATTAGCGGGTTATTTCTCACACACAGCATATGCATACCACAAATTACACTCCAAAACACATTCTGCTATTCCTCCCGAGTATGGCGATACCACATGTGTGAGACTTTTACACAGCGTTGCCACATACAGAGGCCCAACATGCAGGGAGCACCATCAGGCGTTCTGGAACACCCAGACCAATTCTGACATTTCTCTCCTACATGTAAAAATCAACACTTATTTGCTAGAAAATTACATAGAACCCCAAAACATTATATATGCTTTTTTAGCAAAGACCCTAGAGAATACAATGGCGGTTGTTGCAACTTTTTATCGCGCATGGAATTTGCACAGCAATTTTTCGAACACATTTTTTTTGGAAATAAAACAGTTTTGTGCTTTTAAAAAAAAAAAACATTAAATTTAGCCCAATGTTTTTGCATAATATGAAAGATGAAGTTACGTCGAGTAAATAGATACCCAACATGTCACCCTTCAATATTGCACACGCTCGTGGAATGGCGCCAAACTTTGCGACTTAAAAATACCCATAGGTGACGCTTTAAATATTTTTACTGGTTACATCATTTTAGTTGGAGAAGAGGTCTAGGGCCAAAATTATTGCTCTTGCTTTAACGTTCGCAGCGATACCTCACAAGTGTGGTTTGAACACCGTTTTCATATGTGGGCGGGACTTGCGTATGCGTTCGCTTCTGTATACGAGCTCACGGGGACAGGGGCGCTGTATGCCCAGAGTATTGCGGAGTATGCCCAGAGTATTGCGGAGTATGCCCAGAGTATTGCAGTATGCCCAGAGTATTGCAGAGTATGCCCAGAGTATTGCAGAGTATGCCCAGAGTATTGCAGAGTATGCCCAGAGTATTGCGGAGTATGCCCAGAGTATTGCGGAGTATGCCCAGAGTATTGCAGAGTATGCCCAGAGTATTGCGGAGTATTGACAGAGTATTGCCCCCCAGAGTATTGCCATAGTATTGCCCCCCAGAGTATTGCGGAGTATTGCCCCCCAGAGTATTGCCCCCCAGAGTGTTGCCAGAGCATTGCCCCCCCAGAGTATTGCCCCCCCAGAGTATTGCCCCCCCCAGAGTATTGCCCAGCATTGTAGAGTATTGCAGCAGGGATGGCTGAGGAGGGAGGGAGGGATGGATGTATCTGTGACTGCATTTGTCACAGATCCAGCCCGCAGCACTGGCGCTGCCATCCGCTCCCTCCCCTCTCCTCTCACACTGTACCGATCGGTACAGAGAGAGGAGGGAGGAACCGGCGTCATCAAATGACGCCGGTCTGTTTACATCTGATCGCGCCGTCATTGGACGGCGCGATCACGTGGTAAACCGCCGCTATCAGCGGCGATTTACCGTGACCCAGGGGGAGCGCGACTCTGGAATCACGTGATCCCAGAGTTAAGCAACCACCTTGCCGCCGTTATTTTTCGGCAGGTGGTTGCTAAGTGGTTAAATCCCCTCAATAAAAAACAAAAAAACAAAGTTTATGGACTGTTCTATGTCTCTAAAGCCCTGTACACACGACCGTGATTCCTGGCGGTATAAAGTCCGCCAGGAATCCCGACGGGAAAACCGAGAATCGGTAAGCTTGGTAAGTTTCCCGTGTACACGCGGCCAGGTTTCCCGGCCATGTGTATGCTCCCTTGCAATGTTTCCCCATAGGAAAACTGCTGGGTTTGAGAGCAGGTTCTCTACTTTCCCGCCGGGATTCTCGGCAGTTTTCCTGTCAGGAATATTAAGAGAAAGCATACAAACGGCCGGTTTTCCTGGCCAAAAGCTCTCCTGACAGTTTTCCTGGCAGGAAAACAGGTCGTGTGTACGAGGCTTCAGTGTCTTAGAGATGGATGTCTGGCTGGTCAGGGTGACAGGTGAACCACTACATTCAGTGACCCCTACAAGGGCATGGCTACACTGGTAAAATAGAGAGGCACGGTTATTTGAGTTTTGAGTAGGACAGCCGTTTTAAAATTATACTAACAATGTAACTGTATTGACAGTGTATTGCTCTTTATTTAGGATGTTTGGTTATAAGCTTGACAGTCATAGACATTCTGCTTTGCCTTTCAAATGATCCAGCTCTTCAGAATTCTTTTGTGAGTGAAATTAAATAGGCATATGTCTCATTTCATTATACCGCCGTAGTCAAAGTATTCCCAATTCTAGATGCAAATTGTCCAGCATTTATCTCTAATGAAATACCTTGTGAAGGAAATTATTGAGAATTTCTGGTCCTGTAAGAGGTTATATCACTATTCTCCTACTCTACTGATCCACTCCATCAGTTCTAACTTAATTCATGCAGACAAAGGACATTTAGAGAACAGTAAAGTCTACAGATTTTTTTCTGCTAGAAATGTTCTTCAGACATCAATGCAATTTGAAACCTGTGACACTGTGCTGATGTATAAAAATAGTTTTATAAAAAGGATGTTCATATCACTGTAAAACCGAGCTAATTGACCTTTCTTCTGAAATGTTGCTTCACTGAACAAATTAATAATTATACTGTGCATTAGCTGACGTTTTGAGTGACATATGGAAGATTGTTTTTAATTCATTAATTTAAGGGCCATGCTGATAGAATGTTTTAATGAAGCATTGTGGGGTAGCTTTTGATCTATTTGTGGGCAATTAGGAAAATAAGGGAACAAATATTTTACTTAATTTTTAAGACAAAGCTAAGTTAAAAAAGAAATGATAATACACTGATAAATGTGCTAATTCCTGGTAAAGCCAAGTAAAATTGTGATGTTGGATTCACCTTTCTTTACCATATATTTACCAACAATACTGACTGCTTTTAGTGAAGCGAGTATGCTGTCCTTGAAATTTTACGCGGTAAAGCTAAAGCTTAAAGTGGATGTAAACCCCAATTTTTTTTTTTGATGTCACAATGTAGAGTATAAGCATTACCTTGGTTCAACTTGTGGATGTAAACCCAAAAACCATATATTTACCAACAATACTGACTGCTTTTAGTGAAGCGAGTATGCCGTCCTTGAAATTTTACCCAGTAAAGCTGAAGCTTAAAGTGGAGTATAAGATTTCCTATCATCTGTGCCCAGTCTTGCCACACAGAGTTAATCCAGCGCTGAGTAATCCTCTTTTAATGTTCAGTGAAAATTAACCACTTAAGGACCGCCGCATGTACATTTACGTCGGCAAAATGGCAGGGACAGGCACATCAACGTAGCTGTACGTGGCTGCCTTGACGTGGGTCGGGAGTCCGATCGGGACCACCGCGGTAAATGCGACGGTCACGGTGGCTGTGCGAGCGATCCGTGCTGAGGGGGCGGCGTGGTTTGTTTTTGTCCGCCCCCTCTGGATCGCTCCCAGCCAATGTGCGCGCTCCCCCGCCCTGTCACTTCCTCCTCCTGTGTAAACACAGGAAGAGGGAAGTGATGTGATCTCTGCTCTCGGCGGTTTTTTCAACCGCCGCTGAGGAGAGATCACATCACATAGTAAGTCTGCACAACACTACACTGACACCAGTACACGCAGGCACATTAACCCCTTGCGATCACGCCCCCTCCCCCTCTCACAGTGTCACTGAATGCAGTGATCATATATGTACTGATCACTGCATTTAGTGTCAGTGTGACAGGCAGTTAGTGTTAGGTTCAGGGTAGCCCCCGTACCCCCCCAATAAAGTTTTAACCCCTCGATCACCGCCCTAGTTAACCCTTTCACTCCCTATTGCCAGTGTCACTAAGCGATAATTTTTCTGATCGCTGTATTAGTGTCACTGTTCCCGCTAGGTAGCTATTTTTTTTTATTGTGATTTTTTTTTTTACTAAAGACATGTGGCTAAATACATTTTGGCCTAAATGTTTGACAAAAATTTAGTTTATTTGATTTTTCTTATAACAAAAATAAAAAAATATTGGCCCAGATTCAGGTACATCTGCGCATTATTGGACCGGCGTAGCGCACCGCCTTTACGTTAGACTTGCGCAATTTTGCCGCGTAATCACCCTATTCTCGTAGCTTTTGCGCAGAAAATTGCGCATACGTAACGTTTTTTCAGAGGCGTAAGGAGGAGTAATACAAATTGGGAAGGATGTGGGCGTGTTACATTGAAATGAGCCGTGACCCCATGCAAATGAAGGGCCGGCCGGCTCGCGCATGCGCGCTTGAAGCAGACCATGTCAGCTCCGCTGTGCGCATGCTCACAACTCGGGAGTGGCGCAATCAGTGAAATTGGAAATGGACTAGGGCAACGTTGTGAACTACGCAAACAGCATAAATAGACACACACAAACGCACTTGCATTGCAAAAGTACATCCCTTTGTCCCTTCCCATTTAACCAAGTGCTTTTGTCCTGCTGTTCGTTGCGGTGTGTTTTGTAGATGTCAGATTAGTGTTCTGTGTGATCAAGTGTTTGTTAGTAGATCTTTGAAAGTGTTTTTTGATAAGTGTTTGAGAGACTGTTTGTTTGATTGATATATTTCTGTTCGTTTGTTTTCTTGCAGTTTTTTTGCTGTTTGTTTTTGTGACTGTTTCTTGCTGAGTGCTATTGTGATTTTTTGGGTGTTAGTTTTGTCTTTGTGTGTGTTCTTGCTTGCTTGGATGTGCTTGTTTTTGTGAGTGAATTTTGTTGACTGGGAGTGATTTTTTTGGGAAGTATGACAGAGAGAAAGCGAAAGCTCAATTTTACAGTTGGGGAAAAACAAATTCTTGCCCGGGCCATTGGCGAGTATGGGCGTTTCCTCCACGGCCCGGACAGTGCCAACACCACCCCGGCCAGGAGGAGGGAGATTTTGGATATGATCACTGAGCAGGTCAATTCAGCAGGGCAGGGGGAGACACGGACCCGGTCTGGGATTGACAAAAAAATCAATGACCTCCGGCGTCTGGTCAAACAGAAGCTGGCCAGAATGCATGCCCATGCCAGGGGCACAGGAGGGGGCCCACCATGCCGTATTAGGCTGACAGCGGAGGAGCGTGCGGTGGCCCTGACCTTTCATCGGCATGAAGTTGAGGGCCTGCCCGGCTTTGACTCAAGTCCGGAGCCCGTGGTGCCAGGTAAGTTTTTTTTTAATATCAGGTGTGTAGCATGTGTGGGGGAGGGGGTGAAAGGGAATATGTGGCAAGTGTGTGGATCCTCCAACCTGCGAATGTTTTGTGTCATCCACAGATGTGCAGGAGGGTGCAGGGCCATCTGGCCTGACTGCACCAACCCCAGGACAGCAGCCTAATGAGGCCCCCCCAACAAGGCCGGAGTCTGCGGAGGAGGTTCAAGAGGAGGAGGAGAATCATGGAGGAGGAGGAGAATCATGAGGAGGAGGAGTCCATGTCAGGCACTGGACGTTTGGTTTTTGAGGACTCTTCCCCTCTGGCTGGCAGCAGGCAGCCCCTCACAAGGGCCTCCCCTTCTCCCCGGCCACAAGCATCAGCTGGAGGCAGGATTTCATCCCAGAACACCAGGGGGTTGGCCGATCTCCTGCCCGCCACTCTGAGAAGGGGCCAGTTCCTCCAGACCCGCCATCTGGGACAGGTCAGCCAGACATTGGTGCGGATGGAGGAGAGCCTGTCCTCCATCAAGGATACGCTGGGGAACCTGGACTCCCACTCCCGGGCTTTCACAATCTGCCTAAACGAACTGCAGATGACATCAGCAGGCGTTGGGCAGGATGTGAGGGCCCTTACCCAGGCTATCCAGGCCAACACGGCAACACTTGGTGCTGCCCTGGACAGAATAGCCGTGGCCTTGGAGGGCAGGACGCCAGGTGGGCAGAGATCAGGGGCTGCTCCTCCTTCCCCGGTTTTACCCCTCCCCCATGAGTCTCCCCTGAGAATCCTGGGCCGTGGCCGGGGGCGCCCCAGGCGTGGCTCACGTAAAGGGCATTAATTTTTTTTTCCCCTTTTTTTTTTTTTTTGCTGGAAATTTTTTGCTTTTGCAGGTAATTTTTTTTTTGGGTTGTGAATGCTGTTTGAATGTGGGGGTGACATTCCTGCCGGAAAAGGGGTGTCACCCTGAATCTTGGTGGAGAAGGGTTCCCCAGGACCAGGGAGAAGTCATCCCCAGGTCCGTGTGAATGGTGTATGAATGTACAGTGACATAATTGGAGCCTTGGCGTGGCGTTGCTGCTCACAAGTCCTGCATGGTGGACTGGTGCCAATCCAATTTGATGTGGATGTGGGGTGTGTGTGCTAGGGACCACAGTGTTGTGCATGCATGCATTCTCATTGTGCCATGATTAATGTGTGTGTTTAACGTGCAAAGATGCCTAATGTGAGTTGTCTCCTGGCTGCTCTACCCTCAGAAGACGGGGTAACCTCGGTTAGGGGGGGATTGTCTGGTTCAGGGGTCAGGTCATCACGTAGGCCAATCTGCAGGCCCTTTCTTTCTGCGAAGTTGTGCAGCATGCATCATGCACCGATGATCTGGCACACAAAGTTTGGGGAATACAAGAGGGTACCCCCAGACTTATCCAGGCATCGGAAACGTGACTTTAGTAGGCCAAAGTTGCGCTCCACCACTGCTCGTGTTTGGGCATGTGCTTGATTGTATCTTTCCTCTCCTGGGGTTTGGGGGTTCCGGATAGGAGTCATGAGATGGGGTCCCAGTGGATATGCAGAGTCACCTGTAAGGGAAAAGACAGGAGGATGTTAATCATGCATGTGGCCCTTGTGATGTGTGCATCATGGGAGGGGATAGTCATGCCTGACTCCCATGTCACTCACCAACCAGCCAGGTGTCCCCATACACGTTCTGATCGAATTCCATTCGGATGTGGCATTGATTGTATATGTAGCTGTCATGGCTGGACCCTGGGTGTTTGGCACGGACGTGCCATATGAGGCCTTGGGCATCGACTATCACCTGTACATTGATGGAATGCCAATGCTTCCGATTGCGGTACATGTGCTCTGTCTCCTGGGGGGGCTGGAGTGCCACATGTGTGCAATCAATGGCCCCCACAGTGCGTGGGAATCTGGCAATTCTGTAGAAATCTGTCATTGCCTTCAGTCGCAGCTCCTCAGTGGTGGGTTTGATGATTTGGTTGGCCATGCGTCTGAGGATTGCAGGGACAACCTGGTGCACACATCTGCTCATGGAGGATTGTGACATCCCAGCCACCACTCCACTTGTACGCTGAAAAGAGCCACTGGCAAGGACATGGAGTGTTGCCATGACCTTGACCAGTGGCTGCACTGCATGTGAGCGGTGTGTTGGGCTGGTGATGTCCTCCTGCAGGGTTGTGGTTAATTCCAGGATGACATGAGGGGTGAATCTGAAGATGCGAAACACCTCAGAATCACTCATGCCAAACAGGTCTATGCGGGTGCGGTATATCCTCTCCCGTGCCATCCTCCGTGCCATCCTCCGTGCCCTCATCCTTCTTTGTTCATCTAAAGTCAGTAGTATAGCTATGTGCGACGATGCCCCTGGAATGTTGGCATATAGATTGTTGTGCAACATGTGTGACTGCTGAGCTCCTCACTAACAGTGTTGCTTTATCTAACAAGTAGACTTTTTTTCTCTTTTTAGACCAGCTTTTATATGGTCTAATTTTAGACAGGACATTTTGCTGTTGCGCACACTGCGTCGCCTGCGCTGCCCCAACGTTCTTTTGTGGATCCCCGTAAGTCCCTCATTAGCATATTTGACTAGCAAATCAATGGTCTGTCTAGCGCACTTTTGCGCGGACGGATGCGTCAGTCTAACGAAATTACGCGGGACAAAAAAAAGTAGATTTTTTGCGTATCTCGTTCTGGGGATGCCGTGCATCGAAACGCACGCGCATATTTCGACTTACGCACGCGCATCTCCTGTTGCGCCGGCGTAATCGCTCTGTGAATCTGGGCCATTGTTTTTTTTTCAAAAATGTCTCTCTATTTTTGTATATAGCGCAAAAAATAAAAATTGCAGAGGCGATCAAATACCACCAAAAGAAAGCTATATTTGTATGAAGAAAATGACTCACATTTTGTTTGGGAGCCACATCGCACGACCGCGCAATTGTCTGTTAAAGCGACGCAGTGACGAATTGTAAAAACCCCTTGGGTCATTTAGCAGCATATTGGTCCGGTCCTTAAGTGGTTAACAGAATTCCAGATAAAAACTTGCCAAATTATAAAGTCTGTTTCTTTCTTCTTGCTTTGAGTGACAGGTTATTTACATATCTAGCTTGGACATGTTTATCATATGTTATGATATGTTTATCATAACATGAGGTGATCCAAAGTTCATTGTATATTACCAGGATGTGTTATGTGGGGGAGGGGTGGATTTCTCACTTTTTATACTGTGAATCACCTCATGTTATGATAAACATAACATAACATATGATAAACATGTCCAAGCTAGATATATAAATAACCTGTCACTCAAAGCAAGAAGAGAGAAAACTGACTTTTTATTTAGGCAGGTTTTTATCTGGAAGGCTGTTCATTTTCACTGAACATTAAAAGAGGATTTCTCAGATCTGGATTAACTCTGTGTGGCAAGACTGGGCACAGATGATAGGAAATCTTACACTCCACTTTAAGCTTTAGCTTTACTGGGTAAAATTTCAAGGACGGCATACTCGCTTCACTAAAAGCAGTCAGTATTGTTGGTAAATATATGGTTTTTGGGTTTACATCCACAAGTTGAACCAAGGTAATGTTTTAGTGAAAGTGACACTAAATACAATAAAGTCTGGGATTGCGAGCATAATTCGTTCTGGAACCATGCTTGTAATCCAAAGCAGTTGTATATCAAAGCAAATTTGCCCATAAGAAATAATGGACACTCAAATGATTCATTCCATGACCATTTATTCATAAGTCCTTCAGTCTATAGTCCTTATAAAAAGATTATAGCAATGCGATAGGTTGTGTAACCATAAAATGTCCATCCACAAATGGCAGCCTTCACAAGGGGATTAGAAGCAAAATCCAGCATGAGCACAGTATATAAAAGAGAAGAGAAGCGCCTTTAACCACTAGCCGACCAGCCGCCGTGGTTCTACGGCGGCAGGTCGGCTCTCCTGGGCGAGAGGCCGTAGCTCTACGTCGGGACTCTCGCGGCCACTAGGGGGCGCGTGCGCGCCGCCGGCGGCCCGCGCACGCCCCCCGCTCGCCCCCGAGTCCCGCGCGCGTGTGCCCGGCGGGCGCGATCGCCGCCGGGCACGCGCGCTCGTTTGTTACAGAGCGCTCGTTCCTGTCAGCGGGGGAAACGCTGATCTTCCGTTCATACAATGTATAAACGGAAGATCAGTGATTTCCCCCTAGTGAGTCCACCCCCCCATACAGTTAGAACACAAATAGGAACACACTTAACCCCTTCCCCGCTCCCTAGTGTTAACCCCTTCACTGCCAATGGCATTTTTATAGTAATCCAATGCATTTTTATAGCATTGATCGCTATAAAAATGCCAATGGTCCCAAAAATGTGTCAAAAGTGTCCGATGTGTCCGCCATAATATCGCAGTACCGAAAAAAAACGCTGATCGCCGCCATTACTAGTAAAAAAAAAAATATTAATAAAAATGACATAAAACTACCCCCTTTTTTGTAAACGCTATAAATTTTGCGCAAACCAATCAATAAACGCTAATTGCGATTTTTTTTTACGAAAAATATGTAAAAGAATACGTATCGGCCTAAACTGAGGAAAAAAAATGTTTTTTTTATATCTTTTTTGGGGATATTTATTATAGCAAAATGTAAAAAATATTGCATTTTTTTCAAAATAGTCGCTCTATTTTTGTTTATAGCGCAAAAAATAAAAACCGCAGAGATGATCAAATACCACCAAAAGAAAGCTTTATTTGTGGGAAAAAAAGGACGCCAATTTTGTTTGGGAGCCACGTTGCACGACCGCGCAATTGTCAGTTAAAGCGACGCAGTGCCGAATCACAAAAAGTGCTCTGGTCTTTGGACAGCAATATGGTCCGGTGCTAAAGTGGTTAAGTGTAGCAATATGGTTACATTTAATAAAGGTACAACATTTAGCAACTCACATGGTTGATGAAGCACATCTAAGGCCTTGTACACGCGATCGGTCCAAACTGATGAAAACCGACTAAAGTTCAGTTTCATCGGTCCAAACCGACCGTGTGTACGGCCCATCAGTCTTTTGTCCTTCAGTCCAAAGTTTTAAAACTTGCTTTAAAATCGGACTGATGGACGCCTACCGATCGTTTAAAACCGATGGTTAGTATGCAAAAGCATCGGTTCAAAACCCACGCATGCTCAGAAGCAAGTCGACGCATGCTTGGAAGCATTGAACTTAATTTTCTGCACGTCGTTGTGTTTTACGTCACCGCGTTCTGACACGATCGGTTTTTGAACTGATGGTGTGTACGAACCATCAGACCATCAGTCTGTGAACCGATGAAACTAAACTTCAGTCCGTTTTCATCAGTTTGGACTGATCATTTGTACAAGGCCTAAGTATGCAGGGATCCGGGGGTAAAGCGAATTACATAGACCGTTGTGACATGACGCTACTCTTATATCAAGACATCGCTTGTACTTCTATATAAAGTCAAAATGTATTAAAAAAAATTTAGCTTGTCTTGCAACACGCTCTCAAAGTTACTCTCAGACCAAGGTTTTGGAACTAGGGGAAGATTTATCACACATTGCATGGGCATGGTGCATTGTTTTCATCACCAGAAAACCCACCCTAAAATTTCAATGCAGCTAGTGTTGGAGTGCATGCATTTAGCCAGGAGGTGGCTGTAAAAAAGCTGAAGAATGAAAAGAATGTGAAAACAAGTTTTATTTTTTCACTGGCAAATGTTTATGATATACAGCACTTTAGAAAATAAAGTTTTATTTGGCTGGGATCACATTTACCTTCCAGTCTGAGGCACAGTACAAAGTGGAGGGCTGAAGTTGAACACCTGTCCAGTGGATGGAGCCTAGAGTACAGATTGCAAGGTATTTTTCTCCCTCTAATTGTTAGTAAACATCCTTTCTCCACTTGTGGACCCCACATATCCTATTCAGTATTTAAGGACCCTAATTTTCACTTTGAAGTCTGTTTATAAAGCATCCCTTTTTTGAATATCACAAACATTTGGGCAGGCTGGACAAATTGCACTCATGTTTTCTGTAATAGATTAATTCCTGTGATAGTCAGCTCTATCTAGTGGTCAAAGTGAGGTATAGTTTTAAAAATGCCTTAATGAGATTTTTTTTTCAATTTTGGTCACTAAATGAAGCTGATCATAGGAACTGTACAGAGGCAGGAATGATTACTGTCACAGACACAGAAAGTGATGGGAAATCCAAAGTTTTAGTGCAAGAGGGAAGGGTAAACCCTCGAATATGGACAAATGTTCCTGTAGTGATGTTGTCATTTATTTGCCCATTTACCAAGTGTATACTTGTTATGCAGTGTTTGTTTACCCTTTTTTAATATGGTTGCTATGCTCTCTCTTTCACCAAGGATGAGGTCATCAAGAAGAGCAGAGGATGACAAGGGGTTTTGTGGGTAAGTGGGTGGAGAGAGATAGAACAATTAATTATTTCTAAGAGAACACAGGCTGTGTAAGTGGTGCAGATTCACTTCACTGAGACATACATAGAGACTGTTAATGATTTTTTATTCCTGTTTGGAAAATACTTATGTTGGATGGTTCACTGAATGTTATTTCTTCAATACGTGGACTTGCAAATACAATGCTGTGTGGATTACTGTCTATGTTTAGATATATTTCTCAATTGGGATTTCACTTGCTATTCACAAGCCCCAATTGAGTGGAGGCACTGTGCTTGTTAAAGATCCTGTCCTGTTCAAACAGATTATAAAGACTCTGCTCCTAAATACAGGTGGTGACATCATACTTCAGTAGCCGCAGAGAGAGAGGAAAATAGTGCCACATTCCTATTACAACTTTTCGATATGGGAATTGTGTTCATTTTCGAGAGATTTCCTCTCATTTACTGTTGTGTTTTCAGAACAGGAAGTGTAAGTAAATATGCCCTGCCAGGCACAGGCAACAAAAAATAACCTGACAGGCGTATCCTATTTAAAACCACAACAACATCAACAATAGTTTTGCCTTTACATACATGTTAAAGATGGATTTTCAAGATATTATTTTTTTAATCAAGGTCCAAGGAAAGATTTTAAGGAAAGCCTGTAGTAACACTATAAAGATCATGGTTTTACATTTTGGAGTAACTATGTGAGTAGCTATAAAGAGTCAGCCCAAGACAACCGCATACTGAACTGGGGCAATACACCTTGACCTATAAACCTTTGCAGGATATGTGGGGTCCACAAGTGGAGAAAAATATTTACTAACAATTAGAGGGAGAAAAAGACCTTGCAATCTGTACTCTAGGCTCCTTTCACTGGACAAGTGACACCTGACAACAGGCTTATAACTTCAGCAGCCTAACCTCAACATGCAGTTGTCTTGGCCTGTCTCAAAGAGACCCTGCCCCTGGAAGGCCATGCAGACTACTTCCTCTGACCAAGGAAATACTGCAGCCTACCTTACCTAGAGCCATCAGGCTCATTTGGTTCTTCTCTGCTCATGGTAATCTTACCTGCCTTAAAGAAATATGGCCTAGCAGGGGCAAAGCCTCAGACTGAACAGTTTATTATTTCTTCTCTTCCTTTTCAGAAGATGCTGGCTTGCTCCCTTCTGTAGGAGGCTTTATACAGTTGGTAGCAACAGTATTGTAAAGAGTTATTTGCAATAACTGGATTATGATAACTCCATTCAGGGCTCAAATCATTTGCAGCTATGAATAGTGGGCAGGAGAGCTTCTGTCTACCCCTTTAAAGCAGTCTTGACACAGTCTTTGTCCTGTAAAGGCAGCTTCACCCAGGGCTCACAGCAATTCTTTGCAGCTATGAATAGTGGGCAGGAGAAGTTCTGTCTACCCATTTAAGGCAGTCTTGACATACTCTTTGTCTTGTAAAGGCAGCTTCACCAAGGGCTCACAGCAATTCTTTGCTACTATGAATAGTGGGCAGGATAGCTTCTGTCTATCTCTTTAAGGCAATCTTGGCACAGTATTTATCTTGTAAAGGCAGTTTCACTCAGGGTTCACAGCAATTCTATGTGGTTGAGCATAGTGGGCAGGAGAACTTAAGTCTGCCTCTTTAAGGCAGTCCTGACACATTTTTCAGGCTATAATACTGGAGTTTGCAGTCTAGAAGAGGGCTTTTCTATAACTTGGACTGACTGGATTTCTGTCAGTCAGTAGGATTGGAGTCTTTACCTGAGAGAGAGACCTGTTAGTGCATGAATGTGCTCTTTTAGTCGCAAAATATCTACATGTTGTGCATTGTCACAGTTCCATGGATCCAATCATACTTTGAGGGCAGGCTCCAGACAGGAAAAGCACTTCTGAGGGAAAATTAACACCCAAAAGATGCAAGGGCTTCTCTGACTTATCAGAGCCTTTAGCACCCCAAGGCCTGGGACTGAACTACAGAAGAGGCTGAACTTGTAAGAAAACCACCAAAGGTGGCAGGTAGGGGCTTCTTATCTTCACAGTGGCTATAAGTTCAGAGAAGACAAAAAGAGAATGGGCTGTTGTTATGGTGTCAACTGGCATTGGGCGAACAGTTTGAGCATTCTAAACCCTGATTGGGCAAAGCTTTGCCCGATCAGGGCATAGGGAATAGCTGGTTGTTAAGGAGCTGGCCAGAAAGCTTGCCACTGCTTTCTTAACAACTGATGAGTCATCAAAAAACCATTGTCCGCAATATCGATATAAACCGATGAATGATGTCACACGGGGAGGTGCCATTTAAGAACTGTCAGATGGCAGAGCCTCCCCCCGCCCCAAAGCACCCCCCTGTTCAGGAGGAGGGGCATTCGTTTGTCCCCCCCTTTCCTGACCTGGCGGGCGGCATGCTCAGATAAGTGTCTGGTATGGATTTTGGGGGCGACCCAAATGCCATTTTTTTTTACATTTTTGTATTGCCGGAAATGGTATTGTATTGAAATTGTAATGTCATTTTTTTCTTTATAAATGTCAGAACCTGCTGCAGCAGGTTCTTTACACTGTAAAGATGTGCAATTTTACAGGCAGACTAAGGGGAACCCCAAGGTACCATATGTAAAGGGGTTTTTTATTTTAATTATTTCACTTTAAGCATCATTAAAATCCCTGCTCCTTTAAAAACAATCTTTTTTAAAAGTTTTCTTTACATTGGTACATGTCCCTCAGGGCAGTACACATTTATTTTTACTAGTAATTGAATGAATGAATGAATGAATAAATGAATGAATGAATGAAAAACTTATATAGCGCGGCGCATGCGAACCGAATCGCCTCTGGGCGCTTGTTGTTTCTGTCTCTCTGGTCATCAAAAGAGCAGAGTTTTTATCTGTCTTCTGAAGCTCAGGTAGTTTTCCTCCAACCGAATGCTGGTTGGTAAAGCGTTCCATAGTTTGGGACCCTGGAAGGCAAACCTTCTTTCTCCTTTGGACTTGTATCTGACTTTGGGTATCTTGACCAGATTTTGGTCGGTGGATCGCAGAACGCGATTGGGATTGTGGGCTTCTATCTTTTCGCATAGATATTGGGGGGCCTTCCCATGGATGCACTTATGTGTCAGACAGAGTGTTTTAAAAACAATTCTGTCTTTTACTGGCAGCCAGTGAAGGGCTCTCAGTGAAGGTGAGATGGATTCCCAGGGTTTTTTCCCAGTCACAAGTCTGGCGGCCGTATTTTGAACGACTTGCAGACGAGCGATTTGGTACTTAGGGAGTCCAAGGTAAAGGGCATTTGCATAGTCCAGTCTGGAGTTCACAATTGTTCCCACCACGACTGCTACGTCTTCTTTGGGGATAAAGGGAATAAGTTTGCGTAGTAGGCGCAGCAGATGGTGTGATCCGCTGACTACTGACCCTATTTGTGCGTCCATTGTCATGTAGGTGTCAAAGATGACCCCAAAACTTTTGACTTTGGAGCTAGGGGAGATGATCTGGCCCAGAATGGGCGGGGTGTCCAGGTTGTTGTCAGCTGATTCTTGCGACTGGCATGAAACAGAAGGAGTTCTGTTTTGGAGCTGTTGAGTTTAAGATAACTCTTGGTCATCCAGTTTTCTATCAAAGAGAGACAATTCTCTAAACTGGGATGATGATCCTTTTTATTGCAGATGCGAAAGTACAGTTGCGTGTCGTCTGCATATGAGTGATAAAGCAGTTGTTGACTACTAATGATTTCAAAGAGAGGGCGAAGATAAATGTTGAAGAGCACCGGTGACAGAGGTGAGCCTTGGGGGACTCCACATGATACCGTGCGTTTTTCAGAAATGAAAGGTCCTAATTTCACTGTTTGTGATCGGTTTTCCAAAAAAGAGGCGAACCATGATAGATCACCTTCTGCGACTCTGGCTACCTCAGCCAGCCGAGTCAGTAACAGTTTGTGATCTACCGTATCAAAGGCTGCGCTTAGGTCCAACAGAACCAGGAGACAAGATTCTCCTTCGTCTGCGGCCTCGAGAGCGTTGTCCCATATTTTGAGCAATGCTGTTTCCGTCCCGTGCCCGGGACGGAAACCTGATTGGAATGAATCAAGTAGGTTGTTGGTATCTAGATGCTGTTGCAGCTGTTGTACCACTACTTTCTCCATTATCTTGGATAGAACATTTAGGCCTGTTATGGGACGGCGGTGATTAGGGTCCTTGGGGTCTAGGGTGGGTTTCTTCAAGATGGGCTGGATTATGCCCTCTTTCAGCAAGGCGGGCACTATGCCTTCCTTGAATGACTGATTTATGAGCTGCGTGATGGGTAGTGCCAAAATGTCGGCACATTCCTTTAGCAGCTTAGTGGGGATAATATCATTAGGCGATGTGCAGTTTCGCAAAGTACCAATGACATTTCTTGTGGCATCAACGGAGATGGGTTCTAGAGTGAACTTGGTTGATTGTGGAAGGTTCCTATGGGTATTCTGTGGTTGATTAAGGGGGTGGTAGCAAGGGGTATTATTTTGTCGAATGCTTTCCCGGATTCCCTCAATTTTATTGATGAAGAAATCCGACAATTCCTCGCAAAACTCTTGGGTATCTGAATTCGGTGCTTCAAGACAGCCCGGATTCATGGTCTGACTGACCAGCTTGAAGAGTTCGCGAGGGCGATTTAGGGCGCTATTGATAGCCTTAGAAAAATAATTTTTCTTGGCTTGGAAGATTTCTTTACGGTATTTCCTTGTTGTTGTCTTGTAGCTGATCAGATTCTCTGCTGACGCGCTTCTTTTCCACGCTGCTTCCGCTCTTCTGCGCTCTTGCTTCAGTAGCGATAGCTGGTTGTTGAACCAGCCGGACTTGTTTTTCCGGATGTGGGCTTTGCGCTTCGGTGCTACTAAGTCGGCAGTCTGCAGTAGCACTGTATTTATGGCATCCAATGTATCTGAGACTGTTCGGAGTGGTTGGAGTGTTTTTATTTTATTTCCTAAGGTAGATTTGAAGAGTTCCGAATGGAGCTTCTTCTGGGATCTAGTCCAGTGTGTTATCACCGGCTTAGGTTTTTTTATCAATGGGGGAATTTTGGAAATTATGAATTTAATTGCATGGTGATCTGTCCATGGCAACGATTCATTTTTCAAAATACTTATTTCCAGATTTTGTCTGAAAATTAGGTCGAGTGTGTGGCCTGAAGCATGTGTGGGGCCACATACTAGTTGTTGTAGTCCTAATCCTTCCAGATGGTCAATACAGGCGTCGGCAATCGGATCCTGTGAAGAGTTGGCCCAGAGATTGAAGTCCCCGAGCAGCAAAAGATGTTTGCTGTTCAGGGTATAAGTGGAGATAAATTCCGTCAGTGATGCTAAAAACTGCGATTTTGGCCCGGGTGGCCTGTAGCAGAGTAGAATACGGATAGTCTCCTGGGGATTTGATTGCAGTTGTAGAGTAAGGGTTTCCATAAATGGAAGAGGATTTTGAAGGACTGGTTTAGTGATCGCTAAATGCGTCTTGTGGATCACCGCCAGTCCTCCTCCTCTTTGCCCTATTCTATTTTCCGTTATAATACGGTAGTTTTCTGGCACCAGTTCTCCTAGAATGGTGTTACAGTCGGCTGTGAGCCAGCTCTCTGTAATAAAGAGGCAGTCTAAATCGTATTGTAGTATGAAATCATGGATTTCCAGTCGGTGTTTTACTGCCGATCTTGTATTGATCAAAGCACATGATATGTGTTTGGGTTGGGATGGGTGACTGAGTTTTTTGACAGTCGATCGGTGATCGATTCTCAAGAGTTGCTCAGTTCTTAAGGACTTTTTGGTGACAGCTGGTAGTGTTGTGGCAAATCGCCTCAGACCCCAAATGGTTTCTGCCGAGTATCGCAGATTAGCCATAGTAGCCCGTCGCCGGGGGAGCGGTGGTCGGATGGCAATGGAGGGAAGATTCACTGAATCCTCTCTCCTGGCTTTGGTCCAGAGGAAGGCAAAATTGCGTCAATCTGCAATTTCTAATGGGACTGCGACATTGCAGTGACAGATCGGCCACTTTTGGCACATTTTTGGGACCATTGACATTTATACAGCGATCGTGGTATAAAAATGCACTGATTACTGTGTAAATGTCACTGGCAAGAAAGGGGTTGACACTAGGGGGCGATCACGGGGATAAATGTGTTCCCTCGTGAGTGTTTCTAACTGTGGGGGCAGTGTAGTGACTAGTGTTGCTCACGAATATTCGCATTGCGAATATTCGCTACGAATATTGCATATTCGAGAATTCGCGAATAACTCGAATATCGCGGCGAATATTCGCTATTTCGAATATTCGTATTTTTTCAAATTTTGCAATCAATTTCGCAATCAATTTCGCATTCGCATTAGCGAAAATTCGCATTAGCGAAAATTCGCATTAGCGAAATTTCGCAATTTTTTTTTTTTTTTTATAAAATATAGCGAATATTCGTAAATATCGAATATTCGTGATATTTTATCCAAAAAAAAATAGCGAAATTTCGCAATCATTTTCGCTTTCGCATATGCGAAATTTCGCTATTTTTTTTATTTTATAAAATATAGCGAATATTCGTAAATATCGAATATTCATGATATTTTATCCAAAAAAAATTGCGAAATTTCGCAATTTTTTTTTTTTTTTTTAATAAAATATCACGAATATTCGATATTAACGAATATTCGCGAATATTCCTCGAAATATTTGCGAAATATCGCGAAATCGAATATGGCGTATTCCGCTCATCACTAGTAGTGACTGGAGGACCTGTCTCTCCTCTCCTGGTGGGCACTAATTGGCACTGAAAGGTGGCACCAGTGGACTCTGATTGCTACTAAAACATGGCACTGATGGACACTGATTGGCACTGAAAAGTGACACTGCTGGGCACTGATTGGAATTAAAAGGAGGCACTAGTGGGCACTGATAGATGGCACTCGTGTGCACTGATTAGCAGCACAGATTGGGACCAATGTCCCTGTAACAGAAACCGGATACTAGCTGATTGTGAGCAGAAAAAAAGGCAGTAAAAAGCTTCTGTTTACTTACTGATCAACTGTGATTGGATTGCAGCTGATCACACGGTAAAGGGCCCACTGTGATTGGCCCTTTACCGTGTTCTGTGATCACAGTGCGTGCCGGTCGTGCCCCAAGGGGCATACGAGCAGCGCGATCACGGAAGGACGTCTATTGACGCCCTCCCGGCACTGGAAGCCTGTGCTGTAAACGTTATTCGGAAAGTGGTTAAGTGACAATTGCATGGTCATGCAACGCTGTACATAATTGAAATTTATGCCTATTTTTTTCATACAAATATAGCTTTCTTTTGGTGGTATTTGATCACCGCTGTGCTATAAACAAAAAAAACTGTCAATTTTGAAAAGAAAAAACAATATTTTTTACTTTTTTGCTATAAAACATATCCAATGGAAAAATAAAAAACAATAACATTTCTTCATAAATTCAGACCAATATGTATTCTGCTACATATTTTTGGTAAACAAAAAACCTAAGAAGCGTATATTAATTGTTGGTTTGTGCAAGAGTTATAGTGTCATCAAATTATAGTATATACAGTATACTGGATTTTTTTTTATACTAGTAATGGCAGGGATTAGCAATTTATAGCGGGACTGCGATATCGCGACGGACAATCGGACGCTAACTGACACTTTGTGGGAACCAGTGAGACTAATACAGTGATCAATGCTAAAAATATGCACTGTCACTATACTAATGACACTGGCTGGGAAAGGCCTAAACATCTAAGGCATTCAAAGGGTTATACGTGTGCCTAACCAGTGTTTTTGTGTGCACAATGTGGCTTTCACTAAGGGATGTGCTGGAAATCCAGCACATCCCTGCTGATAAAACAGAGCTCTGCATTGTTTACATATGCAGAGCTCTGTCCAGCGTGTATCCTCGCAATTAGCATCATCAGCCTGTTGAAGCTGTTCCAAGCATTTTTTCTCCTATTTTCTTTTAAGAGGGAAGATCTCTTTCAAAGCTCTTTCATTGTCTGCAGTTTTCCAACTGGACTCATTTTACTCCTCCCTCCGGACCACTCTTGGGCCTCGTACACACGATAGGATAGCCAGAGGACAACGGTCTGATGGACCGTTTTCATCGGTCAAAACCGATCGCGTGTGGACCCCATAGGTTATTTAACCTTAGGTTAAAAAATGCCAACTTGCTTTGAATTTAACCACGCATGCTCAGATTCAAGTCAACCCATGCTTGGAAGCATTGAACTTCATTTTTTTTCAGCACGTCGTTGTGTTTTACGTCACCAAGTTCTAACACGTTTTTTTTAACTGATGGTTTGTAGGCACATTAGACCATCATGTAAAATAAAGGATCCACGCTTAGGATGTGAGATGTAGCTGCTGCCTCCCTGGGGATCTCCTAGGAGATCAAATGGTGAGTATACAAGTATTGGGATGGTGGCGCTGCTGTATATGTCTAGTGAGTGAGACGTGAGTATTCTAAGTAAAAACTAGTGTGCTAGTGAACCAAGTGTTGGGTAACCTGTATAAAGGGGAATCCCAATGTTGGGGTTCCCCTTTATACAGGTTACCCAACACTTGGTTTACTAACACACTAGTTTTTACTTAGAATACTCACGTCTCACTCACTAGACATATACAGCAGCGCCACCATCCCAACATTAGACCATCAGTCAGCTTCATCGGTTAACCGATGACAACGGTCCTTCGGACCGTTCTCATCAGATGGACTGATCGTGTGTACGAGGCTTTAGAGCCCCCTCCCTGCCAGCTCCCATCCAACCAATCAGGTACGTAGCCTGCTTCTTCACTCGTTAACCTTTCGGGTACCTGACTCTTCATCTAACCTAGTCATACTGTATACTGTAGGTCCTACTCTTATTTGATTCTTCAATTTTTTTTCTATAAGTTTTTTTTTTTTTTGCAGCACCAGAGTATGGTAAATATATAATTATATCATTAAATTTGATTCTATGTTATTAGTAGACTACTTTGTCAAAAATATAATGATATTTTAGGAAATTAAACTGTTTTAACATACTATAGATTTATAGTTTATGTTTAAAAACCTGATTGTTTTCCAAAGTATGCTACCTGCCTAATAAATACTATCTATGCCTGTGGACATACAAATTTTACATTATGAATATTATTACCTCATTTGTCAACATTTATATGATAATAGCTACATTCACACGTTCTTAACTACTTCACACTGTGCTATAATTATAGCATGCCCTGGATATATTTTATATACCCTCATTAGTTATTCCACAGCTGTTTGAATTCTATATATTCTGACCTGAACATAATTTCACCTACTTATAGGCTGTCTTCTTCTTACATACCTTATTAGCCTCAGTCCAGATGTTTACAATCACTTGATAAAAGAATATAAATATCATTTTTTTTTTGTGCAAATGATATGCAGGTTTAACATGCCCAAGGCTTTGATAATACATTTTATGGTATGACAGCAAAATAGTGCTACTAATATATGGAAAAAGTAAGTTGAGTAACATTGAACATACAGTATGTGTATATTTTTTAACACGTAAGAAACACTGTTATGTTTAGAATTTGTTTCTGAGACTTGTCAGCCTGCACACATGATTTCATCAAAGATGACAAAATGGAAAAGTAAAAAAAAAAAAAAGGGACTTTTTTTTCCCTGCACTGGAATCGGATCGCATTTGCTCTAATACCACTAACTAAAATCTAGTGGAACCAATTGCCTTCAGAAGTCACCTAATTTGTAAATAGAGTCCCCCTGTGTGTAATTTTATCTCAACATAAATACAGCTGTTCTGTGAAGCCCTCAGAGGTTTGTTAGAGAACCTTAGTGAACAAACAGCATCATGAAGGCCAAGGAACACACCAGACAGGTCAGGGATAAAGTTGTGGAAAAGTTTAAAGCAGGAAATGTTATAAATAAAATCACATGCTTTGAACAGCTTATGGAGCACCATCATCCAAAAATGGAAAGCAGATGACACACTGCAAACTTACCAGGATATTACTGTCCACCTAAACTGGCAGGCCAGGAAAAGAGAGCATTAATCAGAGAAGAAGCCAAGAGGCCCATGGTAACTGGAGCCCATGGAGAACCTGCAGAGACCCACAGCTCAGGTGGGAGAATGTGTCCACAGGACAATTTGTGCACTCCACACATCTGGCCTTTATGGAAGAGTGGCAAGAAGAAAGCCATTGTTGAAAGAAAGCCATAAGAAGTCCCATTTCCTGTTTCCAGAGAAGCCATGTGGAGGACACAGCAAACATGTGGAAGAAGGTGCGCTGGTCAGATGAGACCAAAAAGCAAAACACTGTAGCGGAACACTAACACTGCGCATCACCCTGAACATACCATCCCCACAGTGAAACATGGTGGTGACAGCATCACGCTGTGGGGATGCTTTTCTTCAGCAGGGACAGGGAAGCTCGTCAAAGTTGAGGGGAAGATGGCTAGAGACAAATGCAGGGCAATCTTAGAAGAAAACCTGTTAGAGTCTGCAAAAGACTTGAGACTGGGGTGGAGGTTCACCTTCCAGCAGGACAATAACCCTAAACATGGAATGGTTTTGATCAAAGCATTTTCTTGTGTTAAAATGGCCCAGTCAAAGTCCAGACCTAAATTCAATTGAGAATCTGTGGAAATATATGAAAGTTGCTGTTCACAGACGCTCCCCATCCAATCTGACAGACCAGGACTGACCCTGCTCAGCGAGGTCCATGTGTGTATCTGTCTACTAGGGATGAGCTTCGTGTTTGAGTCGAACGTATGTCCGACTTGAATATCGTACGTTTGATCGTTCGTCGAAATACGAACAAAACGGGTCGTTCGCGCCAAATTCAAGTGATGCGCCATGACCCATAATTCACTGCGGCATTGTGCGCTGATGATTGGCCAAGCATGCACTATGACCCGCATGCTTGGCCAATCACAGCGCTGTCAGTACAGAGAGCCGTAATTGGCCAAAGCCAGGCCAAAGCCAGGGTGGCTTTAGCCAATTATGGCTCAGGGCTTTAGTACACGCCCCACACTATAAAAGGCCACCTGCAGGGTTAGATATCAGTCACAGAGAGAGAGATAGAGAGAGAGAGTGTCTTTTTTTCCTAGCTAGATAGAGCAGGCAGGCTAGTCAGTTAAATTTACAGTGTGTAGAGGATATATATACATCCCAGGTGTTGTACATATATTTTTACACTGTATACTGTAGTTTAGCTAGATCAGTTCTCCCTAATTTACTGGCAGGTAGTTGATTGTGCTAGCTGCAGTATTCTCATGTGGTGTATTGCCTGTGTCCTCTGCAGTGTGCACCATAACATGCCAGAAAAGTACAAATACCCCCCAAATGACCCCTTTTTGGAAAGAAGACATTCCAAGGTATTTAGAAAGAGGCATTGTGAGTTTTTTTAAGTTGTATTTTTTTCCCACAATTCTTTGCAAAATCAAGATTTATTTTTTATTTTTATTTTTTTCCCCACAAAATTTTCATATTAGCGGGTTATTTCTCACACACAGTATATGCATACCACAAATTACACCCCAAAACACATTCTGCTATTCCTCCCGAGTATGGCGATACCACATGTGTGAGACTTTTACACAGCGTGGCCACATACAGAGGCCCAACATTCAGGGAGCACCATCAGGCGTTCTAGAACACCCAGACCAATTCTGACATTTCTCTCCTACATGGAAAAAATGTATTTGCTAGAAAATTACATAGAACTCCAAAACATTATACTGTATATGCTTTTTTATCAAAGACCCTAGAGAATACAATGGCGGTCATTGCAACTTTTTATTGCGCATGGTATTTGCACAGCAATTTTTCGAACACGTTTTTTTGGAAATAAAACAGTTTACTGTTTTTTTGTTTTTTTTTAAAAAGCACAAAAGTTAGCCCAATGTTTTTGCATAATATGAAAGATGAAGTTACGCCGAGTCAATTGATACCCAACATGTCACCCTTCAAAATTGCACACGCTTGTGGAATGGCGCCAAACTTCGCTACTTAAAAATCCCCATAGGTGACGCTTTAAATGTTTTTACTGGTTACATCTTTTTAGTTGGAGAAGAGGTCTAGGGCCAAAATTATTGCTCTCGCTCTAACGTTCGCAGCGATACCTCACAAGTGTGGTTTGAACACCGTTTTCATATGTGGGCGGGACTTGCGTGCACGTTCGCTTCTGTATACGAGCACATGGGTACAGGGGCGCTTTACATTTTTATTATTTTTTTTATTGTTCATTTTACTTTATTTATTTTAGTTTGACACGTTTTTCCCCAAAAATAAATGTTTTGATCACTTTTATTCCTATTACAAGGAATGTAAACATCCCTTGTAATAGGAATATAGAATGACAGGTCCTCTTTACAGTGAAATATGGGGTCAATAAGACCCCACATCTTACCTCTAGGCTGGGAAGCCTGAAAAAAAAAACGATCCTGGCTTCGATTGTAGCGGTGAGTCGGAAGAAGCACCGGAGGGCGAAGGGAGTGGGGATGTCTCCTTTCGCCTACCGTAAGAACAATCAAGAGGCGGAACAGCTGCCATGATCATTCTTATGGTGTAGGGAATCGCCGGCTGAAAAAGATGATATCTGAATGATGCCTGTAGCTGCAGGCATCATTCAGATATCCCTGCAAAAAGTCAAGGACATAATATGACGTGGGCGGGAAGTGGTTAAAACTGATTTTTTTCCCAGAGTATTTTCCGAGTATTGCAGAGTATTGGCCGGGGTATTGCAAAGTATTGGCCGGGGTATTGCAAAGTATTGTGCGGGGGGTATTGCAGAGTATTGTGCCGCGGGTATTGCAGAGTATTGTGCCGGAGGTATTGTAGAGTATTGTGACGGGGGTATTGCAGAGTATTGTGCCGGGGGTATTGCAGAATATTGTGCGGGGGGTATTGCAGAGTATTGTGCCGGGGCTATTGTAAAGTATTGTGCCGGGGCTATTGCAGAGTATTGTGCGGGGGTATTGCAGAGTATTGTTTAGAGTACTGTGCAGGGATACTGCAGAATACTGCGTAGGGGGTACTGCAGAGTATTGCGCAGGGGGTACTGCAGAGTACTAGCCGGGGTATTGCAGAGTATTGCACAGGGGTATTGCAGAGTATTGCACAGGGGTATTGCAGAGTATTGCACAGGGGTATTGCAGAGTATTGCACAGGGGTATTGCAGAGTATTGCGCAGGGGGTATTGCAGAGTATTGCGCAGGGGGTATTGCAGGGTGTATTGCAAAGTATTGCGCAGGGGGTATTGCAGATTATTGCGCAGGGGATATTGCAGGGGGTATTGCAGAGTATTGTGCCGGGGGTATTGCAGAGTATTGTGCCGGGGGTATTGCAGAGTATTGTGCCGGGGGTATTGCGCAGGGAGTATTGCAGAGTATTGCGCAGGGGGTATTGCAGATTATTGCGCATGGGGTATTGGAGAGTATTGCGCAGGGGGTATTGCAGAGTATTGCGCAGGGGGTATTGCAGAGTATTGGCCGGGGTATTGCAGAGTATTGCGCAGGGAAGGAAGAGTATTGCAGGGATGGCTGAGCAGGGATGGCTGGATCTGTGACTGCAATAGTCACAGATCCAGCCACAGCGCTGCTGACACCCGCGCTCCCCCCTCTCACACTGTACCGATCGGTACAGAGAGAGGAGGGAGGAACCGGCGTCATCAAATGACGCCGGTTTGTTTACATGTGATCGCTCCGTCATTGGCCGCTTTCAGCGGCAATTTACCGCGATCCGTGACAGACAATGATGGAGCGATCACATGTAAACAAACATGGTTCCTCCCTCCTATCTCTGTACGGACATTCCCGTGTGCACGCCCCAGGGGGCGCGCGGGAGCGCGACTCTGGTAGGACGTTAGATAACGTCCTCCCAGAGTTAAGGAACCACCCTGCAGCCGTTATTTTACGGCCTGCAGTGGTTAAGTGGTTAAAGGAGCAGGAGCACACTGAACACCCAGCACATGGAAGCAAAGGTGCCAGTGCGCTGCCTGACCACAATGACATAAATACAACAAACAAAAGTCACTGCCCCTACCCATGACTGGTCTATACAAAAAGGAGCACTGGAAAGGGCGCATATACATACAAAAACATAGAATATCCACGCTCAAACTTACCGATCAATTCGCAACCAACCAAATTCACCTGTCTAACAGTGTGCGTTAAAAACAGAGGTTTAGTTGCACGCATTTGCAAATGCATGTGTAAGCTGCAGGCCCCGTCAAGGCTCTCTGTATACTACTTAGGAGACTTAAAATGTAATGTCAGGCTGCGTACACACGATCAGACCGGTCCGATGAAACTGGTCTTAAGACCAGTTTCATCGGACCAATTCGATGGTGTGTACGGCCCATCGGACAGTTATCCGTCGGACCAAAGTTTTAAAACTTGCTTTAAAATCTGTCCGACGGACACCTGTCCGTCGGACAGATTCGATGGTTAGTACACAAAAGCATCGGACCAAAACCCGTGCATGCTCAGAATCAAGTCGACGCATGCTTGGAAGCATTGAACTTAGTTTTTCAAGTTTTTGCACGTCGTTGTGTTCTACGTCACCGCGTTCTGGTCTGATCAGATTTTTGGCCCGATGGTGTGTACGCACATCAGACCATCAGACCACTTCAGCCTAGTCTGATGAAAACGGTCCGTCGGACCAGTTTCCTCGGACCGGTCAGATTGTGTGTACATGGCCTCATAGTTAGGACTGAGCCTTGACAGGGCCTGCAGCTTACACATGCATTTGCAAATGCGTGCAACTAAACCTCTGTTTTTAACGCACACTGTTAGACAGGTGAATTTGGTTGATTGCTGATTGGTTGGTAAGTTTGAGGCTGGATATTCTATGTTTTTGTATGTATATGCGCCCTTTCCAGTGCTCTTTATTATATAGACAAGTTATAGGAAGGGGCAGTGACTTTTGTTTGTTTGGTGGATTTTTATTAGCTAGTATGGAATCAAATGAAAATCTTTTGAGATTAGGATAATAAAAGGGAAAATGTTATACTTACCTTACTGCCCAATCAGGACCGGTTATACTATAAAAGTAGGTCTCCTCCCCTACCCCCGCATTCTCGTAATTTAGTATCGCTGCGGAAGGCCTTACTTTAAATGTTTCAGGCCCCATATTTGCCTTTTCTTTCTCTTTTTTTTTTTTTTTTTTTAGGGGAGGGAACCTATATGCTGTCATGCTTGCATCAGGAAAGGAAAATTACCGTTAGGTAAGTATAACATTTTCCCTTTTCCTGACACAGCATGACAGCATATACGTATGGGATGTACCAACTCATCAGACAACAAGGGTGGGTACTGCTCAAGTGTTTAAGAGGATTAGATCTATTCCCTCTAACGACTGAGATGTATTGTAGTTACGACTGCTGGGTCCGCCAGAATGGACCCCCAACATGTTGAATGTAGACCAGGTCGTAGTTTAGATCTTAACTCTGGAGGAACTATTTTGGAGTTCCGTCAATGGATGCATCACCAGCTTGGAGGAGCTGTCTCTGCCCTCATCTGATGGACTTGTCCTCTCCATCTAGGTTTTGACTAATTGTATCCGTACAACTGTGATGGTCTTCGTTGGACAGCGGGAGTGAGATAATGTGTCTCACACTATTTGGAAGACCCCATGGGGGAAAGAATAACCTGCCTAGGTCTTTCGGACTTGGTTGCTGGGATATGCAACCCAGAGAGTGAAGAATAGATACAACTGCGTTTCAGTATCCTTTAATGCCGTCTCTAGGCTCTCTTGTATACAATTCATTCCTTCCAGTAAGGAACAGAGAATTCCATCCTTTAAATTCTGTAGGTTTTTCTCTTAGCTAAGGTACTTGAAGTCTGGAGTAGACACTCTGACCTCCATTAGATTTCAAACACTAAACGGTGAGACCTCCACATCTTGGTCTCCTGTATCTAGATATAATTTGTATGAATTTGGAAGATACCGTTGGCACGCTGTATGAGGTGTTGAATCTCAGAAAGGAGAATAGGGAGTTCTCAGATCTGAGACTGTACCCATGGGCATCATTGCCTGCAAGCTACAGGGTAATTATCGTCATCACCACCGAATGGCTGCAAATCCGGATAGGCCTCCAGGAGACTCTTAGGTTTGTTAAATATATACGTATTGGCTAATCTGCCAACCCAGCTGGCTGTCCTTAGTTTATCTGCTTCCACCTCTGGGAAGCCACCCAGGTTACCGTCAGACCAATAACTTGATAGCCTTGCTCGTTGCCGATCCCTTGACTGTCTTGTTTGAGACTGTCCCTTGTCATCCAATGGCTTTTGTATCTTACGCCCTCTGGCTGTAAGTTCTAGAAAACCCTAACATGCTGGGAGATACCTCTGACAGAAGTTGACTAGTTTTGCATTCCTTCTTGCCAGCGAGGCTAGGCCTTCCCCATTTTGCCGAGTCCTTTCAGCATAGTTAAGGCTCCCTCTATTGTGTTTCCGCAAGACTTTAGTCTGCGACCGCTGTAGCTCTGGCTTTTGGACACCTTGTCCTTCATTGGCATGACTACCCCACGAGTGACAACTTGTGATGATTGGTATGCTGAATCGGGGACTTTTCTCCTCTGTGGAGTCATCGTTTCTCACGTGGGAAGTAAGTCTCTCTTTACTAAAGTTAATACAGTTGTCAACCCTGCTTGGGCCCCCCTCGAACCACATGGGTTATTACAGGGTACTTTATCGCTTTTGCGATCGTGGGATACAACCAATAGGAAAGAGCATCTGTTCAAATGGGATACTTACACTGTTTCTCTGAGTGTAACTTAATTTTTGTTCATTAACTTTTTCCCATTCAGAATTACCTTCCAGTAGGTGATTACTGCCATGAGACTAGTTTGTCTCTCGATGATGGCTCCTCCCGACTTGATTAGAGTCTGTACTGGGACCTTTCCCAGAACTTGGAAGCCATTGTGCCACAACTCTTCTGAAGTATCAGCACGACTCTGGATACAAAGCGCCTTGAGGCGATTCGATTCGCATTTGTCAGCGTTATACAAGTTACTCACTTTGCTGTTCAAACAAGACTTACCAGTAGTCCTTGTGCCCGCAAGTCGGCCTGAACGACCACAACATACAGGGTATACCAAGGTAACCACCCCTATCACACCACCAGGTTGGACTTAATGGACTAGGTTTCCAGTATTACGGCATAAAATTGTGCGATTTTACTGCGATTCCTATGCATCTTGAATCAATGCCTGTGTATTCTTGACGTCCACGGCCCCCAGTTAGACCACAGTGGGTTCAAACGTAGTGTAGGGACTACCTTGAAGTCGCAGCACTGCTATGAACAATACTCCTTAAAAATCCTGGAGTAGGATTTGTGGAGGTCAGGCTTTACTGACGACTGGAGAGATTAATTGCCACGATGGCCTATGCCATCCTTTTGGACCCTCTTGTTATTCAAGTTTTACTATGACCAACGCCCATGTAATCATAGCCCTTGTGCTCTGATGCATCATGGAGGGAATGCAATGAATTGGTAGAGGAATGAAACAATTCCATTGGCTTCCTAATGCACAGGACTCATGGATCCTTCGCTGAAATTTACATCCAACTGTCAGCTGACCCTATTGGGCGACTTGGGTTTAGGCTAATAAAGATTATTGATTCTTTATTCTCCGCCATAGTTCTACCACGTTTAACTTGTCAATCTTTCGGCTATCCTCTGGTCTTTGGTGATTAACATAAGGAATTAATCTTCCTTCTAGATATTGCCAGATCCGACTTGAACAGTCACCACTCTGACTAAAGCGGCATGTGTTCACTTGTGGGAGGGGCCATAAGGGTTCACTGGCCACAATGATTTCTGGAGAAACAGCATACAGTCTTGTATCCGCAGTGACTGAACTGCATCATTGGCTATTACCTTTCAATCTAGGATCTGCCATAAAGAGCTTATCACTGACCAGAGCTCTGCTTCCATCCTGCCTCATCGCAGGTCACAACAACACTACTTAACAGTAGTATGAATCTTGTTGATCTCCAGATCTACTTGCTGTCACAGGGTCTCTGCAAGGATATTGTAACCTCTGTTTGGAAGAATGGTACCCTTGGTTAATCTGCTGAAGCCTGTTTGTCTGGCTGCTCTTTGATACCAAAGGAGACAGGAACAGCAAGCGCCAGAGGCAATTCAGTTTGCATGTGCCGCGCTATATAAGTTTTCATTCATTCATACTCTAGAGGCAGAGGTAGCTGATTTTGCTTGAATAGCTTAGTACCTGAGTTCCACACAGTCAGTTTGGACGGGGTTAAAGTCGCCGTCTCTTGCTTCTGATATGCCAACTAGTCAGAGCGATTTTCCATAAGCAAGCTCTCAGGTAGAGGTTGCCTTTAAACAAGCACGGTTGTTTGATTAGGCTTGGTATGGAACCATTAGTGACTGTAGGCCTTCTCAGTCTCTGCCCCTTTGTCACTGTCTTTGGCCTGCAACCTTGTTTTGCATTCTGGCCGTCACACCAGTTACACCCGACCACTATGATTCCTGTAGCGATTTCTGGCAGTTAGCTACATAGTGGGATTTTTTCAGGGTTGAAGAGGATCTGTCCCTTGTCGCAGAAGCAGGTAGACTGGTGTTTGGTGTTAAGGGCTTGAGATGTACACTCATTATGCCCATAATGTGCACTCTTTTTTAGGATATAGCGTATACTTACCTGCCCTCACCTTTATTCAAAGTTGCTGGTCTCTAGGAAGGCTGATTGCTACTGGTTCACAGATGCCTGGGATTATGTTCCCATAAATAGTAACCACTACAAACCCCATATCTTTCAGTGGGGTACCCCAAATAACACAAGCAATTACCTATTGCTAACAAGTACTAAGGAGTGTGACTAAACAGATCCTGACATTTTAGCACCAAGGTCAACATGTAAATGCATAGAAGTAAACACATCACAGCCTTACCTAGTGTGGAGTTAATGTAATCACAGGAATGCAGCACAAATTGATCCTATGACATTAGCACTAGCAAGTTAAACCTACCAGAGGAGACCAAACTTCCATACACAGTGAGCCCCTACTGCAGGCCCAATCCCTGCACTAACCTGAAAGGGCTCTCAATATCACCTGATATCAGTTCAAACTTCAGCAATGCTGCAAACACATCCTTTAGTCTGTTTAATATTAGTAAACAGAGTGACACTACAGACATCCAGTTACATTCACATGTGTGATATATGCTTTTCAGAAATGCAAATTAACCACAAACCTGCAGGAAATAAATCAAGACTGTAGAGCCAGGCTTATTCAGTTAAATGCTATCATCATTAGCAGTATTGCAGACACAACCACAGCCCTTCAGTAATGCAAGTCTAACCACATACTTGCCTATACTTGCAGCAGTAACTGAATAGAATTGTGTGCACCATGTGGTGCCTTACCACCTGCATGCTTCATGTCCAAAGTCCAATGAATGCCCATACATGGCGTCATGATAAATGAGCAATCCCTGGAGACCATATGCCTTCACCCCCATCTTCCTGGATCCTGCTGGGGTGAGGCCTCCCCCATTAGGCGTTCAGGTCTGCCTGTACCGCGGGGAGCTTCGTCATAGGAGAGGCTTTGAACCTGTGCGGCTTGGTGGGAAGTGTCCGGCCAGGTGAGGGAAAAATAAAAATTCCTGCTTTCTTTAGCAGTAGTATAACCGCCTGTAGCAGTGAAGGAAAAAACAGAGAATGCGGGGGTAGGGGAGGAGACCTACTTTTATAGTATAACCGGTCCTGATTGGGCAGGGGGGCGGAGCCTTCCCATACGTATATGCTGTCATGCTGTGTCAGGAAAATATGACTACCATAATGGTTTTCAACACTGTTTTTATTTGATTGTATTATTTTTTATTTTATTTTATTTCACTATGTGTTTGTTGCTTTGGAATACACAATCTTTAGCTTTGTGCACAATTTATTTTTTTACACTGCTTTTACAGTTTTATTAGTGTGGGATAATTTTTGCAACGGAGCTTTGTGGGTTTTGATTTTTTCACGTTTGGATTTTTGAGGGATACTAGAACACATAATTGTTTTATGGTTTCCTTTTATGTACAAACGTTATATATTTGTATGTTGATTTTTAACAGTGCTGTACTATATTATGTATATAAAATATACCGTAATGTAATGTATTGCAGCTTACTAATCATTAGATGTGGCTGCTACATCAGTTTTCTTTTCTTTGGCTTTTCCCCTCTGTTTTCACATGGTGATCTAGCCAGTAACATGCCTCGTGTATTATTGAGAAACAACTCAGAATGAATGAGCACAGGAGGGACAGCAGCATTGTCAGTCTGGGGGGATGGGAGTGTTAAATTTATTAACAAATTTAAATACTCAAACTAATTTAAGCCAAACGCCAGCATACACTTTATAATCAATTGCAGAAAACTGTTTTGTTCCATTTGGGAGAAAGGTTTTACAAGAATAAATAAAAGCTGATCACTTTAACTACCCTTACCAGTATTAAATGTGCTGTCTCATCCATGTAAACTCATCTATGATACATTCTGCTAGAGAGCTTGAACTTTTGGAAAATAACAGAGTTGCTGGCTGTATCACCAGATGAAAGCAAGCCTAAAAAAGAAAATGAATGCAGCCATCACAACTTATGCTGCGTACACACGATCATTTTTTGTGATGAAAAAAAACGACGTTTTCTGTGAAGTTAAAAACGCCGTTTTTGAAACGTCACTTTTCAAAGACGATGTTGCATACACACCATCGTTTTTTTTCACAAAAAGCGAGGTTACGTTCACCACTCTTTTCCATTGAAGCTCGCTTCATAACTAACTTCTGGGCATGCGCGGGTTGAAAAACTTCGTTTTAAATGACGTTTTTGCTACACACGTTGACTTTTTGTGAAACAAAAAACGACGTTTTGAAAAACGACACAAAAAATTCAAGCATGTTGGAATTTTTTTTTGGTCGTTTTTTTGAAGACAAAAAACAACGTTTTGCCCACACACGATCAATTTAAATGACGTTTTAAAAAACATTGTTTTTTTTTCATCGGAAAAAACGACCGTGTGTACGTGGCATAAGAATTAGTAGGCTGTAATAAATTAAACGTTTGCTTTTGGCTCCTTTCACATGGATGTCCTGATTGGGTTTGCCTGCCAGTTTTTCATGCAGACCCAATCGGGACCTCGATTCTTCTCTATGGAGCAGTGGGTGTAAACGGACATGTGTCTGTTTACAACTGCCTACACCCAATCCAATCTATTCTATCAAAAATAGATGGGTGGGGACCCGTTCGCCTTCCATCCAGTGGAACGGAGAGCGGCCTGTGTCCATGTTTGCTCTGCATAATAGGAGCGGACACAGAGCTGTCATCTGCCTGGTCAGTGGGGATCAGTGGACAGATTCCCCTGCTAAGCAAGCGGATCGCAACCACAGTCCATCCTGCGTGAAAGGGGCCTTTGGGTTTAATATTGTCTTAAAATGATCAGACCTTAGCAGAAGGTGGTTCTAGACTTAGCGCTGTGAGAAAAATAACAAATAAGTAAATACAAATTATTAATATGAGTGACCTAACTAGGAAAAAATTCAAAGGTGAATATTAGGATACAAAGTCTGTTGAGGACTCAGTATAAGTATGAAAAAAATTATAACAATGTAGACAATGAAGATAGTTCGTTATTTCACAAAACAGGTTTAAATCAAGTCCTTAATTGGATGTTGATTATGTGTAAAGTGGTCAGTGAAGTCCAAAAAGGAGAATAACACCCGTCACCAGAAATACACCAAAAAATGGATGGAGACTTACCAGAAGGCAAGCTCAATGGGCTTGCGGCTATAAACCCTAGCCAGGGCCTTTAAGGGATCCTCAGCAAGTGTGGTTGTAAGGAGCTCCAAAAATAACAGGCAGGAACAAAAAGAAAAACTCACATGGTGAAGTATGTCAACACAGTTTGAATGTGACACTATTAACACCACCACCGTATCACCCACATAAATTGGAGGCTTACCAGAAGCCAAAGATTGATCTTCCTATGGCTAATAATACCCTTAGCCTGGGCCTTGAGTGATGACACTGCTAGCTGGATGACTAATCCTCTCAGTAACACGTCAGTGGTGATAACAATATAAAATGAAAAAAGGGGGCCCACATAGTGAAGTATGTAATAAAAGGTTAAAAATTTAATGAATATTACACTTACAAAACATCTCGATAAACAGGCAAGTTGCCAAAGTTAATTGCTGGGGGTATCGAGAGTAGACCATCTAAGCAAAAGGTTTACACAAGGACCTAGTCAATAGCAAAGCCAATGCTAAAAAGACCCCTTTCACACTGAAGGCACTTTTTAGGTATTTAAGTGCTAAAAATGCACGTTAAAGCGCCTGAAAAGCGTCTCTCAAGCCGAGTGCTTTCACACTGGGGTGGTGTGCTTGCAGGACGGAACAAAGCAGCATCTTTGGGGCGGTGCAGGAACAGTGTATACATGGCTCCTAAACGTCCTCTGCCATTGAAATCAATTGCCAGCGCTGTCGAAGCGCCTGAAAAGTGCTTCATTAGTGGCACTTTGCGGGCGCTTTTAACCCCTTCTTTGGGGTTAAAAGTACCTAGCTCTAACCTGCACAAGGCCGGTAAAGCCCCGTTAAAACTAACGGCACTTTACAGCTCCCGCGGGCCATGCTGCAGTGTGAAAGGGCTCAATACGTGGCATTCCAGCATGCGATTAGATCCAAGATGTCCAATAGATCAGAGGCAGAGGTGGAATCTTTCTCACAAGGACACATACAGCAAAAAAAAAACTTTGCCTTTTCCTTTTCTATTCAGAAATATATATATATATCTATCTATCTATAGATAGATATATATCTCTATATACCGTATTTATCAGCGTATAACACACTCAGGTGTATAACGCGCACTCTAACTTTAGGTGGGAAGTTTGGGGAAAAAAACTTTCCACAGCCCCCTGCGTATAGCATGCAGGCACAGTTTACCATCTATTTTCAGGGTAAAAAAGTGAGTGTTATACGCCAATAAATATAGTATGTATCTTATTTAGGTAACACAGCAAGTGTAACATGTTTTAGACCGCGTACACACGTCCGAGAACCTCGTCGGGCTAAACTCATCGTTCCGCCCGACGAGGTTCCCGATGAGCGGTCGAAAAAGCTTGTCGAGCCAAAGTCCTCATTGAACAACGAGGAAAAAGAGAGCGTGCTCTCTTTTTTGGCTCGACGAGCTTCCCGACGGGACACTCGTCGGAAGTGTACACACGATCGAGAACCTCGGCAGAATATGTCTCCCAGCGAGCTTCTCGCTGGATTCTGCCGAGAAGATCGGTCGTGTGTACGGGGCCTAACAGTACCTTAAAATATACATATGCTAAGAGAAATACAGATGCTGCTATTCTGGATCTTTGAAAAATACTAAATACTAAAATTCAGTGGAAAGTCAGGTCTTTAGAATCACTTAGCCTTCAGGAGGAAGATCAAGACTCATCTCTTTTGATATCAAAGGAGACAGAACAACAAGCGCCCAGAGGCGATTCAGTTCGCATGTGCCGCGCTATATAAGTTTTCATTCATTCATTCATCTATAAAATAGGGCACCGATTCAGAAGGTATTAAAGTTTAACTGAACAAGTGTCAGGGATTATTCATTTTCATGTGTTAAGAAAAGAAAATGATGCATTACCAAAAGTAGCCACAAGGCGGCCATCCTCCTTACACCTGCAGCATTTAAATCCCATCATCATCAAATGATTCTAATGTTTCTTCATGCAGATTAATCTAGGAAATCATATGTGCTCATTTTCTCCATTCAGAAGACACTTGCACATAATGCAACACTGATCTTGCCGTTTCAATCAATGCCACATTTTGAGTTAATGCCTTTCAAAGATACACGAGGAAGAACTTTAATTTCCTGTAGTAATTAGCATAGTCTTCCAACAGGCTGGAGCGCGGTAGGGGGCTTCATGGCTTTCACAAATACTGCAACTATTTCATAATATGAGACTGTCTTGCAATATCAATTCTAATAAATCACTTTAATTTATGTTGATGATAAAGCAATAGGTTTAAAGTGATTACTGTAACCAAAAGCAACCTAGATACAACAAAGATATTAGACATATACTCTAAAAATGTTTTTTGAGTGATAAACAGTATAACTTTTAATAAAATTAAATGTTAAATTGCATGGCTGTAGATGTGTAATAACTTGGTGGAGACAAGTTATTGTTGTATTTTACTGAAGCACTTGTATTGTACTTGTTATTATTGTATTGTACTGTTGTATTGCAGAGACCTAAAGCTGAGCATTCTGGGATTATGTGTGCCCAGATTTGCCAATGTTTTCAGAATCCACTGCCAAATAAGAACTATTCAAATGATAAACAACTCATAATTATAATATAATGATTGAACCAAAACCTTGCTTCAATTTGTCCCCTGAGACCAAATTATTCTCCCATTGGGTTCTCATCTTGCCTCTTGCAAAGAATGGACAATGTGAAGCCAAGCTGGTAATCCCAGCCCACACATCAGACACCTCTTCCCTTCCATAGACAACCATGTGTCCCTGCTCTATGCAAGTACAGAAGCCAGGGGGAGTGGTTAGTAGTTGACTTTTGACAAAAAGTCAACATTTGCATTGCCTATCTATGCTACATGCATTGGGGAAAGGAAGCATGCGCTTAAATAAGCTTATGGAGCAGATTATAAAGGTACTACTAGATTAAAGGGGAACTTCATCTTACCACCCACTTTTTAATTCAGCTACTCACCTACATAGTGAATACATTATTATCCTGCTGCAATCTGCAGTTTAGGTGCTGTAGCCTGTACCATATTTCCCTCTGATGTCATCTAGTACCTGACTGACTCCTCCTAGTTCAGGCAGCCAGCCCATGATGACAAGCCAACCCACTTGCGGCTATGAGTCTTTTATGCATATCCCAAAAAGCAGGTACATGTCTATCTTGTCTAGGCAAAATGGCAGCAGAGGGCAGGGCCAGATTAAAAAAAAAAGCTTGAGAAAAATAAATAAAAATGTAATATTGTTGAGGATGGGGAAGGGGATATGCTTGTGGAAAGGATCATTTTAAAAAACAGCCAGTCAGATTTGGGCTTACGCAGAAATCTGGATAGTCAGATTTCAAAATATCACTATGACTTACATAGTGCATAGGATGCATTAAGGTAAAAAAAAACACAAGGGTTTACAACCCATTTAAGGAGTCAACATACCAAGACATTTTGGACAATTGCATGCTCCCTACTTTGTGGGACTCTGATCCAGATTGTTAAGTGCAAAATAGGGTCTCTGTCTCAGCTTGGCTGGGCTGCGGGCCCATTCTGTTGTACTGGGGTGTTCTTCCAGCCCCAGTGCTGCAGGAGTCAAGGTTTGGGTGCTCTTTCCCAGCAGCCAATCAGGAGGGTTTGTCCTCGCTGTGCATGCTGGGGAGGAGTATTTATGAGGCAGATGCCATTGGTTCTGGGTCTTCTTCGTCCAGTGTGGCACCCACCTTTAGGGTGGCCACATCATGGCGCCCCGGTGCTATGGCCTACCTGGCCGGGGCGTGCGTGCCACGCAGTGTTCCTGGTTCCGGAGCCATGTTGGCCCGGAGCATCTGAACAGCAACGGGGACCCAGTGAGTGACTGGGTTCCCACTTCTGAAGATCCCAAGCTGTACTGCTGTTTGGTGGGGAGTCAGTCTGAGGAGCGCCATTGAGAGGCTGGTGGTCCAAAAGGGCCTGGAAAAACCACCGGGGATCAAGGTAGCCGCACACTGAGGGATTAATCACCTGTCAGTCGGCACCTGGGCGACAAGTTGAAGGAGATCCAGGCGTAATTCATCTAAAGAGGGATATCTACAAGAATTAAATCCAGAGAGGGCCTGTGGCAGAGGTATCTTTCTGAGGCTCACCGAGGAGAGTCTGTGGCAGAGACTTTATCCTACAATTGTTCGAGTGATACTCCGGTTGCCAGGTCAGTGAGAGGGGTCTTTCCTGTTACGCTAAACCCACTCCGGCAGGTGTGTTATGCTTGGGAGCAGGACTGTTTCCTATTATCACGCCTGAATCTGCTATTCTCCTTTCTTCTTCAACTTTACCTTCCTCACCACAAGTTTACTGTTTTTACCCGGCTGGGTAATAAAGAGCACAGCAAAGAGCACTTGTCGTGGACATTACTTTACTTCTACTATATGCAATACGCATCATTCACCCCTAGGATGAGTCTGTGGCAGAGACTTTATCCTACAATTGTTCGAGTGATACTCCGGTTGCCAGGTCAGTGAGAGGGGCCTTTCCTGTTACGCTAAACCCACTCCGGCAGGTGTGTTATGCTTGGGAGCAGGACTGTTTCCTATTATCACGCCTGAATCTGCTATTCTCCTTTCTTCTTCAACTTTACCTTCCTCACCACAAGTTTACTGTTTTTACCCGGCTGGGTAATAAAGAGCACAGCAAAGAGCACTTGTCGTGGACATTACTTTACTTCTACTATATGCAATACGCATCATTCACCCCTAGGAATTTCGGAGGAGCCATGAGGTAATATGCCGCCCAAAAATCCAGCAGCTCCTCCAGGGGTGCTACACGTGGGGGCTTGTCCAGGATTGGCTCAAAATACCCAAATTCAGAAGTTTAATGGACAATTGATTCAAGGAATTGTCGTGTGTTAAAATGTGCCTGGTGAGGAAAGAGTTAACGTTGCCATTGAAGCTGGGCACACGTGCGGCGAAGCCATGTGCGCCTGCCACGTGTAAGGAAAATAACTCAGGTGGGAGGAGTCACCCACCCCTGCGTGAGACACAGACTGAGTTTGGCGCCAAGGCACAGAGTGATTGCCCGCCCATGGGAGAAGGTCGTACGAACATGTCTGTGCCATCAAAGCCATTTGGGAAGCTGCGACCCCCGCTGTCTGTGCCGGGAGTCAACGCAATGTCTGCTGCTGCTGGAGTCCCCCTGACAGATACCGGAATTCAAATGCGGACCCAGGGGAAGTTTGTCCTGTTTTCCAGAGGTAGCGTGGAGGCCCTCGGACTGTCCTGCCCCTGATGTTCGGAGCTGGCCGTCTGCCTTTGGCCTTTTGCCAGATGCAAGAGATGCCGGAGTTACCTATTCCAAGTGAAACCACCGTCTGAGTCTCCCCGGGAGTACAAGGTGGACTGGATCACTGTAACTGTGACCGTGGAGGAGGAGGCCCCATGGCCGGAACCCCCCCCTAATTACAGTAGTCGCTGATCTGGAGGTGGTGACCGTCCCATCCACGCTTACCCTGCCATCGGCTGCTGCCCCAACCACATCACCGGAGGTAAGCGATGTAGATGAAAAAGAGTGTGTGCCTGGAGTGGAAGCAGATGCCGTACCAGAGACCAATGTGGTCTCTGTGTGGCATGCTATCGCCAGGTTTCCCACAGCTGTGGTCGAGGCCTGCCTGTGAGCAAGAATGATACAACCAACACCTATGCCTCCTCTTCTACCTGTGCTGAAGAGAACTCCTGATGCTATCGTACTACAAGGCCGGGGAGACCCCCGTACCTTGCCGAAACTGGCCCGCCTACAGCGCATTTTAATGAGAAGGGTGGCCATTGATTATGGGTGGGAATATCCTTATGTGCCACCAGCCCTCATAGCTGTGATTAAGCAAAAGAGAGAGGATTGGTACAAGGATGCCGTTTTGGAACGCCTGAATGTACCAAAGGCTGACCGCAACACAGAGGGCCAGATTCCCGTCAGTATAGGCAGTCTCCAAGGGATCTGACATTTCAAAAAAATTATTCAGTTACATCAGCATCAGGTGGTTGGTAGCTGGTGTTGATCCAAGCCTGATTCATTTTTATGAAGGTCAGTCGATCGATGGAGTCGGTGGAGAGGCGCACCCTGTGATTGGTCACAAAGCCTCCAGCAGCACTGAATGTGCGTTCTGAAAGAACGCTGGATGCAGGGCAAGCCAGTAGCTCAATTGCGTACTGTGCAAGCTCTGGCCAGTGATCCATCCTCAAGACCCAGTAAGCCAGAGGATTTTCGGTGGGGAAGGTGTCCAAGTCTGATCTTGCCCCTAGGTATTCCCGCACCAAGTAAACCAGACGCTGGCGATGGTTGCTGGAACCGGTCATACCTTGGGGCTGCAGACTAAAAGATTGTCTGAATGCATCGGTCAGACGGCCACCTTCTCCACCGCTCCTTCTGTAATTTACCGAAGCCTCAGCAACACGTTGTCCAGGACCAGGATTAGGTAATCCCCCAGGTTCTCGAAACGAGTTGTACAGACCCTTCTGCAAGGCCTCCCAAAGAAATTTCATCTTCTGCTCCCTCTGCGATGGCAAGATAAGCTCTGCAACCTTACTCTTGTAACGTGAATCAAGGAGAGTTGCCAGCCAGTAATGATCCCTCTCCTTGATACCACGAACACGAGGATCCTTACGCAGGCTTTGCAGGATCAGGGAGGCCATGCAGCGTAGGTTTGCTGAGGCATTCGGGGCACAGTCCTCTGGGTCACTGAGGACGACAGGCAGCCACCTCATCCCAGACATGTAAAAGTCCATGGGTTCCTTGGGACTGTAAGTGATCCCTTGAAGACTGCTGCTGCTGAGTGCTAGGCTCCACCTCCATGCTGCTGATACAATCATATTCCTCCTCCTCCTCATCCTCTTTCTGTGTGCTAAGCGGGAAAGCAGGACCACTGTCTGGATAAAGGGGGCCTTGAGAGTTAAGGAAGTCCTCCTTTTCCTCCCTCTGTTCTGCCTTAAGGGCCCTGTCCATTATTCCACGTAGCGTGTGCTCCAACATGTGAATAAGAGGGACAGTCTCACTAATGCATGCACTGTCACTGCTCACCATCCTCGTGGCCTCCTCAAATAGTGAAAGGACAGTGCATGCATCCATGATCAAGGCCCACTGGCGTGGTGAAAAAAAACCAAGCTCCCCTAACCCAGTTCTGCTGCCATATTGGCACAGGTACTCATTGATGGCCCTTTGCTGCGTGTGCAGCCGCTGCAGCATGGCCAATGTAGAGTTCCATCTGGTGGGTATGTCACAGATTAGGCGGTTCTTGGGCAGGTTGTATTCCCTTTGGAGGTCTGTCAGTCAAGCACTGGCATTATATGACCTTCGGAAATGCACACAGACTTTCCTGGCCTGCTTCAGGACATCCTGTAAGCCCGGGTACCTGCCCAAGAACCGCTGCACCACCAAATTCAGAACATGAGCAAAACAGGACACATGGGTCAGTTGTCCCTATCGCAGGGCAGAGAGGAGGTTGGTGCCATTGTCGCTAACCACCATTCCTGGCTTAAGCTGGCGTGGCGTCAACCACCTCTGAGCCTGCCCCAGTAGAGCAGACAGAACCTCTGCCCCAGTGTGGCTCCTGTCTCCCAAGCACACCAGCTCTAGCACCGCATGGCATCTCTTTGCCTGCATTCCTGCGTAGCCCCTGGTACGCCTACGGAGCACGGCTGGTTCCGAGGAAACATCAGCACAGGAAGAGGCCACAGAGGAAGAAGAAGATGAGGGGTGGAGGAGAGAGGTGTGTCACAACCAGTAGTAGTGTTTTGGAGGCATGGTGGCGGAACAACCTTCAACACTACTGTACCTTGCCCTGCGTCCTTCCCAGCTGCCAGCAGAGTCACCCAATGCGCCGTGAAAAAGAGGTAACGTCCATGTCCATGCCTGCTGGACCATGAGTCAGCGGTAATATGCACCTTACCACTGACCGCCCTGTCCAGCGAGGCATGGACATT